>JAQMRL010000001.1:320092157-320637157 GCA_035578175.1 Catonia carolina | reverse complement strand
GACTAGACAGTGGTTACCAATGTGCTTATGATTGGGGTTTAATTAACAACACTATCTCAAGAATTCTCGGCCTTAGTCTGTACAAGACTGCACCTAATTTACATGCTTTGAGTATTTTAGTATATAGCATACTCAAAGTTTGCATGTCATACATTTCATACTCATCTCATTGGGTCTTAGGGGTTGCTTATTGTTCTTAAAATGAACAGATTGCAATGTACACACATTAGGGAATAAAAAAGTCTATTTAATGCATTTATTACCAAATAAACATATCACATTATAAATATTAAATTAATTTGGTAATCATTAATCCTGACTATTTGAAAGATTTAGTTTAGAAATAACATAGATGCTTCATGAAAAACTATCTACTGCTCTTATTGGAATTTTCTGTCATTTTACTTTCAGAAAATTTTCAAGGTTCAATCAATAATTTTTTTCAACTTAGTTAAATTATTCACAACTGTACGAAATACAACCAGTGAATGTGATATTATTTACAATAAAATTGGCGTTGACATTAAAGAGACCGCCACTCAATAGTACCACTCCAACGGTGGATTAAAAATCAATAAATTAACATTTTTAATGTTAGAATAAATTACCTAAATATTTTGTACTATAATTTTACCCAAATACGAATATACTTCGAGTATTCAAAGTATACTCAATAGTATAGTATTTATAGTATACTCAAATGTACACTGTATAGAATACTCAAAGCGAATATACAATAATATTTTTGAGCTTGCATGCGATAGTGGCTTCTGAAAATTTGGCAACCCTGTTACGCAGCCTTGTTCATTTTTAGCATAGATAATGTATTGAGTTTTAGTAATAATTCGTCAACCCTGCTCTTTTTTCTTGTTGGCTTGGCAGTTGTAGTTTATGGTATGGTAATGTATAATTTACTGTTTGTACTCATCTCATTAAGAATAGGAGTCTTGTTGAACTGTCGAACATATTTGCCTTTTACTTATAACAATAACCGTTACTGAATACATTGTTAGAAGCTTTTGTTTTGTACGTAGAGGAATGGTGGACGAGTTACGGTGTAGCATTGCCGGTGTTTGGTTGATCTGTGAAAAAGACCTACTTTGCTTCAAACGGTGGAATTGGTAATAATTTGTAAGTAATCCGTATTCAGATAGTTGGGCGTAGAAAATGGGGCTTTCTGCAATGTGCGACTGAGTGTTTCTAACCGTTCACAATAGTTTGATTAGTTAAGCAATTAAACTGACCCCTTCAGTTATTTTTTTGGTATTTTAGGTTTTTATTAGGGTTGCTGTATGAATTTTGAATTTATTGCATAACTGATCGTGTTTTTGAAGCAATTCTGGTAAGAGAAATATAAATTTTTTCGTCTGTTAAATTTCTGTGCAAACATGTTTGGTTCTTGCTAAGCCTCATTTTTTTTTTGTTATAAATTTGAAGTGAATTTTTTAATTGTTTTGTTTACTCATATTACTCATATACAGAGCACTGATTGCTCTTGCATGATAGCTGGCGTAGAACTGGAATTTTTGAATTGCATTATTTAATGATTGTGGTTTACACAAGCCTACTGCCCCTTGTGTACAGTCTGTTTTGTTAGTATTACAGTAATAATCAGATTATTGTTGTGGCCTACAACAGGTGTGTAAAAGGTGTATGTTATGAGGTGGATATATTCTATTTGTTATATATTCTTTTATTTTTGAGTATGATTACATTGGGAAATTTAAGTTTATTTCTTAACTGGCATGACATGAAATTGTCATAAGTATGGTGGGGCCTGCACTGACCTTAAGTTAGAAGAGTTTATAAGAGATTTTTGAACATTTTTAGTAATATGAATATTTTAATCTTTATAATCTTTTTAAAAATTAGTAAATATTTGCTTATAGGACACCAAACTTATTTTCACAATTTTTTTAATTCAATATTTTTTGTGTGCTGAATTCGAATATGAACTTTTGTGCTCAAATTACTGTGGAATTAGTTATGAGCCCTTTTTTAAGTACTGACATCTTACTTTCCCATATAAATATCAATTCTGCTGTTTTATTTGAATTCATTAAACTTTAATGCTTACTAAAATATTAAAATGTCAATATTTTAACTATTGATTATAGTGTATTTTAAAATGTTTGTATATATACAAAGTTGCTAACTGAGTCATGTATAACCTACAATATGTTGCGGTAATCATTACAAGCTGTGTCGAATATTAAATGCGTATACTAACCGATAACCTTTTATTTAAAACTGCTTATTGCAACCAATAACCTTAAGGACTGATTTTATATTAAATGTAACCTGTGAAACTGCTTATAGTAGTCAATAACCTTATTATGAGATGGTTATTTGGTTATTGGCTGTTATATGCATTTATAACTGTGTATAAAAACTGATAATGTACTCATCATTTACTAACTAATCTAGGTTATTTATCAGTGCACTATTATCAAGTGTACCAATAACCTTTAATTTTAAACTGCATATAGTTACCATGAATCTTAGGGTGAGTAGGTTATTGGTTGTTATGTGCATTCTTATAACAACTTGTAACCTACTCACCATTAACAAATTAATCAAGGTTAGGTAAATTTCCAATGTACCAATAACCTTTTTAATTTAAAACTACATATAGAAACCAATAACCGTATTATGAGTAGGTTATCGGTTGTTATGTTTATTTATAAATACATATATAACAGCTGATAACCTTCTCACCTTTTAATAACTAATCAAGGTTAATTTTCAGTGTACAGGTTGTGGCAGGGTGTTGGTGCGACTAAAATAAATGACAAAAGATCTTTGAAATATATGAAAGATAAAAAATTTCAAGTATGTTCTCATAATTTATTATTGATTACCATTTCACTAGTAGTGCTCTAAGAAATCATCAGAGGTACTTAAGATGAACTTCAAGATGGAAGGTTCTTTTTCAGAACATTTTTAAATGTAACTATTCGTGGGTAAATATTGACAACAGTTACAATAATGATACTGGAAGAAAAACTATATTTGTTTAGTACAAGTTAGTTTACTGAAAACTGGTAATTTATACGGTTAATTTTAGTTGTCTAATGATTATTATAGAGTAGGGGTGAGGGGGCACCTTTCAACAGTTTTGATTTTTGATTTTTTTTAAAACTTTTAAGCACCTGTGACTAAACCTATATTTGAAGCATCTAATCAATTTTTTCCAAAGCTATAAATAATTTGCAAGTGGTTAAATTTTACATTTTTAATTAAGCTTGCACGTGTTGAAATGTACCCCACAAATGGGGCACTTTTCAACAGAGCATGGGGTACATTTCAACAAATGAATAAAATCAAATAACTTGAAACATTTGATTTGAATAAACTTTATTTTACAAATTAAGATAAGGAGAAAATTAACATATCACTGTAATTTTTGACAGGAAGATTCTTTTGAAATGTATAACTATAAAAAAACATATTTAATTAGGTTTTAGATGTCCTACATAATTTTATCTTTGAAGACAAATTAATTGAAAATGTCATAGCAGATACAGCTCGAGCAGTTCCTCCAGTGATATTTGGCTGAGGTAGTTTCATCTTGATATCATTCCTTTCTATGCTGCTAATGTCCTCCTTTTCGGGAAAGTAAAATTTCCACGAATCATCCTTTTTTTGCAAGAACTTCACTGTGTAAGTCCTCCCTTCTTCTTCCACCTCTTCAATTTGTCCCAAGAACATGACAACATTCTTCTTTGTAGGAAACTGAACGAGAATAAAATCATTTACTTCTAGCTCTGTATGATCATTTAGGCACTTTTCAAATTAAATTTATTCAAGTTCTGTTGTGTTCTTCAAAAGTTGCGCTAAATCTTCACATTCTGAATCATCATGTAATGAAACATTATCTGGGCCTTCACTATCAGAAGAATCAAAAAACAAATTTGTTTGTTGTTTAGGTTTCTGTTTGGTTACAATCGGATCCAATTTTTTTTTCTTTTCTAATCTTTTCAGGTTTTCCAGTTTTCTTTTCTTTTCCAATCTTTCAAGTGTTTCTTTTTCAATTCAATTTTTTTCTGGTGTTTCAGTCAGTACTGCTGACTTTCCTTTTTTCCGTCCACCCTTTTTTTTTTGTTCTAAACCTGCTGCATTTGGGAATGGCCTTACATCTTCAGGTGTTAGTCCACCTCTAATTTTACTCTCTTCATCTTTGTCTGTTTTTGTTGGTGTACAGACCTTAGCAATAGGGTTTTCCTTGCTCGTACTTGGGAGATTTTCTAATGTGCAGTTCCCGAGATGAGGTGGAGGTTGATCTGTGACTTTCTCAGGCATGTGATTGACAGAGGATGCTTCAAAATCTTCGTCACTAAAAACTAGACGGTTAAATGGCCAAACACCAGTTTTTTCAAAGGCTGCAATGATGTTTTTATTTGTAAATGATGCAGCGTATGCAGTGTTTGCCAATGCAGCTAAGCTATGAATACTGATGGTCTTACCTGGGTTTGACACCATCCAGTCATTCTGTGCTACTTTCAGCTTAGATTTGAATGGTCCCAAGACTCCAATATCCAAAGGCTGAAGCCGGTGAGAACAATGAGGCGGAAAGGTCACTAACACCATGCCATTTTCCTTAGCGTATACCACATCATCAAGTGTACAGTGGCTTTCATGATTGTCCATTACCACAATGATTTTGTTGTCTTTACAGCAATGTGTATGCTTTTTCATGTGTTTTAGGACTTCCAAAAATAGAGGACCAATCATCCATCCACTTTTAGGACTGTTAACCGAACCTAAACTTCCAGGTGGTGCACCAAACAACATTGAGTCATGAAATTTAGCTCTTGGGAAAACAAAAGCTGGTGGGACTGTATTTCCTAACAGCATTAATAATCATACGTACATGATTAATAATCATGGTACCACGCTCGCCAGAAACCGCCTGGCCCACTTGGCGAGCTCCTAGCTTAGCAACTACATTTGGAGCTTGGACAACTGTTAATACACCTGTTTCGTCAACATTGTAGATTTTGTCAGCTGTAAATTTTCCAGACTTGAGGGCTCGCTCATAGTTATTAAAAAACTCAGTGACATTTACTTTGTTAAAAGCTGTGGCTCATTGCCAAATTAGTATTTTCAGGTTTTCTTAATGTAAGAGTTGGTTGACGTTTCATAAAACTCTTTAACCAGTCAGTTCCAGCAATTTTGTTTTCCTCCCAACTATTTGGTATTTTTGAGCCCAGGCGTTTTGCGTAATCATGTGCAAGCTGTCGAACTTGTCTGTAGGTTAACCCATAATTCAGTTCTGAACATTTAATTATGTATTTCGGAAGCATGGTTTCTTGTTCTGCAGTGAACACTTGTTGACTCGTGTATTTAGAGCTGTAGAATTTTGATGTGTTGGCTGTAGGCCTATTGGATTCATTATTGTTAGGATTGACTACCTTACCTTTTCTTAGCCTATAAAATAGTGCAGAATAGTGCATTCCAAATAAATCTGCTGCTACTCTCAATGACATTCCATCTTGGACTTTCATTGCTTTGGCAATGTCTTCTTCACTTACTTCTGGTTTATTTCGCTTCTTCTTGTATGTTCGCACCATTTTTATAATCTGGAAAAAATAGAAAAATTATGGCTAAGCATCATAACATATTGTAAAATACTATAGTCAACATAGTCGATATTTTCTTAGTTTGAAAATAGGCTACAACAACATTATTAGATAGGGTGATTGTATGTTGTAGGCTCAGGCCTAGTCCTGGCTGTGCTGTATGTAGCCATAGACTTGAATATTGTTGCAGAAACTCAGCAATTTGTTAAAACCCATGGCAGCCCAACTATGGATAGTGTTTTTATAATGTTCCATATAAATTATATTAATTACACAATTTGAAATATTGGTAGGGGTACCTTTCAACACTGTTGAAATGTAATATATCCAAAGATTAAGATTAAGACCAAATATATCCAAACCATAGGTCAGTTATTAATGTAGCGGGCATTCCAGCAGTTACCAGGGCATTTTACTGTATTAATTCAGTTATCTAAAAATTTCATTGTTCTGTTATAAAGATGCAATGACAAGAACTGAATTATAACCTGTTTGTAATATAATTAGTTATTATTATTATTATTACATTTTTAAGTTGTTAAATTAAATTTTTCAGGATTCTATCTTTCAGTTAGAAGCAATTAAGGCCTGCAGTTTATTATGATTGAATCAGTTTTTATGAAAATATCATCCATAAATCCATATTTTTGGAAAAATGGAAATAACTGGTTTGCTGTAAAACTGCAACACATGAGGTGCCACTTATTTTTTATAGCAAAATACACGTTGTTAGCTTTTACAAAATGACCAGTAACGTTCTTTTAAACCATTTTCTTTGGCCTCAAAAATTTTGTTTGTTTGTGGACTTATGATGTTTTTCTAACAGACAGGAAAAAATTACAATATAAGAGGAAAAGGTACTGATGGTTACTCACAAAATGAACTTTGTTTGAGACGAAGTGTAAGAGGGGAACAAACAACTGTGCATGCCCAGTTTCTCTATTACAATCCTAAAAACATACTGACGCTCATAGTTCATTGGAATACACAGTCTTTATTTTATTATGCGACGAGTGGTACAGAAAATATTGTTTTGGCTATTCTGTTTTTACGTTTTAGGCTACATTTATACAAATAAAATTATTTTAATTCATCAAAACTCATTCAGTTTCTTTTCATTTTAATTCTTCACATTTTATTCATTACTCTGTAGTGTTGTTATAAATTAGTTATCTATCCGTGTATTATAAGTTTATCATGTCGACCATTTGAAAGCAGGGTAAAACAATTCGAAGTGCGGAACGGAATGTTATTTTAAATGTCATTAAGTGTTGTAAAGAAGAAGCAAAAAATAAACTATTTACATGACACAGTTGCATGTTTTTAGAAATGTACGTATTACACTAGCAGCAGCGCATTGCCCACACTGAGGTACCGGGTTCATCTCGTCATTACATATCAGTACGATGACACACAGAAAAAATGGTTTCAGCTACTGAGACGGAATATTTTTAGTATTAATGTAGCTTTCTATTTTTTTAATATCACCTATGTTTTGCTTGTTATTAAAAGATAAATATTTTTCAAGGACATATATGAAGCTTCAATTACACCACATACATTGATGGGTTAATATCATTAATGTAATCGTATGTGACTACACACCGGGGTTGTCTTTGTCATAACAGGACATGCAATATTGAGACACTGTAAAATGTGCTTTATTTAATTTTTCTACATTTTTACCTGTTGTTTTTAGATAGTATATTCTTTTTAAAAAGCCTAGATGCCAAATTTTATAGTCTTTTACAATGTAATTATCTTGCAGAAAGTAAATCATGCATTTTATTGAATGAATGAATGATTCTGTAATCAATGTAAGGGACTCTTTTGGTGTGTATATTCTGTCTATAGTTTTCAATTTTTGCTTTATAACTCCAAACACTCGATCAAACGGTAAGTATGAATGGCCGCGAACTGGAAAGTACTGTTATTTTTTCAAATTTATTAAATTCTTCAATTTCTATTCGTTTTCTATTTAGTGCCTAGCATGAAAGAGTGATTTTCCGTATTTTTAAGCCAAACTGAGGTTAATTTTTATTTTGCGTCTTTCACTCGATTAAAATAAGGTTATGTTTTTTGAGTTTAGGTTTTTTGTTTATTCTAGTGTTTTATTTATGTTAGTTTATTGTTCATTATTGTTTATTGTTTCATTCATGTTTATTTATTGTTCATTATTTGCATTGGCAAGAGAAAGTCATGTGTTTCACACCAGATTTTTAGTATAAGTTATTCTACTAAAAAGATTACAAATAACTTTTTTTTAAATTTTCTAATGAATAGTTTATTTTTAACAATTTTTTAAAATGGCGGAAATAACCGAATTTTACGAGTTTTGGATTACGTAAATGCTCATAGGTTTTCAACCAATGATGGTAAAGGAATATTTTAAAATTCATTTTAAATGTTATTTTATGGGTTTTAATTTGAAATTAAACATGACCAACTTTAAAGAAAACCAATTTTTTTACTAGTTTTGAAAATTTTTTCTTTTTTTTTATCAAACACCAACATTAGACATATTAGATGTTCCAATTGAAGATCTTTTTAAAAAGGTTGAATCTTGTACATCAACCGAAAGAACCTATGCTCTCGAAAAAAAGAGATGGTAAGATATCATGCCTACTTGTTCAAGTAAAAAAGTATGCCTCAACTTATGGGAAAAATGCAAATTGCTAATTTACCTGATAGTCCATAAAACTATTAAAAGGTTTCCAGTCAAAACTGAAATAAGGCCTTACTCATTCTGGTTGTAACAGTTTTCATTGCTTCATAACTTCAGTATTTTATTTAAGCGTGATATACCATCTTTTTTCCACCTTGAAATTTGGCATACATATAAACAATATATGATAAAACAACATACATTTCAATAAAAAAATCCAAGATAATGTTTTTGAGATTTTCAAATTTCAAAATTTTGAATAACTGTAAAAAAGAGTTCTACTTTAAACTTGGTCATGTTACATATCAAATTTAAGCCCATAAAATAAACCTTTAAAATGAGCTATCAAACATTCCTCTAGCGTTATCGGTTGAAAGCCTACAAGCATTTATGAGACCCGAAACATTTTGAAATTAAGCTATTTTCACCATTTTTGTAAATAAACAAAATTGTTGTATAAAAACAACTGTTCATGGAAAATTAAAAAAAATTGTTTTGTGTATTTGGGTGGTTTTAACTAATACATAAAAAATTATGAAAAACTGAGTCATGCAGGTTCAATTTTTTATTTTCATTGGTTGATTTGATATGGAATGACCCCAACTGAAAAAATGAGTTATTTTGTTTTTTTTTTTATTGAATGATGATGCCTACATAAGCCTTGGGCTTACGCGTAGGTAATGGTATGTGGTGATTTACAGAAGAAAAAATGCCATACCTGACCGGGGATCGAACCCGGGACCCCGGCATAGTAGCCAGCCGCGCTGGCCACTGCACCACGGGCCGGTCTATTTGATTCCAATTTTTGTTTTTTATGCCAATTTTCTTAAAAACTGATTAAATTACAGTTGTGGGACCTTTTTTTTCAATTTCTCAGTTAAAAAACCATCACATTTGCCCTTTAATTTGTGCCCCTGGAATTTCAGAATTGCTTAACTTTACCATTGTTGAAGAAAATCAAGGCAAAATCTTCTGTTAGCCATAACTCCGGAATTAAAGCTTTTCTGGACCCTATGTTTATATAAAGTTTAGCTCTAGAACCAGTTGTCAAAGTATTGCCTGTTCTACCTGAACCGCCCTGTATTTAACCTAAAATCCATATGTAACATTCTGTTATGGTTGTTTATCCATAAACATAGAGTGGGTGGTTTTTACACTTAAACAAACAAGATGCATTTCCCTTGGCCAGTTTATTTAACTTGGTATAATTAAATATATGTGTGTATTTTGTCTGTTGTGTTACCACTGATAGCCCTACTTCTACTTCTGATACTTTTACCAGGGTTTTCTTTTGGAATTTCATCTTGTACGCTTTCCCAGTCGTCTTATTTGGCTATCACTGTTAATCCCATGCACGTATATCAGTTCTTTTACTATTTATTAATACATGATACTTGGAAGTTATGTTCCATTTTTTTCATCTCTTCCTTCCTTGGTCGGCTTCTCATGATTATATCTTCCAGTTCCATTAGGTGTAAGTCTTTTGAAGATTTACTTCCCATCTGTTTAAATTTTCTCAAGATTTCTGTTCTTACAATCTCATCAGTGGTTTCAAAGCAACCACTTGTGCACCTGGAAAGAAACCAGTATTTACAATCATTATTAACGTAACATAAGTTGGCATTTTTAGGTTAGTTTATTTTAACAAATTAATCATAATTTAGTTTATTAAAAATTATTTCTTTGCTTAGTTTTAAAATTTCACTAAGATTTATAGTTACAGGAGTGTAAGAACTAACAGTACAACTTGAACAAGGAAACTTTTAACAACAATTGAAATAACGACACAAAGAAACTAAAATTTCTTATAGTTTTATAACAAAATTGCTACATAATGAGTTAATAATCTGGTCTAACAGGAATTTTTCAACTGCGTTATATTAATGAGCCCAAGCTCTTCTTGACTCCACTAAACCACCGTGCGTTCAAAACTGATAAGTGAAAGACCCTTGCTAAGAAGAGTTGGTTGTAGTAGTATTGACAGTGAAAACTATGGACATGAGGGAATTAATAAAACTTGACTTCTAATACACATGATTGATAAACTAGTGAAACAGTGAGCAGATTTGCAATTCAGCCTGGGTAAACGACGACTATTTAAATTGGGTAGTGACAAATCTGACAGCCCCGCATTTGCAGGATTTCTGCAAACATTTCAGCTCACATTTCTGTGATTCAGACTATAGTGAAAGTTATGTTTACAAAATTATGTTTTTGGAAATAGATGAATATTAACTCTTCTACTCCCTTCATGGTCTGCACTTGCTCTCACTGTTGAATGCCCAAATTTTGTAGTGCTACCAGTAGTACTATATTATTTTACCAGTTCGTTTTCATCATATTGTATCTACTATCGGTTTCATATCATAGACACCCGACTTTAAACCCTTGCATCTCCAAAACTATGAGTCGGTTTTCAATATACTTTACATCAAAATTTTGCCCATTTTATTCTGCATTTACCTATAATAGTCCTATATTTTTAATGTTGTTTAAAAATTGCCATATTGAGGTTGAAAGACAAAAAGACCTGGTTTTCTTGATACCGCAACAAATTTCATGCGTTTAGAGGCGTGTAGCTCAATAAGTATTTGACTGAAAAGTTCAAATTTTAACACAACATAGACTATTATATTCTTACAGCGTGTACAAAGTTTCAAAATCGTAAGTTATTTAAATTTTGATTTATTAACAATATTTTGACCCTTGCTATCTCTGTAATCGCTCGATCATTCGGCACGGGCAAACTATCATTTTATTCAGCGTAAAAAACTTAACACAGATATGTTAATATTATGAAATATCGAGTGATCAATGTTGTGGTAAAATTTTTAAAAATTTTGAAAAATAGATGGGTAATGCGGGGGGGGGGAGTTGTTACTATCCATGTTGCTAGTTTGTGTACTGTACCGGAATTGGCAGACTACCACATTTGCCAATCGGCATTTCATATTACTGTATTAACATATCTGTACTAAGTTTTTTACACTGAATAAAACGATAGTTTGCCCGTGCCGAAGGATCGAGTGGTTACCGAGACAGCAAAGGTTCAGGATGTTGTCAATAATTCAAAATTTAAATAACTTACGATTTTGAAATTTTGTACACACTGTAAGAATATAATTGTCTATGTTGTGTTAAACTTTTCGGTCAAACACTTATCGAGTTACACTCTAAACTCATGAAATTTATTGCGGTTTCAAAAACCCGGGTCTTTTTGTCTTCCAATCTTGATGTGCCAATTTTTAAACAACATTAAAAATTTAGGACTATTATAGGTAAACGCAGAATTATATGAGCTAAATTTTGATGTAAGTATGTTAAAATCCGATTCATAGTTTTGGAGATGCAAGGGTTCAAACTCTGGTGTCTATGATTATGAAACCGATAGTAGTTCTAAGATTAGTTGGGATTTGCTTTCTTGTAATCAATTTCTATTGATACAAACTTTACAAAATTGTTGATTATCTTGCACTTTTCTGCCCCATGGACACATGATTATATAGAAGAGTTTAAATCATTCTGCTGAATTTATTTATGTTCCACCACAGATTGTGTAAATATTATTAATAATTTTCATGTATAAGCTCTCCCATGTTGATGGCTTAATAACAGTGACCAATTGTTTTCTCTGGTGTCAGTTCAACTATCAATTGCCAAAAGTGTTAACCAATCTTAGTCATTTTTATGTGAAGTTTGTTTTTGTATGATGTCTGTCTGTTCTGCATTAATGTAATTACATACATAAAAAGGGCTCTGCCTTAGGAGTTCAGCTAGATAGTGAACTCAAGACCAACATGTTGGTATTAAGTTCTTGTAACAATACTTAATAACAAAACATGTTGGATCTAGAGGATCTACCTCGAAAAAAAAGTAATTAAGAGTTGTTTATAAATTTAGATACAATTTTCTTTTGATGAAGATTAGAGAAGTTTGTTGAATCTGAAAATTTTCTTTATTCTCAAGAAATTAAAATGTGTAATAACATAGTCGCTCGCATCATTGTCAGTAACTCAAGAAATAGATAAATTAATATGCAGGCAGTACTCTAACAACTGAGTGGGTTCAGCACTGCTCCTACCATAGCAGATTCCCTTCATTTCCCAACTGCGTCTGCACTATCAGCTCTAACTTGCTCCTAGACATCGTAGCCAGCGCTGGAACTGCTGTCTTCCACTTGATTTGGAGTCAGCCTGAACCCATGGTCATTATTAATCATGAAATGTGGCTAATCATGAATTTATTATGAAAAAGAATTTATTTTGGGAAAAGATTTAATTACGTCGTACTTCGAAGGTCATGGTAACATCGAGTCTTAAACTGTGAAATCTTATGCTACTTAAAACAGTAACTGACTATTTATCTTGAAGAAGGACATATGTTACAATTTTAAAATTTTATAGTAAAACCAAAAGGCATCTCCGAATAGTTTTCAACATCATATGGACATAGTTATGCAAGAAGGAACCAACTCCAAAACTGAAATTTTTAGGAGAGGCACTCTAAGAAACCTCTTCCTTTTAAATTCTAGGGCTGATTTGCAACTTTGTGACTTACTTTACCTGAAAGGTTGGGTCATAAATTTATAATCCATAATGTATTAAACAGGAATTTATGTCATTAACACTGATTTTTAAGAAAATTTGGTGGCTGGTTTCGTATTGCTTAATGCTTCTGGTACTAAATTTATTTTGCAATAATGGTAAATCAAAGAAATAACACAATAAACCTGTTAATTTTATCTTTATTTAAGCATTTAATAACATAACCTGAACAAAATAAAAGTATTAACTAAAAATTACAAATATAAAACTAATCTACAGTAAAAAAATGATAAGACTTGATGATATGCAAGTGTTTCAAGAAGGCACTTCAACTCGAATAAAGAACAATTTTTTATTTGTTGTAAACATCTGTTCAGCTTCTATTTTTTGGAAATCCAGTTTTGTGTGTTATCTGTCTATGTCATCTTCAACTCTCATCAAACCACAAGGAAACATTCACTTCTTTACAGTCATCTGGAATTAGTTTCATAATGGATCTAATATTGATTTTCTCCTTAGGAATGGGTTTTTCTTATGGCCATAGTGGTTTTAATACAGAAGAAAATTTAAATGAAGCTGGCCTACCAGCTTTATATTTCTGTATGTTTATTTCAAAAAAATTTTCATCAAACCCTGTATTCGTTAAAATTGATAAAGGCTTATCTTCAGCAGTTTTATCTGTCTAAACGTTAACCAGTTTATCTTATTTTTTTACTTGTCATATTTTCTATTTACAATATTTTTCTTAAGTATAAGTGAATTGAAAATCATCTTTTTCCATGGTTTTAACCATCAGTGAATTCTTTCTCCTAGCATTTTTCATGACCTGTATGTAGTTTATCGGAGCATACAGTCTTTGCTGCAATTTTTAGGCTGATTCTATGTCACCAAAATCACTGTCGCTGGGCAAGAAGCTATGCTCTGGCACCAAACATTTTAAAGTAATGGACTTAAAACGTGGATGACATTCCATAACAGTTTTCATTAGGAGTAAAATTTTTTTATGTTGCGCTTTTGTCCCTCACAAGAATCGCTCCACTAGACTAAATTGTGTACCACATTTTCCACTTCATTAATGATATGTAAATATCTAAATATGAGATTCTGCATCTCATAATTCAAGGGAAACTCGTTGGTAAACGCTCTGTGGGACGCAGACGAATATCGTGGTTAAGAAACCTGAGAGAAGCATATAACTGCACGTCGCATGACCTTTTCAGAGCAGCAGTGGACAAGGTACGACTGACCATGATTATAGCCAACCTTCGTAATGGAGAAGGCACATGAAGAAGAAGAATGATATGTCTTCGCAAGGTAGATGCAACCTCCTTTACACCACGTCCTGCTTGGCCCTCCAACCAAACATAAAAATAACCTCGGTTGTATTTACTACTGGAATTCACAATTGTACTACATAAATGGTAAATGGTTTGCTGGCATTGCTCCCACCACCTCCCCTCCAATTGGTCGCCGGAAGGCATAGACCTGGAGACCGTACCTAAGAACTCTTCTTAAGAAACATTGTGACGGCAACAGTCACCTTATTTAAAAATTAAAACTAAGTTATAGAATAAAAATTTTCGAGGGCGAGTTAATGCCAGGTCAGCCGACCTGGGGAGTGTGTTCTGCTCGCCCTCTCCTCGGGATGCCTCTTGGGGCTCAAGGCCCACGTCTGAAGAAAATTGGGTCCTAACAGTCATGAAATTTGTCGAAGAAATAAAAATAAAATATTAGTTAGGACATAGTCGCCTTTAAATTTGTCCCGCAAGTGTTTGTTCACCATATTTAAATTTAAGCATCAGCGCCTTCGACGTCAGCCGAGACAACTCTCCCTTAATGACGACGGTAGAATGTAGCTACCTCGTCAAGGAACCCCCACACCGGCCGAGCATGCACTTCGCGGTACAAACTCGAACGTTCCGTGAGAGGCCAATATTTCCCCTTGGCCTTGAAGCTCCAGGGTCAGTCGTCGTCTGGACCCCCCCAAGAGCGGGTCAATCGTACAACTAATGCGTGTTCGATTGGACCTCCCCCACAGACGCAAGAATAATCGGCCAGTAGGCGGAACCGCTTCAAATATGCTACAAACTCACCGTGACCAGTGAGGACTCGGACACCCGATGTACTTAATGAAACACTAGAGGCGTACTATCCCCCCAGGTCCTGGATGAAATCATACAGAGACCTTCCCTTATGTGCGGTGTCCCACTCGCGCTGCCACGCTTCAAGAGCGAGAGTTTCCACTCTCTTCTTAACGGCAGGGTAGGGCAACATAGTTACGAAATTAGCATTACATGGGCCCTCCGGATCCTGTCCCGACCCTCCGGAGCGACTCGGAACCTCTCACCGAAGATCTCGGCTTCCTGCCCCCTTCGCAATCTCCATATGGCAGCACGTACTCGCACTTTAAAATCCGCCGGGAGAGCCTTTCCCGCAACGGTGGTAGCCTCATAGAAGCATGTACTAAAAGCACCAGTGCAAACCAACAGGGCTCGGCGCTGGGCGCTCCTTAAATTTTGAATAAGTCCAAACTGTGAGCCCATACTGCAGCTGCGTATGTCACCATGCTTTCGAACACTCCTGTATAGATCATACTGAGGCTGTCCGCAGACAGACCCCAGTCTTTCCGAGCAATTCGCCGCAGCTTATGCATTACACCAGCAGCGTCAGCCGCAACCTGCGCGACGTGGTTACTAAACAGCAACTTATCGTCGAGCAGAACGCCAAGGTACTTATCAACTCTGACTCTACTAACACTGGCCCCTTTATATTTAACTACAGGGTTCCGACTGAATGATAATTTTGCCGTGTTCCTCAGAAGCATGTACTTCGTTTTAGAGACACTTAGCTTTAAATTATGTTCATCCATCCATCCCTCGACTAAGGTCATCACCGACCTGCAACGTTCCTCCAGCTGTGGACGCGATCAACCGCGTACTAAAATGAGAAGGTCATCGGCGAAAGCAAGGGCCGTGACCGACTCGGGGAAAGGTAGCCCCAAAAGTCCGGCAAACAACATTCCACAACAGAGGCCCAAGACTAGACCCCTGCGGGCAACCCCGCGTCACCGGCTTCTTCACAGACTGAAGGCTTGTCATAAAACAAGCCTCGCGGTTAGATAAATAGTCTCCTACGATAGCCCGGAGATGGATGGGTATATTGCGACTTATTACTTCATCGAGGATGTCTCCCCAACACAAGGAAGGGAATGGAGCCTCGATCTCTATAAAAATACCCAAAACGTAGGTACAGTCGGTGCTTTCCACTTCGGACAGAGCCCGCAAAATACAGTCCTCGGTGCCTACTCCTGTTTGAAAGCCGTACTGGCCTTGTAATTTCAATTGAGCCATATCAACGCTTTCCTTGAGGCGTTCCTCGATCAATCGCTCCAGAAGCTTACCGAAAACCGGTAATAGGCTAATTGGCCTATAGCTTTTCACATCACCCGGATCCTTTCCTTCCTTTAGAAGTACCCTCACTAGAGCCACCTTCTAGCAAGCTGGGAAACAGCCCCAGTCAAGGCACCCCTGAAACAGCCGACGCAACGGCTCTCGAATTGCCGGCCACAGGACCACCGCTGTGTCCGGGTCTAGCCGGTCAAGACCCGGACGATAGTGATAACAGTGGTGATAACGCAGACAAATTTTTTGTTGTTCGTTGTGTTGCAGAAGAAGGGTCGCTGTCAAAAGTTTCCCCCTTCATTATTAACAGGTCTGTTCAGTCGGTTTGTGGCTCGCCACACTCTATTAAGAAATTAAGGAATGGTACTTTGTTAATTGAAACAACGTCTGCGAAGCAAAGTAGCAGCGTTGGTAAAATTACTCAAATCGGAAGTACTGCAGTTACTGTTGAACCGCATAGGTCCCTCAACTCATCTCGAGGAGTAGTTTACTCTCGAGATATACAAGATATGTCTGAGGCTGAGTTATTGGAGGAGCTTACCTCCCAGAGAGTGACGCAAGTCAAAAGAGTTATGCGTCGGGAAAATGGAATTGATGTCGGTACCCCGACACTTATCATAACATTTTCCACCCCTCAACCTCCGGATCGTCTGAAGTTGGGTTACTTGTCTGTTCGAGTGAGACCGTATGTCCCAAACCCTCTGCGCTGTTTTCAGTGCCAGGAATACGGACATACGAAAACAAACTGCAAGAAACCTGCGATATGCGCAAAGTGCAGTTCACCTGACCACTTTGACAGCGAATGCACTTCTGAAAATGAACTTTGTGCAAACTGTAAAGGAAGTCATTCAGCAAGGTCTCGGGAATGCCCCAAGTATAAAGAAGAACGGGAAATTCAGAAAATTTCGTCTGAACAGAACCTTTCTTTTCCGGCTGCCCGGAGCGAGTACAGAAAACGAAATAGCATTCAAAATGCAGTCCAGCCTGACATTTCGTTTGCAGCTGCAACTAGTGTCCAGTCTCGTGTGTCTGGTGAGTGCTCGTCATGCGTTGAGTTGAAGAGTGTTGTTGAGAACCTCACTAAACAGGTTGCTTCCCTAACTTCTGCACTAAAAGCGTTATTAAGCACCAAGCAAACAGAAATTGGTTCAAAGAGCTCAGTGTCTCAAGTGTGTAACCTTTCTGCGACGCAGAGTACAAAAGCTCAGCTGTCAAGTAAGACAGCCTCTACCTCAAAGGGAAAACCCCTTTCAGTATCCAAGACGCTTCCAGCGGAAGCGTCTAAATTTCTAAAATCTCTTCCGTCTGGGTCCAAGATCCACGATATGATAGGAGATTCATCGGCCCTAGAAAAGGGCTTTATAAAAGTAAAACGGAAAACGGGAAGGAGAAAATTGTGTTTGAAACGTAACTCCTCCGTTGCGAAATACCCTTTAATAGTTTAATTCAATGGAATGTTCGCGGGATCCGGTCTAGGTATGAAGATATAAAGATATTGATCCGGGATAAGTGTCCGTTTGCGCTTTGCCTGCAAGAGACGATGTTACAACCTGATATCCGATTATCCTTTCGTGGATACGAAATGTTTAGGAAAGATTCCCTGCATGGTGGCCCTGGTGATGGGGTTGCAATATTACTTCACCAGTCAATGCAAGGGATGAGTCTGGATATCCAAACGGATCTTCAGACTGTAGCAATCAGGATAACTGTCCCGGTGTCGGTTTGCGTGTGTAATGTTTATTTACCACCAAACACAGACATTTCATACCTAGCCATGAGAGAATTGCTGGAACAGTTACCAGCTCCATATATCGTCTTAGGAGATTTCAATGGTCACCATTATTCTTGGGGCTCCTCACTGTGCAATGGTAGAGGTCACATGGTGGAGAGGGTCAGGAGTGGTTTAGACTTATGTCTATTGAACGATCGATCTGAAACATTCATGTCATCCTCAACAGGATCCTGGTCGTGCTTGGACCTTACTTTCTGCAGCCCGTCCCTTGCTCCAAGGTTGATATGGAGAGTACTGCCAGACTTGTACGGAAGTGATCACCGACCGGTGGTGGTCGAATGTTTGACTACCACCATGTCGATGACCTTCCGAAAAGATGGATTGAAAAGCTTGCACGGTGGAATGAGTTTTCAAGTTTAATGGAATTTGAATATGTAGATGATGATGATGCACGAAAGCTGTTGTCTTCCTTTGTAGAGAGGATGTCTGCAGCAGCTGCCCAGAGCATTCCTAAAGCATCGGGAAAAGCGCGGCTTTCGCCGGTACCCTGGTGGAATGATCGTTGTAAGGAGGCTCTTCAGGACCGCCGTAGGACCTTGCGCATTTTTAGTCGCAGACCTACGGATGCAAACCTGGAACCGTACCGAAGAGCTCGGGCCTGCTGTAGGCGTGTATTTCTTGAGAGTAAGAGGGAGTCGTGGAGCCGTTACGTTGGAGATATTAACAGGAGTACCCCGGTGACAACGGTATGGAGAAAACTGCGTTCGGTATGTGGGAGGACGTCTCCACATCGAATCGTAGGGTTGCAAGTTGACGGTTCTGTGATCACATCACAGTCCGACATCGCTAACGTAATTGGTTCTATCTTTAAATCAGCTTCCCTCACGTCTTCATATTCAGTACAGTTTCAAAATTATAAGAAAACCATTGAATCTCTTCCTTTCCATATAGCGGACTCGCCCCCAGGGGGCACCCATTCTTATATATATGAATGCTCGTCCATGCATATATATGTGGGTGTGCGGGTGTGGCAACCCCGGGACCCCAGCTAAGAGCTAACCATATTTCAAAACTATACACAGGTTGCTCTTACACTACACACAACAATAATACTACATCACACACACCACACTTCTTTCAACACACACATTTACATACCCTACACACAACACATACACAAAGTTTTCTTACACACATTTATAATGCTGGCGAGGATGGGATGCGGGCTGGTCGTGCGTAACCCTTTCCGGATTGGAAGGTCTGGACTGTGGTTGCGCTGCTGTGAGCTTGCTCTGCCGAGGCTTTGCGCCATCCTTTAGCCCTTCCAGTCGCTTCGGTACTGTGGCAAGAAGTGGACCATGGGTAGGAGTGTCGGAGCTCTTACTGCTGCGTGCGAGCCTCTGGGACGTCGGTATCAGTGGGTCAGGCAGTACCTGACTCCCCGGCCCGGATAAAATATGTGGGAGATGGCTGCCGGGAGTACTCGGCCGGGTCCTTCTTTTTACTAGGGACCTGCGGCGTGCGCGGGTCATCTCTCCGCCCGCACCTTGCTTTCACGATGACTGGAAAAGCACTAAAGAGATTATGTCAAATAAACAATCTTCCCTCGGATTTAAAAGACTATGGTCTAGCTTATCTGACGATAGTGATAGTGGTGTATTAAGTAACACGGACAAATTTTTCGTTGTTCGCTGTGTTGCAGAAGAAGGGTCGCTATCAAAAGTTTCCCCCTTCATTATTAACAGGTCTGTGCAGTCGGTTTGTGGCTCCCCACATTCAATTAAAAAACTAAGGAATGGTACTTTGTTAATTGAAACAACGTCTGCGAAGCAAAGTAGCAGCGTTGTTAAAATTACACAAATAGGAAGTACTACAGTCACTGTAGAACCGCACAGATCCCTCAACTCATCTCGAGGAGTGGTTTACTCTCGAGATATACAAGATATGTCTGAGGCTGAGTTATTGGAGGAGCTTACCTCCCAGAGAGTGACGCAAGTCAAAAGAGTTACGCGTCGGGAAAATGGAATTGATGTCGGTACCCCGACACTTATCATAACATTTTCCACCCCTCAACCTCCGGATCGTCTTAAGTTGGGTTATTTGTCTGTTCGAGTGAGACCGTATGTCCCAAACCCTCTGCGCTGTTTTCAGTGCCAGGAATATGGACATACGAAAACTAACTGCAAAAAACCTGCGATATGCGCAAAGTGCAGTTCACCTGACCACTTAGACAGCGAATGCACTTCTGAAAAAGAACTGTGTGCCAACTGTAAAGGAAGTCACTCAGCAAGGTCTCGGGAATGCCCCAAGTATAAAGAAGAACGGGAAATTCAGAAAATTTCGTCTGAACAGAAGCTTTCCTTTCCCGCTGCCCGGAGCGAGTACAGAAAGCTAAATAGCATTCGAAATGCAGTCCAGCCTGACATTTCGTTTGCAGCTGCAACTAGTGTTCAGTCTCGTGTGTCTGGTGAGTGCTCGTCATGCGTTGAGTTGAAGAGTGTTGTTGAGAACCTCACTAAACAGGTTGCTTCCCTAACTTCTGCGCTAAAAGCATTATTAAGCACCAAGCAAACAGAAATTGGTTTGAAGAATTCAGTGCCTCAAGTTCGTAACCTTTCTGCGACGTAGAATACAAAAGTTCAGCTGTCAAATAAGACAGTCGCCTCTACCTCAAAGGGGAAACCTCTTTCATTGCCCAAGACGCTTCCAGTGGATGCGTCTAAATTTCTAAAATCTCCTTCGTCTGGGTCCAAGATCCACGATGTGATAGGAGATCCATCGGCCCTTGATAAGGGTTTCATACAGGTAAAAGGAAAAAAGGGAAGGTGAAAATTGTGTTTCGATGTGAAAATTGTTTCGATGATAGCGCATTTACCAGATTCTGGCTTAAGGCAACTCCTACATATTTTTAATAAAAAAAACGCTTCTAGAAAGCTTCCAGAATCTTGGAAAGAAGCAATTGTTGTCCCGATCCTCAAACCTGGCAAAGATAAAATGTTGGCCTCCAGCTATCGCCCCATCTCTCTGACAAGTGTTGTATGTAAGGTGATGGAAAGAATGGTGAATAGTCGTCTCATGTGGTATCTGGAAAAGAATGACTTCCTCGCTCCTGAACAGAGCGGTTTTCGGAGAGGGAGGTCTTCGACAGACCATTTGGTGGCCCTTGAGACGGCTATCTGTAATGCGTTTGCATTGCGGCAGCGCCTCGTTGCCGTATTCTTTGATTTAAAAAAAGCATATGATACGGCTTGGCGACGAGGTATTCTTAATACCTTGCGGGAGTGGGGCATCGCTGGGAACATGTTGGCCTTCATTAAAGACTTTCTGGATGACCGATCATTTCGTGTAAGGGTCGGTCAGAGTTTGTCAAACAGGTTTGATTTGGAAAATGGTATACCGCAGGGGAGTGTAATTAGTTGTACCCTATTTGCGGTTGCCATTAACAATATTGTGAAAAGTTGCGTATACCCTGTTAAATGTTCGTTGTTTGTAGATGATTTTGCGATATATGTTGCATCTAGAAATGTTGTTTCAGCTGAACGAGCCCTACAGCTTACTATATACCGTCTTGAGGAATGGTCGCGGCAGACTGGCTTTAGTTTTTCTCCTGAGAAGACTAAATGCATTCAGTTTTGCCGAATACGGACTGATAATGTTCCAAGACTGTATTTAATGGGTCACCATATCGAAGTTAGCACTAAAATCAGGTTTCTAGGTGTTATATTCGACAAAAGACTTACATGGGTTCCGCATATAAAAGACCTACGGGCTAGGTGCTTAAAGGTGGTTGATATTCTGCGTGTTCTTACAGGTACATGTTGGGGAGCTGATAGATCATGTATGATAAGGTTCTACAAGGCTCTAGTGCGATCACGTATAGATTATGGCGCTGTAGCGTACTCATCTGCTACTCCCACTTCGCTGAGAATGCTTGACACGATCCACAATTCATGTTTACGATTGTCTACAGGTGCTTTTCGTTCTAGCCCTGTTGTCAGCATCTTAGTTGAAAGTGGAGAAATGTCGTTACACAGACGTCGCCAGCAGCTTGTATTGACGTACTTTGCCAAGTTGAAAGCTAGACCTTATCATTTTTTGCATGACATCATTCTCAACAACCCTTGTCATGATTTGCATCTGATGAATGCCCGATTGCCTTCACCATTCGGTGTAAGAGCGTTGGGGATATGCAACAACCTCGGTATTGCGATTCCTCGTGTGTACCCATATAATTCATGTCTCTTTCCACCCTGGACCATCGCTCAGTTACACATTAATTTTGAAATGTGTAAATACTCAAAGGCAGACACAAGTTCTGTGGTATTTAATAGCATTTTCAGTGAGTTAGTTGAAGCTATTAAACCATCTACGGTTGTATACACGGATGGATCAAAGTCAGATGTTGGAGTTGGTTGCTCGTTTGTTGCTAATGGGAGAACCTATTTGTTTGGATTACCTGTGGGAACCAGTGTTTACACGGCTGAACTTTACGCTATTAGTAAAGCTCTGTCTGTAGTCTGTGTGCGTGGGCGTCGGGTGTTGGTGTGCACTGATTCGCTTAGTGCCCTTCAGTCGATTACTGATTTATATTCACGCCACCCGCTAGTTGTAGATGTCCACGGCACCGTGAAGCAGCTTAACGATAGAGGAGTAAGCGTTGTTTTCTGCTGGGTTCCGGGTCATGCCGGAATCTCGGGAAATGAGGCTGCTGATCTGGCCGCTAAGGAGGCGGCACGCCAACCGGCCTTCACGCAATATCTGACTGTGTCAGATTTCGTGGGCCTGGTGAAGCGTGTCATCACTGATTCCTGGCAGGTAGAATGGACTGGCTCTCATGGCAACAAGCTTCGTGAGATAAAGCATGACGTTAAGCCTTGGCCTACGTCGCTGAGGAAGAACAGAAGGGAAGAGGTTGTCATCGCGCGACTTAGAATTGGACACACCAGATTAACGCATGGGTATCTCATGACGTCTGGTGATGCTCCAATGTGTGGCAGATGTGATTGTCCTTTGACAATTAAACATGTGTTGGTAGATTGCGTCTGCTACGCAGCTCTACGTCGGCGATTCAAGATACCCTTCCAGTTACGAGATGTTCTCGGCGACGATAGCCATGTTTTGGACTCAACGTTAAGATTACTTAGATCCATTAGTGTGTACAACAGTGTCTGATAGGGAAATAAGAATATTAGTTTATTTTTATATGTGTATTGTGTATGTTTTTATTTATTTATTTATTTATTTATTTCATTTTTTTTGTGGCCCCTTTACAGCCTTTTGTTGTTACCGTCAGGTCTGTGATATTAGCTTTTAATTTATATTATTTTTTGTTTTCTGTGATACTAGTTTGTAAGATTTTTATTTGTTAAGTTGTAAATATTATTTATTCTGTCTGTGATATTAGGTTTAAGTTTATGTTTGTACGTTAATGTATTTTCTGTGATATTTCTAGTTTGTAAGACGTTTTATATTATAAATAGAAAGTTACTTTCTACACTTGGGCCCTTTACCCCCATGTGTAGAATCAAGGGCGTTGATAACCGTCCTGGTTTTTCGCCCAAAAAAAAAAAAAAAAAAAAAAAAAAAAAAAAAAATATAGCGGACTCGAATGATCCTCTAAACATTCCTTTTTCAAGGCCTGAGCTTAGAAAAGCGCTCAAAGTATCTCGAAATACCTCACCTGGAGGGGATGAAATTACACTTTCGATGATAGCGCATTTACCGGATTCTGGGTTAAGGCAACTCCTACATGTTTTTAATAAAATATACGCTTTTAGAAAGCTTCCAGAAACTGGGAAAGAAGGAATTGTTGTTCCGATCCTCAGACCTGGTAAAGATAAAACATTGGCCTCCAACTACCGTCCCATTTCCTTGACATGTGTTGTTTGTAAGGTCATGGAAAGAATGGTGAACAGTCGTCTCATGTGGTATCTGGAAAAGAATAACTTCCTCGCTCCTGAACAGAGCGGTTTTCGGAGAGGGAGGTCTTCGGCAGACCACTTGGTGGCCCTTGAGACGGCTGTCTGCAATGCGTTTGCATTGCGGCAGCGCCTCGTTGCCGTATTCTTTGATTTGAAAAAAAGCATATGATACAGCTTGGCGACGAGGTATCCTCAATACCTTGCGGGATTGGGGCATCGCTGGAAACATGTTGGCCTTCATCAAGGACTTTCTAGATGAACGATCGTTCCGTGTAGGGATTGGTCAGTGTCTGTCCGACAGGTTTGACTTGGAAAATGGTATACCGCAAGGAAGTAATTAGTTGTACCCTATTTGCGGTTGCCATAAACAATATTGTGAAAAGTTGCGTATACCCTGTTAAATGTTCGTTGTTTGTTGATGATTTTGCGATATATGTTGCATCTAGAAATGTTGTCTCAGCTGAACGAGCTCTACAGCTAACTATATACCGTCTTGAAGAATGGTCACGGTAGACTGGCTTTAGTTTTTCTCCTGAGAAGACTAAATGCATTCAGTTTTGCCGAATACGGACTGATAATGTTCCAAGACTGTATTTAATTGGTCACCATATCGAAGTTAGCACTGAAATCAGGTTCTTAGGTGTTGTATTCGACTAGAGACTTACATGGGTTCCGCATATTAAAGACCTACGGGCTAGGTGCTTAAAGGTGGTTGATATTCTGCGTGTTCTTACAGGTACAGGTTGGGGAGCTGATAGATCATGTATGATAAGGTTCTACAAGGCTCTTGTGCGAACACGTATAGATTATGGCGCTGTAGCGTTGTCATCTGCTACTTCCACTTCGCTTAGAATGCTTGACACGGTCCACAATTCATGTTTACGATTGTCTACAGGTGCTTTCCGTTCTAGCCCTGTTGTCAGCATCTTAGTTGAAAGTGGAGAAATGTCGTTATTCAGACGTCGCCAGCAGCTTCTATTGACGTACTTTGCTAAGTTACAAGCTAGACCTTACCATTTTTTGCATGTCATCATTCTCAACAACCCCTGTCATGATTTGCATCTGATGAACGCCCGACAGCCTTCACCCTTCGGTGTAAGAGCGTTGGAGATATGCAACAACCTCGATATTGCGATTCCTCGTGTCTACCCATGTAATCCTTGTCTATTTCCACCCTGGACCATCGCTCAGTTACACTTTAACTTTGAAATGTGTAAATACTCAAAGGCAGGGACAAGCTCTGTGGTATTTAATAGCATTTTCAGTGAGTTAGTTGAAGCTATTATACCATCTACGGTTGTATACACTGATGGATCAAAGTCGGATGTTGGAGTTGGTTGCTCGTTTGTTGCTAATAGGAGAACCTATTTGTTTGGATTACCTGCGGGAACCAGTATTTACGCGGCTGAATTTATGCAATTAGTAAAGCTATGTCTGTAGTCTGTGTGCGTGGGCGTCGGGTGTTGGTGTGCACTGATTCACTCAGTGCCCTGCAGTCGATTAGTGATATATATTCACGCCACCCGCTAGTTGCAGATGTCCACGGCACCGTGACGCAGCTTAACGATAGAGGAGTAAGTGTTGTTTTCTGCTGGGTTCCGGGTCATGCTGGAATCCCGGAAAACGAGGCTGCTGATTTGGCCGCTAAGGAGGCGGCTCGTCAACCGGCTTTCACACAATATCTGACAATGTCTGATTTTGTGAGTCTGGTGAAGCGGGTTATCACTGATTCCTGGCAGGTAGAATGGACTGGTTCTCTTGGCAACAAGCTACGGGACATTAAACCTGTTGTTAAGCCTTGGCCTACGTCACTGAGGAAGAACAGAAGGGAAGAAGTTGTCATCGCGCGACTTACAATTGGGCACACCAGATTAACCCATGGGTATCTCATGACGTATGGTGATGCTCCAGTTTGTGGCAGGTGCGATTGTCCTTTGACAGTCAAACATGTATTGGTTGATTGCGTCTGCTACGCAGCTCTGCGTCGGCGATTCAGAATTCCCTCTGAATTAAGGAATATACTCGGTGACGAAAGCCGTATTTTGGACGCGGCTTTGAATTTTTTACGATCGATCAGTGTATACAACAGTGTCTATTGTCCTATTAGTTGTACCCTATGGTATGTGTTTTATTTTAGTTATACGTTTATATATTATACGTTTATATTATACGTCATATGTCTGTGGTTTTATTATGTGGCCCATTTACAGCCTTTTGTGATCTTTTATGTCTGTGATATTTTCTTTTTTTTTAATGCAATTTTTTAATTTTTTGGTTGTGATACTAGTTTTTAAGATCTTAATTACATATGTGTCAATGTCTTTTTTGTTGTAAGTTTATGTGTGTATGTTTTTTGTTTTTTTAGCGTTTTTTTTTTAGCCTGTGATGTCTGTGATACTAGTTTATAAGATTTTAGCTATTATATATATATATATATATATATATAAAAGGCGTTCTGCACTCGGGCTTTTTGCACCCTTGTGTAGAACAACAGGCGATGATAACCTCGCTAAGGTTTTTCGCCTTAAAAAAAATCATGGCAACAAGCTTCGTGATGTAAAGCATGACGTTAAGCCTTGGCCTACGTCGCTGAGGAAGAACAGAAGGGAAGAGGTTGTCATCGCGCGACTTAGAATTGGACACACCAGATTAACGCATGGGTATCTCATGACGTCTGGTGATGCTCCAGTGTGTGGCAGATGTGATTGTCCTTTGACAATTAAACATGTGTTGGTAGATTGCGTCTGCTACGCAGCTCTGCGTCGGCGATTTAAGATACCCTTCCAGTTACGAGATGTACTCGGCGACGATAGCCATGTTTTGGATTTAACGTTAAGATTTATTAGATCCATTAGTCTGTATGACAATGTCTGATTGTGAATTGGCAATATTTGTGTTAAGTTTATATTATGTATTTGTGTATGTTTTTATTTAGTTTCGTGGCCCCTTTACAGCCTTTTTATTTACCTACAGATCTGTGATATTACCTTTTATGTAAATTTTATTTTGTTGCTGTGATACTAGTTTGTAAGTTTTTATAAGTTTTAAATGTTATTTATTCCAAGTGTGATATTAGATTTAAGTTTGTGTTTGTATGTTTATCTTATAAGTTTTTTAATATAAATGTTCTTGTCTGTAAATTTTTTTTTTCTGTGATATTTTTAGTTTTAAAAAGTTATATTTAAATAAGAAAAGTACGTTCTACACTCGGGCCCTTTACACCCGTGTGTAGAGCTACGGGCGATGATAACCGTCTGGTTTTTCGCCCTTAAAAAAAAAATACACTCGGGCCCTTTACACCCGTGTGTAGAACAACGGGCGATGATAACCGTCCTGGTTGTTAGCCCTTAAAAAAAAAAAATTATATTGTGAGTATAACTGTAGAAATAATAGTTACCTTGCACTAATAAAAAAAATTATTTTACTAGAAATCAACAGATGACACTTATTTGAAATTCTTAACTAGCCACTACTTGTGTAGGACAGTACTAATCAAGATGCAATCGAGTTCACAACTTACCTGCTATAAGTCAGCTGTTGGAGATACACATTTTGTTCTTCTTTGTAAAAATGTTTTGATCCAAATGGACTTATATAGTTTTCTAGGGTGAAAGATACCAATTTTTGACACCATATAGCAGTAAACCATCGATTTGAACAAAAAATGGAGTTACACAATTTTCGGGTTTTACTGACGATATTATAAAATCGTTCTACAATATTCTGCGGAAACCAGGGTTGGCGCTAATTTCAAAATAGCGCAACAACACCAAACAATTGTTTTACAAGATTTACTACAACACTTGGAAGGTTAATGACGAGTAAATGCAAAAATGTTAAATTTATAATTTTGTAAAGTTTTTGACTTTACTATTCCAAATTTTCGACTTTTGTTGGAAACCTCCCTAGACCCTTGGAGTTGATCAAATTTTGTCTTTTTAAAATAATTAAAATGGTGTTTTTTTTTCTTTATTCGTTAAGGAAGATAAAATATTATTTTATTATAAATAAAAGTTTGTAATTTTACATAACATATTTCTTTTCAATAATTTTTATTATTTCATAAAGAAATCACGTTTTATTAGTTTATTCTAGTTGATTATATTT
Source organism: Catonia carolina (assembly GCA_035578175.1). NCBI lineage: Eukaryota > Metazoa > Arthropoda > Insecta > Hemiptera > Achilidae > Catonia > Catonia carolina. The sequence continues at coordinate 320,609,205 of JAQMRL010000001.1, read as the reverse complement.
CACATGTTTTTATATCGCGTTTTCTCGTGGGAAATAAGAAAGCCTAAAGGCCTATTTTCAGTTCTCACTGTTTAAAACCCTTACTTGGCAATTCTGGATCCTGGGAACAATTTTTCAGTTCCATCTCTACGTACTTTTTGTAGAGGGGCCTACCGTTACTTCAGCACTTTTTGCGGCCAATTAACGCGTTTGTTTTACGCCGGATTGTCAACGTCTTTCATAACGGCTAGTTTGATTGGTTTTCCCCCTCCGTACGCCTGTAATTAGCGCCCCGGTCAGCCGTGTGTGTGCAGAAAATCGTCTGAGTGTTTTTCCTATTGTGTACGCGTAAAGTTCGTACTTCTAAGGTGCTGTGATTGGATACTCACTAAAAAAGGTAATTTTCTTTTAATTTTCTTTTGTACAACTAAATAAAAAAAAATGAAGAAAAGAAAAAAATAACCTTTTTTTAGAACCATTTTAAATGGAAAATATAAAACAAAAATATGTAGTTAAATAATAGTAAATAAAAAAAAATTTCATGTAGAATTAGTGAAATCATTTAGTTTTTTTGATTAAATAATAATAATAATAATAATAATATTAAAAATAATAATAATGGGCTAATAATAAAAACACAATTTTAATTATAAAATGTTAAAAACTTTAAATTAAATACCTACTTTAAATACGTTAAAAATATATAAAAATAAAAATAATTAACAAAAATAATTTAATTCTGTTCAAATTTAAAAAAAGAAGAAATATTATTTAAAATTTTAATTTTAAAATGTTAAAAACTTTAAATTAAATACCAAAAAAAACGTTTAAAAAAATATAAATTTATAAAAATAAATCTAAAATGTTAAACTGAAATTCGTCTCTTGTATTTATTTTTTAAAAATATATCTTCCCATTTTGTTAGATTAGTTCTAGAAATAAGTTTTCAGATAGATGTACTACTGCAATTAATTATATTCACAATGGGTGATACTTGAATGAACGTTATTCAGTACAGTTATAACGCTTCTGGGTACTGTTTTAAAGATTCTGTACCTACAACATGTTTTTTTTTTTTGAACCTCCATATTAAACACTGCACCGTGTTTGCTTATTTATAAACACAAAAAGGTATATGTCTTGGGGAAGTTACTGAAATTTCTTGTTTCTCCAAGATTTATTCACCAATGGCCTTGTATGGTGATTTTTATTAAGTTGCAATATGTTTTGGTTACAAAATTTATGTTCACTGTCTGAAAGGATTCCGTAATCTGAAAACAGCCGTACTTTCTCGCAAACCACAAAGCGAGAACAGTGGCTCTCTAGAGAAATCTGAGCTGATATTTCACAGTAACAACTGGAAACATGGTTTTGATTCTCCTATCAAAACTTCCCCCAAACTTTCCTTTTTTTAAATTCCTTCATAGGAAATTTCAGGGTCTTGGACGTTGGGCCGTTCTACGACGTCCTGGTGGAGGCAACCTTTAATATAGATTATTTTAAAACAGGTAAGTGGTTGAGTGAAATTTACAGGTTATTACCGCTGAATGGAGTAGAAGAATGGAGACATCTACTTGGAATACGTTTTAATCACTCACACTACCTCACGAACAACAAAATCATACCTTAAATTAAAGAATTTTTTTTTTAAAATTAAATCCTGTTCAAAGGAAACACTAATTCTCGTGTTCTTAAACACGGTACATTTAATAATCCAATCTATCTTTTAATTTTATTACAGCACCAATTCAATTCATTCATTCTATTAATTTTGTCAATTTTATTTAATACCTGACATGGTGCAATATTTCAGCTACAATTTACAATTTATTTAATATATATGACATGGTGGAGGCGCCGGGCATGGTGTAATTCTACCACCGACTTCCTACACCCAAACCAAATGATGGTGTGCTTCGAACGTTTGTTGAGTGTAAATGCCATGTCCGATGGTTGATGCAGGTGGTCTGCTTAATATACTCATTAAAGCCTCGATGCCTTTAAAATAAGCAACTTTACTATCGTTTAATTCAGAGAACTTTCCTTGAGTCGCCTGAGCTTGTTCTCTGTCCATAGCTCGCTCTCCGTGGTCGAGAGTATTAAGTATCCTTGCGATACTATCAGCGACTGATCCAGTGGTGATGTTTACGAAAACACCGGGTATTGGAAATCTAGCGGTTTCATCAACGTACCTAGTTGCGAGGGTGGTCAAACGCGTACGTGTTTCATCTCGAGTAGCTTTCACCGAAAACGCAATATTACGTGCGACTCTCAATGACGCTATCAAATCACGTAAAGACACAAATTCACAAGCACTAAGAAACTCGTGTTCCGGTGTCCAACTGGGTGCGTATGTCATTTTCTAATTCTTGAATTACTTGAAACAAAAACGTATGAAAGTTGGATACTTCGTCAGGATCCAAACGCGTTCGGTGGAATAGAGTTATGAGATTGACGTATTGTTCAAATCTCAGGAACTGTTTCGTTTGGACTAAACTGTTATAGATGAATATCCTTGGTATTGGTTCTAAAATATCCAATTCAAAGTTTTGTTTCAATAACGCAACAGCTTGTAACAGATTCATTATAAATTTTGACATTATTCTGTAAAAGTCATGTTAGTTTAAGTTCCACAGTGCTTTAAGTTGTTTTAAGTAAGGCACTGTATCAGGATGTTTATCTGTGTAAATATTATAAGAGTTCTTATTTTCAATTGCTTTAAATAATTCTCTATAATCTGATGATGTGTTACATTTCAAAAATTTAGTTTCTGATGGAATCAAACAAATTGATAGAGAGTTATGTTTTATATCACGATAATCTGTTGACACTACTACATTCGATTTGGATGAATCGACAGATTTAATGTTAGGTAATAAATTTAAAAATGAATCTACAGGTATGTCGTGACAATAAATCAATAAAGAAGTTTTTGATTTAGTATTAAATGAATTAACTAATTTTACGTCCAATATTTTTTTTTTAAGAGAAATTTTTTTTAATTTCGATGACTCTAAGAAGTCTAAATTTGGTCTGCTGGGGTCATCATTAATATTATCACCAACATTAGAATAAAACATGGAATGAAATGAATACTGATTGTGAATTAAATTATGAAGAGTGGCAAAAACATACGAAAAGTCGCGATATGGTTTATCGTATCTTTCGGCTAACGCTACCGATAACTGTTCATTAATGTAAGCATTTGAGTATACTTTTAATAAGTCTATTAACGATATCCGATATTCCTCCAAATGTTCATGATTTACCAAGTCATGTCTTCCTAATTTAGTTATTAGTTTTAAAGGATCAGGAATAAAATAATATTTATTTTCCACGTTTAGTAAAAATTTTGAACAAAAATATGGGTATTTATAATTTCTAAAAAATTTTGATTCCAAATTAAACAACAATGCACACAAAGAATTTCTATCATGATCTATATCGAAATTACCTGACAAATCAAACAGAGTAGCGATCACAGCCATTCCAAAAGTGGTGTTCAATATATACGTACTCGCGTCCCCGGACTTCCTTTGGTATCTTACTTTTAATCTGACGTGATTATTTCTGTCACATAAAACTGTATCTTCATGCGCAAAGTACCAGGCCCCGACAGCATCATCAGTTACACCAAAAAATTTCATGAGCTTACAATCAAACAGCAACGCCACCAAACCCTGAGATTTGTCGTATTTGGAAAAGTCTATTTCCAAGAACCGACCCGAAGCATCTCTAATCAAGCAATCATCACCCGAAAATATCGCAAATGGTGTATTATTTAAATATGAATCAGTCAATACTTGTGCAAATTCCTCTGGAGACACATCACAGTAGATCTTAAAATTAAATCCCAAAACTGCTAATAGTCGTTTCTTTAATTCCTTAAATATTGGGCAGAAATATGCATTTATATGTTTAGGATGGTAAGCTATTGTTTGTAATGAATTATAAACCCATGGTGCGTTTGAATCAAGTTGTGGTTTGACTGAGCTCTTAATCATAAATTCATAATAATTCAAGTCTCTCTCATATAATGGTACCTCACTTTGGATTTGATCCATAACAATGGGTTTCTGAGTAAATAACCATTCAGTTGTTGATCGTGGATTCGAAAAAATCGGTAATTGTTTAAGTTTGAATGCTAAAGATTTATTTTGTTGAAAATAAGTGTTAGTGAAAGCTTCAAACATTGTTGTTGCTAAATTTTCTGAATCTATATTACCATGTATATCAGGAACATTTAAATTTCGCTTAATCATAGCCAATAAAGTTTCAATTTGTGTACTTGGTCTAGAAAATGGCATTGACGTTCTTAATTTCGGTCTAAGCTTATCAAAGTTAGACTGTTGCATTGTTCTTGATCGAGACGAATCAAACTTGACATTTTCCAAATGTAGTTCCAAAGGGTATACTGAATTAACATTTAATATGTCGTACTGTAAGTCATGAACAGAATTATTAGGCAGAAACCAATCATAAAATTCCTGTAAGTTGATTATTTCATTAACTCCTGCGTTTTGTTGAATTTTAGGATTATCTAACGCGTTGATTTCAACGTACGGGCTAACAAGTACAGGAACGTGTATAGGACAATCCCAATTACCTCCATATTTTTTTGTAGTAGAAAATACTTGTTCATTACTTATGTACGAAGAATTGGCTGGTGTTAATGCGTAAATTGGTAGTGACCCTGGTATAATAGTGGCCCCTCCACTGTCGTAATGACAAGATTTGTACTCTTTATCAGATATACGTTTAGACTTTCCCACGTATTTACCTAACAAATCATTGTTTTCCGGTGAATAGTAAACAAAAGATTTCCTGTGTCGTGAAATGGCAACCAAACAGTGTTCTGGTCTATTGTAAATGTCTTCTTTCTTTTTCGATGTTCGAACAACCACTATATGGTCACTTTCCTTTCCCTGAAATTCATGAATAGTAGACACGTCAAACCCCAGTTTAACCATTTCGTTCTTTTCAGATTGTTTAAAGACTAAATATTTTTTGTTTGATTCTTTAGGTACTGCATTTAAATTAGTGAATAACTTAAAGGTCATTTCGCCTTTCACCGTTGAAGTTGACTTCATTCCATTTTTATACTCATTATTTAATAGCACAGCCACCGTATTAGTGCATCTTCGAGATATTGACATGCATTCAACTGTAGTAGCAAATCTTTTCGGATCTGCATATCGTACTTCACATTGTGGTGTTCTGTTAATGTACGGGATTTGTTTACTATCCCCAATTAATAAAACAGATGATACTTTACTTTTTGCTATTGCAAACATAATCTCACCTGCATGTAACATTAGTGCTTCATCAATAATGAGTCTTTTAGGTTTGAAGTCATCTCTCAGCCCGTTAATCAAGAAAGAATGTACTGTTTTATACTTGTTATTCAATTCAGATTCCGATATTTCATTAGATTCCTTTCTCCTCCGGTTTCTGAAATCAACTGCCGCTTCTTTTGTTGGAAACAATACTAGGTCGGTTTCCTGTAAATTAGACAAAATATAATGCGTTTTTCCACACCCAGGCACTCCCTCAATAAATTTTAAATCCGGTACTACAAAATGATTCACGTCCAACTTTCGAGTTTGTAAGTATAGTTGTTCACTATTCATCAATTCGGTGGATGCACCAACCAATAATCGATCCGAAGCAGGTGATAATCGATCTAAATCTTTAAACTTTACGAATGTTGCTCCGTCAAATCCACACTGATGTTCTTTTGCAGATTTCGGTTTGATAAGGTACGTTTTTGATCTAACATCATAAATTCCGAAACCTTCTGAATGGTCAATAAGTTTTTGTTTAATGTCCTTAGTTAATGTCCGTGGTATTTGCTGATAAGTACTTGAATATAATTTTAATATAATTTTGTCATTTACTCTCCACAATTCAGACTGTTCGATCATTGCATTTCTAGCATAAGAGTTAGTGTTATCCAAGGGTATTAATTGAGGTGAATACACGTCCTTGGTAGATGGTAATGATTTTTCCCAATATCGATACATATCCGAATTATCATTAGCTGGATGTTTTAGTTTTAATTTTTGAATCTTATGCACGTTTCTTTTTAATACTGTTTTAATAGCGTCTGAAGAGTACAGTAACATAAACCTAAGAGTACAATCAACCGAATCGAACTGTAACAAGACATCCAATATGGATTGTAAAAAGAAAATATTATTACCAAAATGTTCGCAAATTTGTTCAGTATCAATAGTAATTACAGTCTTATATGAACCTAACAATCTGAGAAACAACTGTATGAACTCCCTAAACTGCACTACTAACAATTGAGTGGAATAAACGAAAACTAACTTCAAATTATTATTGGATTTAAATACTAAAAATTTACACTTTGAATCTGCTTTTAATCTCGCTTTAATCACGGTTATTAAATCGTCATTTTTTTCTGATGCTACTTCCGTTAATTTATTAAAAAAAACTAAGTTTACGTGTTCTGGAAAAGTTTCCTTAATTTTATTATACATTACAAAAAGCGGGGTCGCATCTGGTTTAAATGACCCTAACTGAGAGGACTTCAGTAATTCCATGTCAGCCGCATCGAATGTTACTTGAGTAATATTTTTAATCTTCCGAGTTTCTTTAATGAAATTTTCATCATCAGAATTACAATCAGACAAATAAGGAATATCATACTGTGCTGCAGTTCTTTTATTAATTTCAATATCTATATGATCTCCAATTATCGGTTCAACAGATTTTACGGAATTTATTAAATCTAATTCAATGGATTTATTTTTTACAGACTCAGGTAATAGAGATGCTATCATAGCACCACTAACACCTGAATATTTTAAAATTTTTGCAGGTTTGAATTTAAATTTTTTAAAAGTTTTAACTCTGTGTTTTGAATCATTTTTTTGATATTTAACGGTTTTGTTAGGATAAATCAATGTTCTTTCTTCTATAGCTGGGTTTTCCTCAGGAAAGATTACTTCCCTCAATTTACGAATCAGTTCCATTGGAGATTCTTCTCGTTTCAACACATCCCTCAGCATATTCAACACACCTTCAGACTCTTCTGAACACGCCGTGTGGGGGCACTCAGTAGTGGCACATTGTACTGAGTTGGTTTCAGACCCCGTGCTCATCACCTCCAAACCCACTCCAGAATCACTACTTCTCCATTCGAGTGCTCCAGCACTCAAAGATAAATGATCAGATGATATTGATTTCACTTCCAGTTCAGCTGGTTCTCCAGATGATGTTGATACCGTTTCAGATTGAAAATTTTCTTTCTCCATTTCGTGAACCATTAATCTAATTTGATATTCATTTTCTAATCCATCATACGCTTCGTATTGTTGTTTGGTCTTCTCAATTACATCAGCTTCAGGATTTTCTTCAAGTGAATTTAATGTTTTCTCAACGTCGACGAGATCAGATTCTGTTTCCTCTTCATCAACATTAGAATTTTCTTCTTCCCACCTAAGGTCTGACTTTGGTTCGAAGACAGTTGTTAATATTATCGGACTATCAATTTTGTTACTTTCAATGCTTTCATTAGAGATTATTTCATCAGGTGGTTCATCCAAACAATCTGTTATAAACAATTCAAAATCGTTATTACTACCTCTCCGGTCGCAGGTTTTACAAGAATCACAAGATTTAACGTGAGTCCACATTGCATTTATATTGTAACATAAATGTTCATTTAAGAAATTTTGTTTGTCTATGTATAAAAAGAATTCGCTAGATGTACCACTAGCACTAGAGTGTAACACTTTAAAATAATATTTATTTTCAGAAAAGAATTTTGACAATTGATTTAAATTTACTGTAGACCACGTCAATTTAATGAATATTTTCGCATGTTCAGCTGAATTACTTACTATGTATTCCAAATGATTATTTTTCCTTTTATTAATATAAACATCAGAGAAGATTACATCATAACTGGAAAAATCGTAATTTAATAAATTTGCTTTTAAAAAATTTGTTTGTTGTCCTTCTTTAAAACGAGTGTCAATTGAGAACCATGATGTGAATTTTGATTTTACATAATCAGTAAACATTTTAACTTTATCATCATCTTTAACAGCCGCTCCACCTAATATAATTAATTTACCTTCCAAACCGTCTATCATTTGTAAATAACTATCTATTTTTTTTGAAGTATCTGCCACTTTGTTCGTCTTAAGTTCGGGAACCTCTACCAACGTACATTCATGTTCTTGAATTACGATGTTTTGTTGATGTTTTGTTATTTCAGTTTCTACTTGAAGTAGATCGTAATGTTCTCCTGTGTAATATAAATGAATACATTTTGTAGCTCTACCGGAGAATATTCGAACGTGATATTCCGAATGATGAACACAAACATCCACATTAAAACATCGTGCTATCAATTGAATTAAAAGTTCTCCACCCCAGACTCTACCATCAACTTCATCTTCAATAGAGCGATCGTAATGTCTCAATTCCTGATAGTAATCACCGATCCCTGTCAAAAACCTACAGAAATCCTCCACGTCTCCATTATATTTAAGGGCGGTAGCCAGTGCTCTAGCACAACATCTTCCGTCTTCTCCAGAAATTTTTTGTAATCCCAAAATCTTCGCTTGACATTTGACAGCGGCTCTTTTAACCACTGTATCAGAGAATGCTTCATCTAATATTTTATACTCTGATCCTCCAGCTAATTTTGGTTTTACAAGTTCTTGAATCTGTTTAGTTGATGTTTTAAAATCCTCGTTGACTTCTTGGGTCCATCCGTTCAACCTACCCTCTATGACTTTTCTAATAGTCTGAGTCACCACATTTTGTACTTTAGGGTGCGATTCTCGGATAGTGTCAATGACTATTTCAGCAGGTTCCAAGATCTTATTAATGACTTGTGGTACGTAATCTTTCACTTCCTCATACTTTGCTGCATGATCTAAAGATATTTCGAAGCAAGACGGGTAATCGAACCATGCTGATATTCTATTCATAAATCCACGGTATGGATTATTATCACTTTCACTCACCCAGTGTCTAAATTTTTTGTATAATATTGTTAGTATATTTTCGTTGGCTTTTCCTCTCTGCTCTTGCTCGTCATGGATTACTGCTTTAATAAGTTCTCTAGAACGGTATCTTCGTTTGTACATAATCACATACAGAGCCCAACAAAAAGTCTCGAAATCGTAAGAATCCATTTTCTTTCCTGGTACCACATCCATACCACCTACAATGAATCTTGAATTCAGTGACCGAACGTAATCCATCACATTTTCTACGGTAAAACGCTGTGCCGAAAGTGTTTGTAAATGAATCACTGCATTATCGTAAATTGATTTCGAAACGTATACACATCGCTGAAACCATTCCACTCCTAATTTACCTCTAATAGTTGATTTCCGTGAGTAGTTTGGTGTGTAGTCGTAATACGATACTTTAATCATATCGTCTTGTCCATACCATATTTTGTAAGACAATGACTCAGCAGGTACTTGTCCACATAGATTCTTGGTAATTCTTAAGTATCGACTACCTGATCTCTCATCAGTATGTTCCAGTCGGCCTTGCCTCATAAAACCGTTTACATCTGTTAAAATCCGGTTTCCTTTAGAAACAGATATTTCTGATTTGTTTGAGAATACGTCTTTTGCTTCACGTGTTGATATACATATTATGACTGTTTCTTTTGACAAACAATTTCGTAAGATTATCATTTTCAATGTTTCCGGCAGAATCATACACCTTAACGATAGTATTTCTTTTACGTGTTTTGAAGAGACACCGCCATTATTACCCACTGTTTCTTACGATCCCATGAACGTACGTATTTCTGATAAAGTTTTTTTGCTACCAAAATCTTCCGTAGTTATAAATACGTCTATTGATCACTTGTTTCCATCTGTAAGTTCATACCATTTCAGTCCGAACACCCATTATCTAAACAAAAACTGTCTTACTTACTACATTGATCGTTCAGGCTTCTCAAATGATAAGTTCTATTTGCGAAACGTTTCGGGTATACCCCTGGTTCTGAACGCCGACTCTTTATTAGGCAAAATCTCGTTCTTCTCCCATGTAGACAAAAATACAATCCCTGTATCTTCGATTTCTCAAGAAAGCATTAGAGATGTAACTATTCACGGCAAAGAAATTCATATTTCTCCCGATTTGACGGACGATCAGTTTACACAAGTTAAAAAATTATTGGTAGAGTTTTCAGATGTATTTTCGCGCGGCGAAACAGATCTTCCTCAAGCCAAATTGCCTCCAGTTCAAATTAAGTTATCAGATACTGACGCTGTTTTCCAGGGTCCGTACAAGTTAGCTCCAGCCGAACAAAAAGAATTAGATGTCATTATCAATAACCTTCTGGAAGCAGATGTCATTACTCCAATTAAATCTCCGTATGCATCACCAGGTTTCATTGTTCGCAAACCTGATGGATCAGGCCGTTTAGTAATCAATTATAAGAAAATTAATTCCAAAATAATTCAGGATAAATTTCCATTAGCAAATACAAACACTATTCTAGAATCTTTTTCGGGATCTAAGTTTTTCACCACGCTGGATTTATCGCAAGCATTCTACTGTCAACAAATTTCTCCGGAAAGCGTACCTATCACTGCTTTTATCGTTCCAAATGGATTATATGGTTTTAAACGACTTCCGATGGGTTTATCTATAAGTCCTTCTTCCTTTAATCGAAACATTACTCTATTGTTCTCAGATCTACTGTACCGAAACTTGAGCTTTTATATAGATGACGTGTTTGTTCATTCTTCCGAATTTTCCGCATGCTTTGATGTTCTCCGCGAGGTCTTAACCCGCCTACGTACTGCTTCTCTCCGTTTAAATCCAGAAAAATGTAGATTTTTCTTTCCTTCAGTCAAAATCCTAGGACACACTGTTTCAAGTGAGGGTCTAACGCCGTTAGCTGAAAATGTTGAATCAGTCACTAGATTTCCGAGGCCACAGAAAGTTAAACAGGTGAGGTCTTTCCTTGGGTTGGTTAATTATTACAGGCGTTTTATTAAAAATATTACTCAGATTGCCTACCCACTAACACAGTTAACAACCAAAGATTGTGAAAAACGTAAATTTGTGTGGTCAGAAGAATGTGAACAAGCATTCATAAAACTTAAACATTTAATTTCAAATCCTCCCGTCTTAGCACACTTTGTGGATGATCGCCCTACATTTTTGTACTGCGATGCCTCGAGAGTTGGGGTAGCTGGCTGTTTAACCCAAAAGACCGAAGCAAACGAATTAAAACCTATAGCTTTTGTCAGCCGCCGTTTGACGAAAAATGAAGAGAACTGGACTGTTGCGCAATTAGAACTTTTAGCAATCGTCTACAGTGTAAAACATTTCAGGCATTTTCTGTATGGAAGGGAATTTACGATCATCACTGACCATAAGACTTTGGAGTCAGTCAGGAATTTAAAAGATCCAGGTTCACGTTTGTCTAAACTTCTGGTACAGCTAAGTGAATATAATTTTAAAATTAAATACATTCCAGGTAAGTTTTTAAATGTCCCTGATGCATTATCCAGAAATCCCTTGGATATTCCTGTTGAAGTTTCAGTTGATAGGGTAACAATAAGTAAAGGAGGTAATAACAATAGCATACAACAGATCAACAGCATTACTGCAACAGAACAGCCAAAACACACCTTTGACACGAAAAGGTCGTTGCCAGTATTCTTGTGCAATAAAATTAATATTGAGTTACTGCAACATCAAGACAATTTCTTATCTAAAATATTTTCAGCACTTTTAGACTGCAATGCTGTTGAGAAACAATATGCTCGAGCTTCAAGGAAATATGTGCTACAGGATAATATTCTCTATTATAGGTCTAATAATAACTCTCCATCCCGGTTGCTCGCCTTACCAAAATGTCTAGTTACCCAAACTTTAGAATTTTATCATTGTAATTCCGTCGGTGGCGGCCATTTAGGCGTTTCCAAAACTTTATCCAAACTACAATCAAAATATTATTGGCCTAATATGATCCAGGACGTAACTGATTTTATTAAATCCTGCGAACAGTGTCAAAAACTCAAAACAGTTAGATCTAAGCCTCATGGTTCACTTCAGCCCTTGCCTATTTTTACGAAACCTTTCTTCCGTATTCAACTAGATTTCTTAGGACCACTTCCGCCCACAAGCAGCAATTTCCAATACATTCTCATTGCCTTAGACCATGCTACGCGCTTTGCAATTGCTAAACCCACGGTCAAAGCAGACGCTTCTACAGTCGCAAAATTTCTTTTAGACATTTCTCTCACTTATGGGATTCCAAAAATTATACAATCTGATAATGGTACACACTTTGTCAACGCCCTACTCAAGCGTTTTTGTACACTTTTAGGTATTCAACATGTCACTAGTTCGTCTTATGCCCCCCAAAGTCAAGGCCTGGTAGAACGCTTCAATTCGACAATAATTCAAATTTTAAAATTTTATGTAAACTCACGTCATTCTAATTGGCACGAATATGTCAAACCAGCACTATTTTCGTACAACATTTCACTTCAAAAATCTGTAGGTCATTCACCCTTTTACCTACTGCATGGATTTCATCCAATCTGTCCCGCCGATCTCCCATTTGTAACTGAACAATTAGATTCTTCCCTTGACCATCAACTTCTTATATTGCAACATGTTCGCAAGACTATTCCAGCTTTCATGCAGAAAGCCCAGGCTACACAAAAAGTTTCCTTTGACAAGAAACATTCTTTCGTTCAGTTCAGGCCCTCTGATAAAGTTTTTGTCTATTTTCCACAATCCAAAGATTCTAAGACAACAAAATTCACAAATCTTTACCGTGGTCCTTTCCAAATTGTTAAGCAAGTTTCTCCGGTGTCTTATGAAATTCTTCTCGAAAAATATGGTAAGATGGTTCCAGAGGTGATACACATAAACAGACTAAAGAAGTGTGTATCTAATTCCGAAACTCCTGCGAGTAATCAACAGCTGTTACTACCAGATCAAGCGGTCTCACCAGTAATAAATCTTTTAAGGGTTTTACTTATTCGAAGGACAGAAAATTAATACGTTATCAGAAAACGTTCATTTTAAATTTAGTTTTTAGTATCCCTAAGGTACTTCTTTACTCAGACGCATTTCTGTAATTTTATTTTGTACAATACCAGTTAATATTGCATGCTTCATTTGATAGGTTCATCGGAAGTATTATCGATAAGTTCAGTATATCCCATAATCAAATATTTCACCTTTTTATGTTAGCTCTAGTAGTAAATGGTTTTAGACGTTTTCAGGAGAGAGGGTGAGCTATAATACACCTTTCCGCTTTTATTAACAATATTTTTATTTTCTTTACGTCTCATAACAATTATATAAATGTTTCAAGGCCCGTATTATGTACAATATATATAATTGTACTAGTATATATATAATATAATAGGTATATTTATTCACTATTTTTTTTTTGCCTCGTATCTTAACGCAGGCCTACTGCATGTTGTATTGTGGACTGTCGAATACATTATTGTTTTTTTTTTTTTTGGGGTAAGTTTGCTTTCAGTTAGCTACAAGTTGTTCACATTTTATTTTCTCTTAGCCGTCAGTATGTTTTTCTACATTTTTTTTATATTTATATATAGCCTTGCCAATTAATAACTAATGAAAATCGATGTTTTGGAATGTTTTAAGTTGTTGTTTTACAGAGGTTTAAGTATTGGAGTGTTTACGTGATTGCTAGAGTTAGGATATAGGGTATTTTTTTATTGTCAGTTTTATTATAGGAGTGTCTTAGCCGGTCAGTGCAATATAGTGTGACTCACAATAAAGTTCTTTTACACCAATTACTCCCATGTGGGAAAGTTTTTTTTTTGCAGTTATAATATAGATTAATTTTAGGGTCGCGCTAGATATAACGTGCTGCCCTACACTTTGGAGTTAAGGAGGTTGGTTAGTTAGTTTCTTTGAGTAGCGCTATAGATAACGTGCTGCTTTCTGAACTTTATGGAATACGATTTTTTTTTCTTTTTGTGTGCAAACTTTATTGTGAGGTTCTGAAGATTATATGATTATTATAATGAGTTTTTTTGAGATGATATTGAAGTTTATGAGTTTTATGGAGTGATTATTGTTGTTATTGAGTTTTATGATGTTATTGAGTTTTAAAGTTGATGAAGAGTTATTGATGTTTAATGGAGTTATATGATGATTAATGATGTTATTGAGTTTTGAAGTTGATGGAGATTATTTGATGATTATTGGAGTTTATGATGAGTTTTTAATGTTGATTTTTGGAGTTTATGAGGATTTTATGAGAGAGAATTACATTTCGTCCGACCAATCCGTCTTTCAGTTACTAAATTTCACTTCTGGTTGTTAGCTTAACCGGCCTTATTTTCCTTTGACCCTTTTCAGATTGATTGTGGGGACGTGCGTTTGGTATGGGTCTACCATCCGCTCCTTCTCAACAACTCAGTCGCGGTTTTGTTTTGGTTGAGATCCGTTAGAGGGACCCGTTATCTTTTCTGGACCAGATTTTTGGTATAAATGGACTCGAATGGTTTGAATGAATGTAGCGAGTGATTGGAGTCTTTGAATGTTGGTTGAGAGTGGAAAGATCGAAGTCTTGATAAGTGATCGTGGACAACCATCGACGAATTTCATCCATCTCAGAATCTCAAAATTCGTTTCCCCCTTGATTTTCGTACGGGGCTGATCTGCGGTTTGTTGCGTACAGCTAGCAGGCAGTCACTGTTTTAGTCGGATAGTACCTGGCCGGTATGCATGGTCGCTTTCCAGGAAAAGTTCGACAGAAAATCTCCCGTTAGGTCGACGGCTGGATAGTGGAATATTTTTGTTTGTGGCCCTGTGTTTTTGTTTTATTCATTAACTACACTTTTTTTTTCTTTCATTGTTTCACTTATTACTAGGACGACCCCCCCCCCCAACAATTCGTTTTTTGGTTATCTCACAAAGGGTTCTTTCCGCTCTAACCCTTTGTCATGTTTTGATATTTTTGTTTATCACTGATTCCTTGCTAAGACATCCCATTTGATTTTTTTTGTTTACTTTATTTAACCCTACAATGGAAATGGATTTTGGATTGTGAAGGATTTTGTTTTTAAAGAGCTGGTCTTTGTATGTTGTAAATTTGTTTGTGTTGGATTTCAAGTACAGGAGTTTTAGTTTTGCAGCAAGTTTTTAGATTGGGCTTTCTTCAGCAGGTTTTGAACTGGACAGTATGTTAAATTTTAGATGGTTTCGCATCGATAGGTTTCGGCAAAAGGTTACATTTTGTTCTATTATAAAATTATCTTGAGCATACGTTTTAAGACTATTTTGGTTTCATACTTTGATATTTCGTTGAAGTATGGCTTAATTAATCACTACTGATATTTCGTTGTGAACAATTTAGTAGAGAGGTATAGTGATTTGCCGAGTAGAAAGTTTGTTTGTGTTTCTTACTCAGATCATCGGATATTTCAATTTCATATTTCATAATTTGCTACACTGTAATATATTTTTCTTAATCTACTAAGGATATTGAAGTTTTGTAGCGGTAGGAATTTGACCGTTTTAATATTTACAGTATTGCATGAACAGTAGACTTATATTTGAGTCATATACCGTACAACAGTAAGTTTGGTAGTTTTTGCTAATGAAAAGTAGGCTAGGCTACCCCGTTATGGTTGGTGACTTGCTTTTTCGAGTGGTGGTAGATTTCTAATTTCGATTATTCAACTTTTTTTTTCTCGTATTTTGTACCACAATGCAACCAAAGGTTTAATTGAAATATAAATTAATAATTTTTTTTTAAAATAATTTCAACGGACAGACAAATAACAATTCAGAGTTGTATCCGAATGTTGGTATATAATAGTACTATGACAACTCATTTAAACTTAGAATTATAATTACAGTACAATACTATACGGCAAATTCTGTTTGTCTCCCGTTCTTCGCATAAACGGCATGAAGGACGATTCTGTGTTTCAACACCCCTATTTAAAATTACTTTAGTTTAAGAGTAAAACTCACTATTGTTCATTTCCTCTGTTTTTAGATTTAAATAAAACTTTGTTTATGTACGCATCATATAATATTGTCCATATCCCGGTGGCTAAGCGATTGATAAACCAGTGAGATAGAGAATCAAATCAGCACTTCGTTTAAGACAAGATAAGGCTTCATCCACTTAACATCTAAGTTAACCGTATGAAGATAAGACCAACGAAGCCTCAGTAATAAACAAGATAATATAATATACAAATAAGCTAATTAGTTTTATTACATAGTAATTGTATCTTGAACACGCTTTAAGTAATTTAAATTGTATTCTCTTCCACGAGCAGTTTTAAAATTATATCAATCTATAACAACTACCAAAGTAAATTCTTTCACTGTGTGAGATCCAAGAATAATGTCCCCCGTACTAAAGCAATTGTTGATCTTGTCCGCGTTTCTATTTCTCTTCGAGAAAAATGTAGCTTGCGCAAATAACGTTATTAAACTGTTCTCTGGTTTCCATATCAGAAATATTTCCGATGTGTACCTTTACGACTCTTCTATTCCGATAACCTACCTTATCCCATTTAACTCACAGCCTGATTTACCGAAAACCTCAAATCTATTCCAAAATTTATCCTGCCCATTTCCGGATTTAACACTATTCATTAATAGCTCTCCCCCCAGGGGGCACCCATTCTTATATATATGAATGCTCGTCCATGCATATATATGTGGGTGTTCGGGTGTGGCAACCCCGGGACCCCAGCTAAGAGCTAACCTTATTTCAAAACTATACACAGGTTGCTCTTACACTACACACAACAATAATACTACATCACACACACCACACTTTCTTTCAACACACACATTTACATACCCTACACACAACACATACACAAAGTTTTCTTACACACATTTATAATGCTGGCGAGGATGGGATGCGGGCTGGTCGTGCGTAACCCTTTCCGGATTGGAAGGTCTGGACTGTGGTTGTGCTGCTGTGAGCTTGCTCTGCCGAGGCTTTGCGCCATCCTTTAGCCCTTCCAGTCGCTTCGGTACTGTGGCAAGAAGTGGACCATGGGTAAGAGTGTCGGAGCTCTTACTGCTGCGTGCGAGCCTCTGGGACGTCGGTATCAGTGGGTCAGGCAGTACCTGACTCCCCGGCCCGGATGAAATATGTGGGAGATGGCTGCCGGGAGTACTCGGCCGGGTCCTTCTTTTTACTAGGGACCTGCGGCGTGCGCGGGTCATCTCTCCGCCCGCACCCTGCTTTCACGATGACTGGAAAAGCACTAAAGATAATGTCTAACAAACAATCTTCCCTTGGATGTAAAAGACTATGGTCTAGCTTGTCTGACGATAGTGATAGTGGTGTATTAAGTAACACGGACAAATTTTTCGTTGTTCGTTGTGTTGCAGAAGAAGGGTCGCTATCAAAAGTTTCCCCCTTCATTATTAACAGGTCTGTGCAGTCGGTTTGTGGCTCGCCACATTCAATTAAAAAACTAAGGAATGGTACTTTGTTAATTGAAACAACGTCTGCGAAGCAAAGTAGCAGCGTTGTTAAAATTACACAAATTGGAAGTACTACAGTCACTGTAGAACCGCACAGATCCCTCAACTCATCTCGAGGAGTGGTTTACTCTCGAGATATACAAGATATGTCTGAGGCTGAGTTATTGGAGGAGCTTACCTCCCAGAGAGTGACGCAAGTCAAAAGAGTTATGCGTCGGGAAAATGGAATTGATGTCGGTACCCCGACACTTATCATAACATTTTCCACCCCTCAACCTCCGGATCGTCTTAAGTTGGGTTACTTGTCTGTTCGAGTGAGACCGTATGTCCCAAACCCTCTGCGCTGTTTTCAGTGCCAGGAATACGGACATACGAAAACAAACTGCAAGAAACCTGCGATATGCGCCAAGTGCAGTTCACCTGACCACTTAGACAGCGAATGCACTTCTGAAACAGAACTGTGTGCAAACTGTAAAGGAAGTCATTCAGCAAGGTCTCGGGAATGCCCCAAGTATAAAGAAGAACGGGAAATTCAGAAAATTTCGTCTGAACAGAAGCTTTCTTTTCCGGCTGCCCGGAGCGAGTACAGAAAACGAAATAGCATTCGAAATGCAGTCCAGCCTGACATTTCGTTTGCAGCTGCAACTAGTGTCCAGTCTCGTGTGTCTGGTGAGTGCTCGTCATGCGTTGAGTTGAAGAGTGTTGTTGAGAACCTAACTAAACAGGTTGCTTCCCTGACTTCTGCACTGAAAGCTTTATTAAGCACCAAACAGAGTGAAATTGGTTTAAAGAGTTCAGTGCCTCAAGTTGGTAACCTTTCTGCGACGCAGAATACAAAAGTTCAGCTGTCAAATAAGACAGTCGCCTCTACCTCAAAGGGGAAACCCCTTTCATTGCCCAAGACGCTTCCAGTGGATGCGTCTAAATTTCTAAAATCTCCTTCGTCTGGGTCCAAGATCCACGATATGATAGGAGATCCATCGGCCCTTGATAAGGGCTTTATACAAGTCAAAGGAAAGAAAGGGAAGGAGAAAATTGTGTTTGACACATAAGTCCTTTTCTTTCTGAAATACCCTTTAATAATATTATCCAATGGAATGTTCGCGGGATCCGGTCTAGGTATGAAGACATAAAGTTATTGATCCGGGAAAAGTGTCCGATTGCGCTGTGCCTGCAAGAGACGATGTTACAGCCTGATGTCTCAATCTCCGTTCGTGGATACGAGATGTTTAGGAAAGATTCCCTGCATGGTGGCCCTGGTGGTGGGGTCGCTATATTACTTCACCAGTCAATGCAAGGGATAAGTCTGGATATTCAGACGGATCTTCAGGCCGTGGCAATCAGGATTACTGTCCCGTTGTCAGTTTGTGTGTGTAATATTTACTTACCACCAAATAGAGAAATTTCATACCTAGCCATACGAGAATTACTGGAACAGTTACCAAGTCCATGTATATTACTAGGAGATTTCAATGGTCACCATTATTCTTGGGGCTCCTCACTGTGCAATGGTAGAGGTCACATGGTGGAGAGGGTCCGGAGTGATTTAGACTTATGTCTATTGAACGATGGATCTGAAACATTCATGTCATCCTCAACAGGATCCTGGTCGTGCTTGGACCTTACTTTCTGTAGCCCGTCCCTTGTACCACGGTTGTTGTGGAGAGTACTGCCAGACCTTTACGGAAGTGATCATCGACCGGTGGTGGTCGAGTTTTTTGACTACCAGTCTGTCGATGACCTTCCAAAACGATGGATAGAGAAGCTTGCACGGTGGAATGAGTTTTCAAGTTTGATGGAATCTGAATATGAAGATGATGATGATGCACGAAGCCTGTTGTCTTCCTTTGTGGAGAGGATGTCTGCAGCAGCTGCCCAGAGCATTCCTAAAACATCGGGTAAAGCGCGGCGGCCGCCGGTGCCTTGGTGGAATAGTCGGTGTAAGGAGGCTCTTCAGGACCGCCGTAGGGCCCTGCGAATTTTTAGTCGCAGACCTACGGATGCTAACCTGGAAGCTTACCGAAGAGCTCGGGCCTGCTGTAGGCGTATCTTTCTGGAGAGTAAGAGAGAGTCGTGGAGCCGTTATGTTGCAGATATTAATAGGAGTACCCCTGTGACAACGGTGTGGAGAAAACTGCGGTCCGTTTGTGGAAGGATGTCTCCGCACCGAGTTGCAGGGTTGCAAACTGACGGTTCCGTGATTACGTCACCAATCGACATTGCGAATGCAATTGGCTCTTCGTTAAGATCAGCGTCTCTCACGTCTTCATATTCAATTCAATTTCAAAATCATAAGAAAACCATTGAATCTCTTCCTTTTCATATAGCGGACACAAATGATCCTCTGAACATTCCTTTTTCAATGCCTGAACTAAGAAAAGCGCTCAAAGTTTCTCGAAATACCTCGCCTGGAGGAGATGAAATTACACTTTCGATGATAGCGCATTTACCAGACTCCGGGTTAAGGCAACTCCTACATATTTTTAATAAAATATACGCTTCTAGAAAGCTTCCAGAATCTTGGAGAGAAGCAATTGTTGTCCCGATCCTCAAACCTGGCAAAGATAAAATGTTGGCCTCCAGCTATCGCCCTATCTCTCTGACAAGTGTTGTATGTAAGGTGATGGAAAGAATGGTGAATAGTCGTCTCATGTGGTATCTGGAAAAGAATGACTTCCTCGCTCCTGAACAGAGCGGTTTTCGGAGAGGGAGGTCTTCGACAGACCAGTTGGTGGCCCTTGAGACGGCTATCTGCAATGCGTTTGCATTGCGGCAGCGCCTCGTAGCCGTATTCTTTGATTTGAAAAAAGCATATGATACGGCTTGGCGACGAGGTATTCTTAATACCTTGCGGGAGTGGGGCATCGCTGGGAACATGTTGGCCTTCATTAAAGACTTTCTGGATGACCGATCATTTCGTGTAAGGGTTGGTCAGAGTTTGTCAAACAGGTTTGATTTGGAAAATGGTATACCGCAGGGGAGTGTAATTAGTTGTACCCTATTTGCGGTTGCCATTAACAATATTGTGAAAAGTTGCGTATACCCTGTTAAATGTTCGTTGTTTGTAGATGATTTTGCGATATATGTTGCATCTAGAAATGTTGTTTCAGCTGAACGAGCCCTACAGCTTACTATATACCGTCTTGAGGAATGGTCACGGCAGACTGGCTTTAGTTTTTCTCCTGAGAAGACTAAATGCATTCAGTTTTGCCGAATACGGACTGATAATGTTCCAAGACTGTATTTAATGGGTCATCATATCGAAGTTAGCACTGAAATCAGGTTTCTAGGTGTTATATTCGACAAAAGACTTACATGGGTTCCGCATATAAAAGACCTACGGGCTAGGTGCTTAAAGGTGGTTGATATTCTGCGTGTTCTTACAGGTACATGTTGGGGAGCTGATAGATCATGTATGATAAGGTTCTACAAGGCTCTAGTGCGATCACGTATAGATTATGGCGCTGTAGCGTACTCATCTGCTACTCCCACTTCGCTGAGAATGCTTGACACGATCCACAATTCATGTTTACGATTGTCTACAGGTGCTTTTCGTTCTAGCCCTGTTGTCAGCATCTTAGTTGAAAGTGGAGAAATGTCGTTACACAGACGTCGCCAGCAGCTTGTATTGACGTACTTTGCCAAGTTGAAAGCTAGACCTTATCATTTTTTGCATGACATCATTCTCAACAACCCTTGTCATGATTGTGACAAGGCGTGAGCTTCCCTCACGTCTTCATATTCAGTTCAGTTTCAAAATTATAAGAAAACCATTGAATCTCTTCCTTTCTTTATAGCGGACTCGAATGATCCTCTAAACATTCCTTTTTCATTGCCTGAGCTTAGAAAAGCGCTCAAAGTATCTCGAAATACCTCACCTGGAGGAGATGAAATTACACTTTCGATGATAGCGCATTTACCGGATTCTGGGTTAAGGCAACTCCTACATATTTTTAATAAAATATACGCTTCTAGAAAGCTTCCAAAAACTTGGAAAGAAGCAATTGTTGTTCCGATCCTCAAACCTGGTAAAGATAAAACATTGGCCTCCAACTACCGTCCCATTTCCTTGACAAGTGTTGTTTGTAAGGTCATGGAAAGAATGGTGAACAGTCGTCTCATGTGGTATCTGGAAAAGAATAACTTCCTCGCTCCTGAACAGAGCGGTTTTCGGAGAGGGAGGTCTTCGACAGACCACTTGGTGGCCCTTGAGACGGCTGTCTGCAATGCGTTTGCATTGCGGCAGCGCCTCGTTGCCGTATTCTTTGATTTAAAAAAAGCATATGATACAGCTTGGCGACGAGGTATCCTCAATACCTTGCGGGATTGGGGCATCGCTGGAAACATGTTGGCCTTCATCAAGGACTTTCTAGATGAACGATCGTTCCGTGTAAGGGTTGGTCAGTGTCTGTCCGACAGGTTTGACTTGGAAAATGGTATACCGCAAGGAAGTGTAATTAGTTGTACCCTATTTGCGGTAGCCATAAACAATATTGTGAGAAGTTGCGTATACCCTGTTAAATGTTCGTTGTTTGTTGATGATTTTGCAATATATGTTGCATCTAGAAATGTTGTCTCAGCTGAACGAGCTCTACAGCTAACTATATACCGTCTTGAAGAATGGTCACGGCAGACTGGCTTTAGTTTTTCTCCCGAGAAGACTAAATGCATTCAGTTTTGCCGAATACGGACTGATAATGTTCCAAGACTGTATTTAATGGGTCAGGATATCGAAGTTAGCACTGAAATCAGGTTCTTAGGTGTTGTATTCGACAAGAGACTTACATGGGTTCCGCATATTAAAGACCTACGGGCTAGGTGCTTAAAGGTGGTTGATATTCTGCGTGTTCTTACAGGTACATGTTGGGGAGCTGATAGATCATGTATGATAAGGTTCTACAAGGCTCTAGTGCGATCACGTATAGATTATGGCGCTGTAGCCTACTCATCTGCTACTTCCACTTCTCTGAGAATGCTTGACTCAGTCCACAATTCATGTTTACGATTATCTACAGGTGCTTTTCGTTCTAGCCCTGTTATCAGCATCTTAGTTGAAAGTGGAGAAATGTCGTTACACAGACGTCGCCAGCAGCTTATATTGACGTACTTTGCTAAGTTGAAAGCTAGACCTTATCATTTTTTGCATGATATGATTCTCAATAACCCTTGTCATGATTTGCATCTGATGAACGCCCGACAGCCCTCACCATTTGGTGTAAGAGCGTTGGAGATATGCAACAACCTCGATATTGCGATTCCTCGTGTCTATTCATGTAATTCTTGTTTATTTCCACCCTGGACCATCGCTCAGTTACACTTTAACTTTGAAATATGTAAATTCTCAAAGGCAGACACAAGTTCTGTGGTATTTAATAGCATTTTCAGTGAGTTAGTTGAAGCTATTAAACCATCTACGGTTGTATACACTGATGGATCAAAGTCGGATATTGGAGTTGGTTGCTCGTTTGTTGCTAATGGGAGGACCTATTTGTTTGGATTACCTGCGGGAACCAGTGTTTACACGGCTGAACTTTATGCAGTTAGTAAAGCTCTGTCTGTAGTCTGTGTGCGTGGGCGTCGGGTGTTGGTGTGCACTGATTCGCTCAGTGCCCTGCAGTCAATTAGTGATATATATTCACGCCACCCGCTAGTTGCAGATGTCCACGGCTCCGTGAAGCAGCTTAACGATAGAGGAGTAAGCGTTGTTTTCTGCTGGGTTCCGGGTCATGCTGGAATCTCGGGAAATGAGGCTGCTGATTTGGCCGCTAAGGAGGCAGCTCGTCAACCGGCCTTCACGCAATATCTGACTGTGTCTGATTTCGTGGGCCTGGTGAAGCGTGTCATCACTGATTCCTGGCAGGTAGAATGGACTGGCTCCCATGGCAACAAGCTCCGTGAAATAAAAGATAATGTTAAGCCCTGGGATACGTCACTGAGGAAGAACAGAAGGGAAGAAGTTGTTATCGCGCGACTTAGAATTGGGCACACCAGATTAACCCATGGGTATCTCATGACGTCTGGTGATGCTCCAGTTTGTGGCAGATGCGATTGTCCTTTGACAGTCAAACATGTTTTAGTAGATTGCATCTGCTACGCAGCTCTGCGTCGGCGATTCAAGATTCCCTCGGAATTAAGGTATATACTCGGTGACGAAAGCCCTATTTTGGACGTGGCTATAAAATTTTTACGATCGATTGGTGTATACAACTGTGTCTAATATATGTCCTATTAGTGTTACACTATAGTATATGTTTTATATTAGTTATATGTTTATATTTATATTATGTCTGTGTTCATATTGTGTGGCCCCTTTACAGCCTTTTGTGATTTTTTATGTCTGTGATATTTTCTTTCATTTTTTTAATGTAATATTTTATTTATTTTTGGTTGTGATACTAGTTTTTAAGATTTTAATTACATATGTGTTAATGTTGTTTCTGTGTTTATTTTTCTAGCTGTGATATTAATTTTAAGTTTATGTGTGTTTTTCTTTTTTGTGTTTTTAGCGTTTTTTAGCCTGTGATATTAGCCTATAAGATTTTTAACTATTTTGTGTATATATGTATGTATATGTATGTGTGTGTATGTATATATATATATATATATGTATATATGTATGTATGTGTATATATGTATAAAAAAGGCGTTCTGCACTCGGGCTTTTTACACCCTTGTGTAGAACAACAGGCGATGATAACCTCGCCGAGGTTTTTCGCCTTTAATAAAAAAAAAAAAAAAAAAAAAAATTGTCATGATTTGCAGCTGATGAATGCCCGATTGCCTTCACCATTTGGTGTCAGAGCGTTGGGGATATGCAACAACCTCGGTATTGCGATTCCTCGTGTGTACCCATGTAATTCATGTCTCTTTCCACCCTGGACCATCGCTCAGTTACACATTAACTTTGAAATGTGTAAATACTCAAAGGCAAGCACAAGTTCTGTGGTATTTAATAGCATTTTCAGTGAGTTAGTTGAAGCTATTAAACCATCTACGGTTGTATACACTGATGGATCAAAGTCGGATGTTGGAGTTGGTTGCTCGTTTGTTGCTAATGGGAGAACCTATTTGTTTGGATTACCTGTGGGAACCAGTGTTTACACGGCTGAACTTTACGCTATTAGTAAAGCTCTGTCTGTAGTCTGTGTGCGTGGGCGTCGGGTGTTGGTGTGCACTGATTCGCTTAGTGCCCTTCAGTCGATTACTGATTTATATTCACGCCACCCGCTAGTTGTAGATGTCCACGGCACCGTGAAGCAGCTTAACGATAGAGGAGTAAGCGTTGTTTTCTGCTGGGTTCCGGGTCATGCCGGAATCTCTGGAAATGAGGCTGCTGATCTGGCCGCTAAGGAGGCGGCACGCCAACCGGCTTTCACGCAATATCTGACTGTGTCAGATTTCGTGGGCCTGGTGAAGCGTGTCATCACTGATTCCTGGCAGGTAGAATGGACTGGCTCTCATGGCAACAAACTTCGGGAAATAAAACGTAATGTTAAGCCTTGGGATACGTCACTGAGGAAGAATAGAAGGGAAGAAGTTGTCATCGCGCGACTTAGAATTGGGCACACCAGATTAACCCATGGGTATCTCATGACGTCTGGTGATGCTCCAGTTTGTGGCAGATGCGATTGTCCTTTGTCAGTCAAACATGTATTGGTTGATTGCGTCTGCTACGCAGCTCTGCGTCGGCGATTCAAGATTCCCTCTGACATAAGGAATATACTCGGTGACGAAAGCCCTATTTTGGACGCAACTTTGGAATTTTTACGATCCATCAGTGTTTACAACAGTGTCTGATAGTCTAGGGTGATCTGTAATGTTTTATTTGTTCTATTCTGTTATATTTTATAGTGTATGTTTTATATTAGTTACTATAAGTGTATATTTATATGTTTGTGTATTTATTATTTTTAATGTTTTATATGTGTATTTGTGTATGTTTTTTATATTTTCGTGGCCCCTTTACAGCCATTGCTGTGATACTAGTTTGTAAGATTTTTAATTCATACGTTGTAATTGTTGTTCAATCTTACTGTGATATTAGATATAAGTTTGTGTTTGTATGTGTATCTTATAAGTTTTATTTTTAATATAAATTTTATTTATAAATTAATTTTTTCTGTGATATTTCTAGTTTTAAGTTTTATATTGTAATACAGGGAGTGCGTTCTACACTCGGGCCCTTTACACCCGTGTGTAGAACAACGGGCGATGATAACCGTCCAGGTTGTTCGCCCTAAAAAAAAAAAAAAAAAAAAAAAAAAAAAAAAAAAAAAAAAATCATTAATAGCTCGCAATCCCAAAACACCGACTACTCTAAACTAAATTCCTTTCCTAGTAAAACCTTAAAAACCCCGCTGGATTTCAAAAACACTTCGCTACTGCAATTAAGGACAACAACAACTCGTCTCCAGCATGTCAACTTTTCCAACGTATAACTACACTATCAAAGGAAACCTTCAATATTCTCCTCACGACAGGACTGCCAATTTCAAATTTGAATCCTTCACGCACACGCAGAGCCCTAGACTTTGTGGGCGAATTTTTAAACTTTTGCTGTGGGACTGCGACACAAAATCAACTACAAGAAACGTTCCATAACGAAAAATATTTAATGCAACATTATAACCACCTCACCCAAACAGTACACTCCGACCACCAAAATTTAGTAAAATCTACACAAAACATAGACATGGTAACACACCGAGTTCAATCCATCCTTCAAGAAACGGAAGAAGAATTAAATCTATACGCTAAAATGATTCAAGACACTGAAAACACCGAACTAATACAATTATATCATCTACTGACTATTTTGCATAGTGTACATTGGCAATCGTTCTTAAACACGTATTATTCGCACATGACTTCAGTGCAAATGTCTTGCAAACAGAAGACGCTACCTAGAGAACTAGTAACAGCTGATATGCTACAGGCTGATCTACGAAATTTGTCTTTCCAACTTCACAAAGGCAATCAACAATTAGTATTGCCTATACAAGAAGCTCACCTCTATTATGAAAAGCCAATAACAACTTGCGTTTTTTCAAAAACGAAAATTTTATTAAAACTACAAGTACCCATCATTACCACATCGGTATATCATACACTGTTTCAAGTTGCTCCAATACCACTACTATGGGAAAACCAGATCTGTTCACTGGAAACCCCACATATTTACGTTATCAGGAGTGGACCACGAGTGCGAACT
Organism: Catonia carolina; assembly: GCA_035578175.1. Classification (NCBI taxonomy): domain Eukaryota; kingdom Metazoa; phylum Arthropoda; class Insecta; order Hemiptera; family Achilidae; genus Catonia; species Catonia carolina. Next base: position 320,582,525 of record JAQMRL010000001.1, on the reverse strand, counting down.
CTATCACCATCATCTTCTTGCGACTTGAACAATAATGGCTTATGCTTCATTCCAAGGTTCCAACAGCATTCCAACATTAATACAGATTGCATCAAGCAAATGTTAACAGACAGTTCACTGCAACAATTAATGCATAAATGCCATTTCGTCTGCCATAAGCGAACGACAGAAGTTTACATAACGGAAGTGCAAATATCAAGGTACAACATCACCAATCCACAACACAATACTCGTCTTGTTTGTCCTACAACAACAGTCGAACTTCCAGTCAATGTTGCCGGTGCTTTGGACATTCAAGTGCCCTGCGAATGTGAAGTCATGGAAGGAGAGTTACCGATCATCAACAGGGTTGTGCCGTGTGATTCCAGGACTCCGAAGTCGCCGGGGGTAACTCATTTGCTACCCGTTTCCTGGTCAACCTTCGACCATTATAAGTTTTCCTTTCACACAGATTTCCATCCTTCCATCTCGTCACTCCCTGACCTTGTGAACCACAAGTGGAACTTATCATTCCCTCAAATTTCCATTCATGATGAAACCCCTGATTATGTTTTCCAAGAGAGCAGCCTACCTAAGTCATGGAAAGACATTATTCTTGCCGATCATGTATCTAAATTTGTAGTATACACAGCCTTAATTATCATTTTCATCATACAGTTATACTTATATATCAAAATTAAAATACTAACCGCAAAGGTAAACAAGCCAACTCATATTGAATTGCGTAGGTTAGATTGAGTTTAAGAAACTACTAAATTTCTACCTTTATCATCTAAATTCAGAGAAATGGGCATAAGAGATTTAAATAGTAATTGGGAAATAGTAAATATTAATAAGAATAGTAATAAGCAATAATAATAAGGAAAACATAATTTCGTTCATTCATCATACTTTTACGTCTCAGAAAGCTAGTTGTTTTGAATTCCGCATTTATTAATTACTTAATTCAAAAAAAAAAAACATACAGCACACTACAATGTACAATCTGCAATGCAAATCTACAATAAACAGACCTTTGAATTAGCTAACAGTAATTTTTTTTCTCAGTCGTTTAACCCTAAAAATGGGAATTGCTCTTTATTATTTTTGTCTTACTTTTTTTGTCTTATTAACTTAAGATTCAAGGATAATAATTTGTCCTATTCGTCTTTCAATAGCGGTCTGTTTGTCTCGATGGACATTGCAGGTTCCAGCAGTTTAAAGTTTACTAATGTTAGGCAACTTCTCAGCACACACACTGCCAAACGATTCGTTTATCTTTCAGTTTTTTTTTACACACCCCCCTCCAAGGGAGATGATTGCATAGAAATCTTTGATTCTACACAATCCAATTAGTGTTCCCGAATTCCCGTAAATTTTTTTTCTAGTTTTCCCCCTTTCAGCCTATCTTTGGGTTTTCCATATACCGGAGTGGGGAAATGTAAAGTTTTTGACTTTACTATTCCAAATTTTCGACTTTTGTTGGAAACCTCCCTAGACCCTTGGAGTTGATCAAATTTTGTCTTTTTAAAATAATTAAAATGGTGTTTTTTTTCTTTATTCGTTAAGGAAGATAAAATATTATTTTATTATAAATAAAAGTTTGTAATTTTACATAACATATTTCTTTTCAATAATTTTTATTATTTCATAAAGAAATCACGTTTTATTAGTTTATTCTAGTTGATTATATTTCACATGTTTTTATATCGCGTTTTCTCGTGGGAAATAAGAAAGCCTAAAGGCCTATTTTCAGTTCTCACTGTTTAAAACCCTTACTTGGCAATTCTGGATCCTGGGAACAATTTTTCAGTTCCATCTCTACGTACTTTTTGTAGAGGGGCCTACCGTTACTTCAGCACTTTTTGCGGCCAATTAACGCGTTTGTTTTACGCCGGATTGTCAACGTCTTTCATAACGGCTAGTTTGATTGGTTTTCCCCCTCCGTACGCCTGTAATTAGCGCCCCGGTCAGCCGTGTGTGTGCAGAAAATCGTCTGAGTGTTTTTCCTATTGTGTACGCGTAAAGTTCGTACTTCTAAGGTGCTGTGATTGGATACTCACTAAAAAAGGTAATTTTCTTTTAATTTTCTTTTGTACAACTAAATAAAAAAAAAATGAAGAAAAGAAAAAAATAACCTTTTTTTAGAACCATTTTAAATGGAAAATATAAAACAAAAATATGTAGTTAAATAATAGTAAATAAAAAAAAATTTCATGTAGAATTAGTGAAATCATTTAGTTTTTTTGATTAAATAATAATAATAATAATAATAATATTAAAAATAATAATAATGGGCTAATAATAAAAACACAATTTTAATTATAAAATGTTAAAAACTTTAAATTAAATACCTACTTTAAATACGTTAAAAATATATAAAAATAAAAATAATTAACAAAAATAATTTAATTCTGTTCAAATTTAAAAAAAGAAGAAATATTATTTAAAATTTTAATTTTAAAATGTTAAAAACTTTAAATTAAATACCAAAAAAAACGTTTAAAAAAATATAAATTTATAAAAATAAATCTAAAATGTTAAACTGAAATTCGTCTCTTGTATTTATTTTTTAAAAATATATCTTCCCATTTTGTTAGATTAGTTCTAGAAATAAGTTTTCAGATAGATGTACTACTGTAATTAATTATATTTACAATGGGTGATACTTGAATGAACGTTATTCAGTACAGTTATAACGCTTCTGGGTACTGTTTTAAAGATTCTGTACCTACAACATGTTTTTTTTTTTTTGAACCTCCATATTAAACACTGCACCGTGTTTGCTTATTTATAAACACAAAAAGGTATATGTCTTGGGGAAGTTACTGAAATTTCTTGTTTCTCCAAGATTTATTCACCAATGGCCTTGTATGGTGATTTTTATTAAGTTGCAATATGTTTTGGTTACAAAATTTATGTTCACTGTCTGAAAGGATTCCGTAATCTGAAAACAGCCGTACTTTCTCGCAAACCACAAAGCGAGAACAGTGGCTCTCTAGAGAAATCTGAGCTGATATTTCACAGTAACAACTGGAAACATGGTTTTGATTCTCCTATCAAAACTTCCCCCAAACTTTCCTTTTTTTAAATTCCTTCATAGGAAATTTCAGGGTCTTGGACGTTGGGCCGTTCTACGACGTCCTGGTGGAGGCAACCTTTAATATAGATTATTTTAAAACAGGTAAGTGGTTGAGTGAAATTTACAGGTTATTACCGCTGAATGGAGTAGAAGAATGGAGACATCTACTTGGAATACGTTTTAATCACTCACACTACCTCACGAACAACAAAATCATACCTTAAATTAAAGAATTTTTTTTTTAAAATTAAATCCTGTTCAAAGGAAACACTAATTCTCGTGTTCTTAAACACGGTACATTTAATAATCCAATCTATCTTTTAATTTTATTACAGCACCAATTCAATTCATTCATTCTATTAATTTTGTCAATTTTATTTAATACCTGACATGGTGCAATATTTCAGCTACAATTTACAATTTATTTAATATATATGACAAATTTAAATCAACATCTAAAATAGCTAGCTAGTAGTTTAAGGAAAAAAAGAAAATTCAGACAATAAAAACTTAATTTAATTACGAAACTAAATTAGAGACACTATTACAAAAAAATTAACTCTAGAAACAAATTAACAGTAATAATGATCATAATTTAGGATGATCTTGTATCTAAAATGCCTTGCAAAGCATTAGCAATTAATTGTCGTTTGCTATATCCACCCCTGAGCATCTATATAAATTACTAGTACATTGTTTGTATTGTCAGTTAGTGTTTGCTCATGGAATTTATTGGCAAATTCGGATAGTTGAAGGTGCAGTTATCTCTCTAATTGAATTAATTCCAAATCTAATTTATATTCCTCGCTCCGAGCTATTTCAATCTTTTCATTGATAAGAATGGTTTCCTTTTCAATTTTTTTGTTTCGCTCTTGATAGCGTCAAGTTTCCATCAAACTGCAGCGTTCTTTTTCTACCGTTACTATTACTTCTACTGCAATTAGTACTAGTTAAAAAATATTATTTTCTTGTACACTCTCTCAAGGATCATGATGTCCTTGTGACACAGCTTCCATTACTGTACTTTTAGTACTGTCAGTACCGGAAGCTTCTACGACACTTAGTCCATCTAATACGGGTGAATAATTTCCAATGAAATCTAGAATAATATTATCACCCTCATCATACGTAAATGCAAATGCAAATGCAAATGCAAGTTTCCAGCACAGCAAATTTTTGTTTTGGTACTGTAGTCCAAATCAGATTATTTAGAAATACGCTTGCGTTTTGGGTTTTACCCCATAAATACTTATCTAATAATTTAGTGTCAGTCAAGTCAGTAAAAATCTTTTTTATATATTTCATTATTACTGGGTTTATGTGAAAATGTTTCGTGCGGTCATATTCTGTTCTTTGCTACAGCTTTCCTATATTTATACCACACATGTTCCGGATCCAATCGGCACAGTCTATGATATTGAGGTGTTTTATTTGTGACTGATAAATGGAAATAAATGACCATCTTTCTTCTTTTATTTGTACCAGTCCTTCTTTGGCTGTTATACGAATTGCTCGACAATAATATTTTTGTATTTTGGTAATATTTGCCTTCAAGTTACGTAGTCTTGTTACCATACGTTTCTGAACATTACCAATCCATTCATTTGTTTTAATGGTCACTTGTTCACCATAAGGTTTAGCCCTAACAATGTCATCATACGCTCTGCAATCACCATCACCGAGATACTCTGTATAACGTACATCATAGGAAGCCACGGATCGATTGAAAATATCTAGAGCACCAACAACTTCTATCCCTCCACTTGTTCCAGAGTAGTTGACCTTACATTCTTTATCGTGATTGTTTTCAAACCTACCTACACATGTACAGTATTTGCTTTTAACACATTCAGTGCTACGAAGTTATGGGTAATCTTACCCACCACGCTGAATTTTTTTATTGTATTATTTCATTGCATTTGCCTTACAAAATACTTACGTGTTTGGGTTTCTGAAATAAATATTATAATTGCGGAAATAAAAAGGTTTTTTATGTGGACGCGCTAGGTGCGTCTGCAGCCTGGCTGCTCCAGCAGGCGGCTCGGTCCAGTTGTTTTCCCGTCCTTCCACGCTGTCGACTCGCTTAGCGCGTCCTCTGTAATTGACAACTTAGATTTGGCGTCTTGTTTGTGTGTAGGCTTTTTGTAGTGCCCAAACCATTTACAATTTTGAGTGCCTATAGTTTTGTTATTTGGCAGTTAAGAATGAAAAAACGAGTAATTTTTGTAAAAACATATTTTTAATTATCTAAAAACATATATTACATAAGTATTATTTAGTATATCCTAGCTCGTAGCCTATTTTTAAAATTAGAAAAAAGAACAAAACATATGTACATAGTCAAAAGACTCGTAATTGCGGGGAACCCAACCTCATAAACTACGTAATAAATAAACTAAACTACATTATGAAAGTAAATAAATTATTAAGTAAGTAAATTATTTATATGAAATAAAAACTAAATAATTTTACACATTTATAGAAACTAAAGTAAATAAAACGTAAGTATATCCTAGCTCGCAGCCTATTTTAAAAATTAGAGTAAAGAACACAACATATGTACATAGTCAAAAGACTCGTTATTACGGGGTACCCAACTACATAAACTACATAATAAATAAACTAAAGTACACTAATAAATCTTATGAAAGTAAAAGGCTGTACATGAAATAAAAACTATACAATTTTATACATTTATAGAAAATGAAGTAAATAAAACTAATACACAAAACACGATAACAAAGCAAACTATCCTACCCTTCGAATGGTTGTTTTGTAAACCTTTCGGTCCGTGGAATTATAGAATTTTTCCCACGATGGATTTTTATACGATAGACCTTTTTACACCTTTTCGGGTTGTTATTAATAACTAACTACCTACCCTACATACACACATACATAAATATAATAAATATACCTATTTTGAATACATACATTACTACAATAAAAACTCAAGCACTCAGAATCAAACAAAACCACTTTCACTTGCTACCCATTCACACAACTTGTATCCCATACACCCTTTCGCTTTCAAGATACCTAGACAAAATACATTTTTACATAAATACTTGCATTCGTAAAATCATGTTACATATTACACACGCTAGATAAAATTATATTACAAAATAAAAATTATAACTATATTTTATGCTAAATAAAATCATCATAAATGCATTTATGAAAAAATAAATATCAATATAAGTATATGGAACACAAACTCTAAGAAAATAAACAACTGGTAATTAAAAATTGAAGTATTTTTAGGGAGGGTGTAAGCTTTGCTTTATTAATTTCTCTACCATATAATTCTGAGTTATGATGTAGCTACATTTTGATTGTAGCTACATTTAATTTAAGCCAATTTTTGTAAGCCTAATATTTATGGAATGGCCGAAAACATTCTAAACAAAAGCCTGGGTTACCATCACAATGGGAACAGCAGTAAATGGAGTCCTTTCGTATATTCTTAGTTAGAAGACAATGCTTGCACTTTTTTCTTTTTGTTTTTCCATTTTCTGCTTTCGGAAGATGCATTGGCAAGTGAATTGCACCTTGCTGTATGAGAGGCCGTTGTGGTACTTCAATTTTTGGGAGAAGGTTTTCAATAATATTCAAATGGAAGTCATGGAGGTCCATTTTATTTCCACTGAATTTGTTGTACAAATAATGACTATTTACCAACATCATTTGAAACACATGAATGGCGAGTTTCTTGTACCACCTCAATGTTTTGTGGGACGTCGGGTAATATGAAAGCATTTGGTCTTGTTTGTCTACACCCTTCATGAATTTATTATACTGAAAAATCATCTTTGGTTTGATATTTTTTTCACCTCTCCTAGAGGTGACTTCCACACCTTCTCCCCCAAATTCAGTGGAAATTGAAAGAACTTCTCTCTTATCCCTCCACTTGGTGACACATACTCCGCTTTCACTGTACCGTGACATAGTTTCCCCTTTCTTCAATTTAGCTTTCACAACTTCTTTAGGATTACCTTTCCGCGCCGAACGTAAAGTTCCAGTGCAGTAAGTTTCCTCCTGAAGAAGCTCTTCAGCCAGTGTAACGCTGTTGTAAAAGTTGTCCATATACAACGAATGTCCTTTGCCTTTTCTGTCTTCCATCAGCTTTCTTACAACTTTAGAGGCATGATTTACGCCCCCGACTTCTTGATCAGCTGACCCAGTGTATACATGAAGTTTCTGAACCAAACCATTTGGCTCAGCTAAAACATAAAGCTTGATGCCATACTTGTGGCGCTTGGATGGAATATATTGCCTAAAATACAAACGCCCTCGCCAAAGAACCATCGACTCATCAAGTGATAGTTCTTTGCCGGGGACATATATTTCAGCCATTTTTTTATTGAAATAGTCCATCAGTGGTCTAATTTTCCTAAGTTTGTCTGCCATATCACCCTGGTAAGAAAAATGTAAAACCCTTAAAATAATCATAAACTTATCTCTTCTTATGTATATCCTAGGTGGTAAATTTAATAATCGGTGGGTTCCCCAGTAATCATATAATCTATTTAATCTAACAAATCCCATAAAAAATATTATCCCAATAAAAGTCTTAAATTGATCAATTGAAATTTCCTTCCATTTTTTTATACGGCTGTGCTGTTGTGTACTTGCCTTTACCAAATCTTCTGCGTAATTATTTGATTCGGTAACAATTTTGCCATATAAATCATCATTAAAAAATAAATTAAAAAAAAACATTGGTGAACTACCTGCGGGTATGTCTACAAGTAGACCGCTGTTCTCTAAATATGGCACACGAACAGTGTTGGGTGGTTCAACCGTCCATGTAGTTTGCCCTTGTAATGGTGGTGTTGGATTCCTGGAAATGGAAATAGAAGGTGATGGGGGCTGTTGGCTACTGCTGGCTTCAACTGCCGTGGGAAAGTCTGATCCCCTTTCCTCTACAACCGCATGACGAGAACCGACATCCTCCGCCTGCTCTTCCTCCGACTCTACACATTCATCTTCAGAAGATTCGTATGAAGTTTCGGAATCTTCGTCAGGAGGATATTTATCAAGCATTTGCCTGATTTCGTCGTCGTCACAAATTTCCAGTTCATCCGCCAACGTTTTTTTTTTGGAGGTTTACGGCGAAGTGGAGTGGGAATGTGCCGTTTCGTAGGAGTTCTACGAGTAGATGGGCCAGGCTGTGGATCATCTGGATCATCCATTGCTGAAAATGTAAAAAATACCTGCTTTTAGAATGGAAGAAATAGTACAAACAAAGAAATCTAAAAAGGATAAAATTGTGAACTCGTAAAATACCCTAATTGGCATATATAAGTTTTACCTTTTCTTCCAGGTAGAAAATATAACTAAAGCAGGGTACATACGTATTTTTATTTTCCAAATCTCCAACCTTCATAACAAAAGGGACAATAAAAGTAGGTCTACTGACCTAAATAGTTTTTACCTTTGTCGGTTAGTGTGACTCGTACTGAGGGAGTATTTTCAAAAAGCCTGTAGGTAAAAATAGTTCTCACGAGCATTGAAAGGCAAAGTAATCATCTTCATGAGTGTAATTACATTTTTCTGATATTGTGTGTCAATTATCAGTAAAATATTTGAATAAATTGGGTAATTTGATACAGCGACCACTCTGAATTCCAAACTCAGGAAGTTATACGCTTTCGTTTTATTGTATAAAAATGTATTTATTATAATAATTATAGTATGTCTGTGTATATGGAATCAAGGTACCTAAGTTTGTAATATCATTTCGGAAGTATTGTTACGAAGGAGTCATGGAAAAATTGCTAATTTTTTTAATAATAATTAATAATTTGGATACCTGCCAAGGTGGTAGCGCATGCTAAACTAATGACGTACCATAATATTGACAGACGTTTTATTATTATGTACATTATAGACCCACGTATAATAGTACTACTTGTAGTCTACTTAGGTAAAAACCACTAGCATATAACATTAAACAATGAAAACGATCTTACATGAAAATATTTGAGTCAATAATCATATATTTGCGGAAATAACGTAATTTCCTACTGACCCTCACAACATACTTACTACTTACTTCATAAATTAAAAATGTAACGCCTGGATATTTAGCATACAAAGAATTTTACATTATGAAAGACAAAGTTTGCTACTTAAAAATTGTGATATATCTATTTTACAGATAAGAATAAGTTAAAACAAACCAAATTATGTTTGAAAACACAAAAATAGTTATTGCAAAATAATAGAGATAAATATGGTAATTTCAATAACACAGGAAAATTACATTATTATATTACACGAGCATAAAGTAAGCGCAAAGCAACATAAAACAAGTTGAATGATATGATAAAACATTGACAAAAATCTAAAAAAACGAACAAAAAATTTTTTCCCGAAAAAAAATTTGATGAAATTACTTCCAATAAAAAAAACAATGAGAAAGTATATAAGGAACGATGGAAAACGATTGCAATAACTAATTTTACTGTTCTAGTTATTAAAATAAATTAAATAAATATAAATTTTCCTTACCTGTATGTGTAGAAAACCAATATCACAGAAAAAAATTGAAAAATACGAAAAAAATTAAAACTTGCAAAAATTTTCACTGCGGACACAACCACTGTAAAAAAGAGGGTATACTGAGCGCTGTGTCAAACCCGCATAACGATACCGAGCCGCTCATCCCCACCATATGCAACAGAAATACCATGTTACACAGGACGCGCGAGGCGCGTCTACAGCGAGACTGTAGCATTCCCCAAAACGCGCCAGGCGCGTCCTCAGCGCTGAATGTGTTAATCTCAATATCCAGTACTCTTATTACCAAAGTACTCTTGCAGTTGTTTTAGATTAATCATATCATACTTAAAATTGTTATATTTAGTTTCATAGTCACCCAATTTTTCTTTAGATCTTGAAGAAGTTGGTGAGTCAAACCTGTGTGAAGTTCCTGGGGTGTTGAGGTTAGGATTGTTGTCAGGTTCTTTAGAAACACTATCTCGGGGTTTTTCCAACTAATATTTACATTCGGCCCTTTTCGTTTCTTTGTAATAAACTGTGGCGTTTTTATATTATAACGTAAAGGATTGATAACAGTCACAGAAGTCAAATTCACTGAACGAGAAACGATAAAAAACACAATATTTAGTACTTCAAATTAGCCTTATGTTGTTTGCAGCAGGATACATGTATACACAAGTTTACCAATATATGGTTAGAAAATAGTCGTATGTTATAAGAAATTATATTGACAAAAGAAGTGACTTGTCAAACAAAACAAAAATTGTTAGAAAGTAACACAACACGTTCATTGTGAAAAACCTTGATTAACATAAACTTACAAAAAATTATATTCCTCAACTTTGAATAATCCGATTTTTAAAAGAAAACAATCACTGAAAAGAGGGAATTTCAAACTACATTTTAGGATAAAAAACTATACACAGGTTGCTCTTACACTACACAACAATAAACACTACATTACACACACCACACTTCTTTCAACACACACATTTACATACCCTACATATATCACATATACTATTTCATCTTACACGTTCATAACGCTGGCGGGGATGGGATGCGGGCTGGTCGTGTGTAACCCTTTCCGGATTGTGGAAGGTCTGGACTGTGGTTGCGCTGCTGTGAGCTTGCTCTGCCGAGGCCTTGCGCCATCCTTTAGCCCATCCAGTCGCTTCGGTATTGTGGCGAGAAGTGGACCATGAGTAGGAGTGTCGGAGCTCTTACTGCTGCGTGCGAGCCTCTGGGACGTCGGTATCAGTGGGTCAGGCAGTACCTGACTCCCCGGCCCGGATGAAATATGTGGGAGATGGCTGCCGGGAGTACTCGGCCGGGTCCTTCTTTTTACTAGGGACCTGCGGCGTGCGCGGGTCATCTCTCCGCCCGCACCTTGCCTCCACGATGACTGGAAAAGCGCAAATAAGAATGTCCAACAAACAACCTTCCCCCGGTGTTAAAAGGCTATGGTCTAGCTTGTCTGATAATAGCGATAGTAGTGATGTTGGTAACACGGATACTTTTATAGTTGTTCGCTGTGCTACAGAAGAAGGGTCACTATCCAAAGTTTCCCCATTCGTAATTAACAGGTCTGTGCAGTCGGCATGTGGATCGCCACATTCAATTAAAAAATTGAGAAATGGTACCATGCTAATCGAAACAACGTCTGCGAAGCAAAGTAGCAGCGTTGTTAAAATGACGCATATTGGAAATACTGCGGTCATCGTTGAACCACACAGATCCTTAAACTCATCTCGAGGAGTGGTATTTTCTAGAGATGTTCAAGATATGTCAGAAGTGGAAATCTTGGAAGAGCTATCCTCCCAAAGAGTGACGCAAGTCAAAAGGGTAACGCGTCGGGAGAATGGAAATGATGTCGGCACCCCGACATTAATTATAACATTTTCCACCCCACAACCCCCAGATCGCATTAAGTTAGGGTACTTGTCTGTTCGGGTGAGACCGTATGTTCCAAACCCTCTGCGCTGTTTCCAGTGCCAAGAGTACGGACATACTAAAACAAATTGCAAGAAACCTGCGATATGCGCAAAATGTAGTTCTCCGGAGCACTTGGACAACGAATGCACTTCGGCCCCCAGGGGGCACCCATTCTTATATATATGAATGCTCGTCCATGCATATATATGTGGGTGTTCGGGTGTGGCGACCCCGGGACCCCAGCTAAGAGCTAACCTTATTTCAAAACTATACACAGGTTGCTCTTACACTACACACAACAATAATACTACATCACACACACCACACTTTCTTTCAACACACACATTTACATACCCTACACACAACACATACACAAAGTTTTCTTACACACATTTATAATGCTGGCGAGGATGGGATGCGGGCTGGTCGTGCGTAACCCTTTCCGGATTGGAAGGTCTGGACTGTGGTTGTGCTGCTGTGAGCTTGCTCAGCCGAGGCTTTGCGCCATCCTTTAGCCCTTCCAGTCGCTTCGGTACTGTGGCAAGAAGTGGACCATGGGTAAGAGTGTCGGAGCTCTTACTGCTGCGTGCGAGCCTCTGGGACGTCGGTATCAGTGGGTCAGGCAGTACCTGACTCCCCGGCCCGGATGAAATATGTGGGAGATGGCTGCCGGGAGTACTCGGCCGGGTCCTTCTTTTTACTAGGGACCTGCGGCGTGCGCGGGTCATCTCTCCGCCCGCACCCTGCTTTCACGATGACTGGAAAAGCACTAAAGATAATGTCTAACAAACAATCTTCCCTTGGATGTAAAAGACTATGGTCTAGCTTGTCTGACGATAGTGATAGTGGTGTATTAAGTAACACGGACAAATTTTTCGTTGTTCGTTGTGTTGCAGAAGAAGGGTCGCTATCAAAAGTTTCCCCCTTCATTATTAGAGGAGTAAGCGTTGTTTTCTGCTGGGTTCCGGGTCATGCTGGAATCTCGGGAAATGAGGCTGCTGATTTGGCCGCTAAGGAGGCGGCACGCCAACCGGCTTTCACGCAATATCTGACTGTGTCAGATTTCGTGGGCCTGGTGAAGCGTGTCATCACTGATTCCTGGCAGGTGGAATGGACTGGCTCTCATGGCAACAAACTTCGGGAAATAAAACGTAATGTTAAGCCTTGGCCTACGTCGCTGAGGAAGAACAGAAGGGAAGAAGTTGTTATCGCGCGACTTAGAATTGGGCACACCAGATTAACCCATGGGTATCTCATGACGTCTGGTGATGCTCCAATTTGTGGCAGATGCGATTGTCCTTTGACAGTCAAACATGTTTTAGTAGATTGCATCTGCTACGCAGCTCTGCGTCGGCGATTTAAAATACCCTGTGAGGTGCGAGAAGTTCTCGGCGACGATAGCCATGTTTTAGACTCAACGTTGAGATTCCTAAGATCCATTAGTGTATATAAAGATATCTAATGGGGAACTTGTAGTATTAATTGATTTTATATGTGTATTTGTGTATGGTTTTTATTTTCGTGGCCCCTTTACAGCCTTTTTATTCTCCTGGACTGTGTTATTAATGTAAATTATATTGTGTTTGCTGTGATACTAGTTTGTAAGATTTATGTGATAGGTTGTAGATTTTATTTATATTCCAACTGTGATATTAGATTTAAGTTTGTGTTTGTATGTTTATCTTATAAGTTTTTAATATAAATGTTCTTTTTTGTAAATTTTATTTTTTAAGTTATTTTTTCTGTGATATTTTTTGTTTTAAAGAGTTATATTTAAATATGTAAAGTCGTTCTACACTCGGGCCCTTTACACCCGTGTGTAGAACAACGGGCGATGATAACCGTCTGGTTTTTCGCCCTAAAAAAAAAAAAAAAAAAAAAAAAATTAAAAAACTAAGGAATGGTACTTTGTTAATTGAAACAACGTCTGCGAAGCAAAGTAGCAGCGTTGTTAAAATTACACAAATTGGAAGTACTACAGTCACTGTAGAACCGCACAGATCCCTCAACTCATCTCGAGGAGTGGTTTACTCTCGAGATATACAAGATATGTCTGAGGCTGAGTTATTGGAGGAGCTTACCTCCCAGAGAGTGACGCAAGTCAAAAGAGTTATGCGTCGGGAAAATGGAATTGATGTCGGTACCCCGACACTTATCATAACATTTTCCACCCCTCAACCTCCGGATCGCCTTAAGTTGGGTTACTTGTCTGTTCGAGTGAGACCGTATGTCCCAAACCCTCTGCGCTGTTTTCAGTGCCAGGAATACGGACATACGAAAACTGACTGCAAGAAACCTGCGATATGCGCAAAGTGCAGTTCACCTGACCACTTAGATAGCGAATGCACTTCTGAAAAAGAACTATGTGCAAACTGTAAAGGAAGTCATTCAGCAAGGTCTCGGGAATGCCCCAAGTATAAAGAAGAACGGGAAATTCAGAAAATTTCGTCTGAACAGAAGCTTTCCTTTCCCGCTGGGAAAGGAAAACAGGTTGCTTCCCTAACTTCTGCACTTAAAGCGTTATTAAGCACCAAGCAAACAGAAATTGGTTCAAAGAGCTCAGTGTCTCAAGTGTGTAACCTTTCTGCGACGCAGAGTACAAAAGCTCAGCTGTCAAGTAAGACAGCCTCTACCTCAAAGACCTTTCTGCGACGCAGAATACAAAAGTTCAGCTGTCAAATAAGACAGTCGCCTCTACCTCAAAGGGGAAACCCCTTTCATTGCCCAAGACGCTTCCAGTGGATGCGTCTAAATTTCTAAAATCTCCTTCGTCTGGGTCCAAGATCCACGATGTGATAGGAGATCCATCGGCCCTTGATAAGGGTTTCATACAGGTAAAAGGAAAAAAAGGGAAGGAGAAAATTGTGTTTGAAACATAGGTCCTTTTCTTTTTTAAATTCCCTTTTAATAATATTATTCAATGGAATGTTCGCGGGATCCGGTCTAGGTATGAAGACATAAAGTTGTTGATCCGGGAAAAGTGTCCGATTGCGCTGTGCCTGCAAGAGACAATGTTACAGCCTGATGTCTCAATCTCCGTTCGTGGATATGGGATGTTTAGGAAAGATTCCCTGCGTGGTGGCCCTGGTGGTGGGGTCGCTATATTACTTCACCAGTCAATGCAGGGGGTAAGTCTGGATATTCAGACGGATCTTCAGGCCGTAGCAATCAGGATAACTGTCCCGGTGCCGGTTTGCGTGTGTACTGTTTATTTACCACCTAACAATGAAGTTTCATACCTTGCCATGAGAGAATTACTGGAACAGTTACCAGCTCCATATATCGTCCTAGGAGATTTCAATGGTCACCATTATTCTTGGGGCTCCTCACTGTGCAATGGTAGAGGTCACATGGTGGAGAGGGTCCGGAGTGATTTAGACTTATGTCTATTGAACGATGGATCTGAAACATTCATGTCATCCTCAACAGGATCCTGGTCGTGCTTGGACCTTACTTTCTGTAGCCCGTCCCTTGTACCACGGTTGTTGTGGAAAGTACTGCCAGACCTGTACGGAAGTGATCATCGACCGGTGGTGGTCGAGTTTTTTGACTACCAGTCTGTCGATGACCTTCCAAAACGATGGATAGAGAAGCTTGCACGGTGGAATGAGTTTTCAAGTGTGATGGAATCTGAATATGAAGATGATGATGATGCACGAAGCCTGTTGTCTTCCTTTGTGGAGAGGATGTCTGCAGCAGCTGCCCAGAGCATTCCTAAAACATCGGGTAAAGCGCGGCGGCCGCCGGTGCCTTGGTGGAATAATCGGTGTAAGGAGGCTCTTCAGGACCGCCGTAGGGCCCTGCGAATTTTTAGTCGCAGACCTACGGATGCTAACCTGGAAGCTTACCGAAGAGCTCGGGCCTGCTGTAGGCGTATCTTTCTGGAGAGTAAGAGAGAGTCGTGGAGCCGTTATGTTGCAGATATTAATAGGTGTACCCCTGTGACAACGGTGTGGAGAAAACTGCGGTCCGTTTGTGGAAGGATGTCTCCGCACCGAATTGCAGGGTTGCAAACTGACGGTTCCGTGATTACGTCACCAATCGACATTGCGAATGCAATTGGTTCTTCGTTAAGATCAGCGTCTCTCACGTCTTCATATTCAATTCAATTTCAAAATCATAAGAAAACCATTGAATCTCTTCCTTTTCATATAGCGGACACAAATGATCCTCTGAACATTCCTTTTTCAATGCCTGAACTAAGAAAAGCGCTCAAAGTTTCTCGAAATACCTCGCCTGGAGGAGATGAAATTACACTTTCGATGATAGCGCATTTACCAGACTCCGGGTTAAGGCAACTCCTACATATTTTTAATAAAATATACGCTTCTAGAAAGCTTCCAGAATCTTGGAAAGAAGCAATTGTTGTCCCGATCCTCAAACCTGGCAAAGATAAAATGTTGGCCTCCAGCTATCGCCCCATCTCTCTGACAAGTGTTGTATGTAAGGTGATGGAAAGAATGGTGAATAGTCGTCTCATGTGGTATCTGGAAAAGAATGACTTCCTCGCTCCTGAACAGAGCGGTTTTCGGAGAGGGAGGTCTTCGACAGACCACTTGGTGGCCCTTGAGACGGCTATCTGCAATGCGTTTGCATTGCGGCAGCGCCTCGTTGCCGTATTCTTTGATTTGAAAAAAGCATATGATACGGCTTGGCGACGAGGTATTCTTAATACCTTGCGGGAGTTGGGCATCGCTGGGAACATGTTGGCCTTCATTAAAGACTTTCTGGATGACCGATCATTTCGTGTAAGGGTTGGTCAGAGTTTGTCAAACAGGTTTGATTTGGAAAATGGTATACCGCAAGGGAGTGTAATTAGTTGTACCCTATTTGCGGTTGCCATTAACAATATTGTGAAAAGTTGCGTATACCCTGTTAAATGTTCGTTGTTTGTAGATGATTTTGCGATATATGTTGCATCTAGAAATGTTGTCTCAGCTGAACGAGCCCTACAGCTTACTATATACCGTCTTGAGGAATGGTCACGGCAGACTGGCTTTAGTTTTTCTCCTGAGAAGACTAAATGCATTCAGTTTTGCCGAATACGGACTGATAATGTTCCAAGACTGTATTTAATGGGTCAGCATATCGAAGTTAGCACTGAAATCAGGTTTCTAGGTGTTATATTCGACAAAAGACTTACATGGGTTCCGCATATAAAAGACCTACGGGCTAGGTGCTTAAAGGTGGTTGATATTCTGCGTGTTCTTACAGGTACATGTTGGGGAGCTGATAGATCATGTATGATAAGGTTCTACAAGGCTCTAGTGCGATCACGTATAGATTATGGCGCTGTAGCGTACTCATCTGCTACTCCCACTTCGCTGAGAATGCTTGACACGATCCACAATTCATGTTTACGACTGTCTACAGGTGCTTTTCATTCTAGCCCTGTTGTCAGCATCTTAGTTGAAAGTGGAGAAATGTCGTTACACAGACGTCGCCAGCAGCTTATTTTGACGTACTTTGCCAAGTTGAAAGCTAGACCTTATCATTTTTTGCATGACATCATTCTCAACAACCCTTGTCATGATTTGCATCTGATGAATGCCCGATTGCCTTCACCATTCGGTGTAAGAGCGTTGGGGATATGCAACAACCTCGGTATTGCGATTCCTCGTGTGTACCCATGTAATTCATGTCTCTTTCCACCCTGGACTATCGCTCAGTTACACTTTAACTTTGAGATGTGTAAATACTCAAAGGCAGACACAAGTTCTGTGGTATTTAATAGCATTTTCAATGAATTAGTTGAAGCTATTAAACCATCTACGGTTGTATACACTGATGGATCAAAGTCGGATGTTGGAATTGGTTGCTCGTTTGTTGCTAATGGGAGAACCTATTTGTTTGGATTGCCTGCGGGAACCAGTGTTTACACGGCTGAACTTTATGCTATCAGCAAAGCTCTTTCTGTAGTCTGTGTGCGTGGGCGTCGGGTGTTGGTGTGCACTGATTCGCTTAGTGCTCTCCAGTCGATTAATGATGTGTATTCACGCCACCCGCTAGTTGTGGACGTCCTCGGCACTGTGAAGGAGCTGAATGATAGAGGAGTAAGCGTTGTTTTCTGCTGGGTTCCGGGTCACGCCGGAATCTCGGGAAATGAGGCTGCTGATCTGGCCGCTAAGGAGGCGGCACGCCAACCGGCCTTCACGCAATATCTGACTGTGCCAGATTTCGTGGGCCTGGTGAAGCGTGTCATCACTGATTCCTGGCAGGTAGAATGGACTGGCTCTCATGGCAACAAGCTTCGTGAGATAAAGCATGACGTTAAGCCTTGGCCTACGTCGCTGAGGAAGAACAGAAGGGAAGAGGTTGTCATCGCGCGACTTAGAATTGGACACACCAGATTAACGCATGGGTATCTCATGACGTCTGGTGATGCTCCAATGTGTGGCAGATGTGATTGTCCTTTGACAATTAAACATGTGTTGGTAGATTGTGTCTGCTACGCAGCTCTACGTCGGCGATTCAAGATACCCTTCCAGTTACGAGATGTACTCGGCGACGATAGCCATGTTTTGGACTCAACGTTAATATTACTTAGATCCATTAGTGTGTACAACAGTGTCTGATAGGGAAATAGGAATATTAGTTTAATTTTATATTTATATTTTTTATTTAGTGTATTGTGTATGTTTTTTATTTATTTATTTCATTTTTTGTGGCCCCTTTACAGCCTTTTGTTGTTACCGTCAGGTCTGTGATATTAGCTTTTAATTTATATTATTTTTTGTTTTCTGTGATACTAGTTTGTAAGATTTTTATTTGTTAAGTTGTAAATATTATTTATTCTGTCTGTGATATTAGGTTTAAGTTTATGTTTGTACGTTAATGTATTTTCTGTGATATTTCTAGTTTGTAAGACGTTTTATATTATAAATAGAAAATTACTTTCTACACTTGGGCCCTTTACCCCCATGTGTAGAATAACGGGCGTTGATAACCGTCCTGGTTTTTCGCCCAAAAAAAAAAAAAAAAAAAAAAAAAAAAAAATCTACCTCAAAGGGAAAACCCCTCTCAGTATCCAAGACGCTTCCAGCATAAGCGTCTAAATTTTTAAAATCTCCTCCGTCTGGGTCCAAGATCCACGATATGATAGGAGATTCATCGGCCCTAGAAAAGGGCTTTATACAAGTAAAAGGGAAAAAAGGGAAGGAGAAAATTGTGTTTGAAACGTAACTCCTCCGTTGCGAAATACCCTTTAATAGTTTAATTCAATGGAATGTTCGCGGGATCCGGTCTAGGTATGAAGATATAAAGATATTGATCCGGGATAAGTGTCCGTTTGCGCTTTGCCTGCAAGAGACGATGTTACTACCTGATATCCGATTATCCTTTCGTGGATACGAAATGTTTAGGAAAGATTCCCTGCATGGTGGCCCTGGTGATGGGGTTGCAATATTATTTCACCAGTCAATGCAAGGGATAAGTCTGGATATCCAAACGGATATTCAGGCTGTAGCAATCAGGATAACTGTCCCGGTGTCGGTTTGCGTGTGTAATGTTTATTTACCACCAAACACAGACATTTCATACCTAGCCATGAGAGAATTGCTGGAACAGTTACCAGCTCCATATATCGTCTTAGGAGATTTCAATGGTCACCATTATTCTTGGGGCTCCTCACTGTGCAATGGTAGAGGTCACATGGTGGAGAGGGTCCGGAGTGATTTAGACTTATGTCTATTGAACGATCGATCTGAAACATTCATGTCATCCTCAACAGGATCCTGGTCGTGCTTGGACCTTACTTTCTGTAGCCCGTCCATTGTTCCAAGGTTGATGTGGAGAGTACTGCCAGACCTGTATGGAAGTGATCACCGACCGGTGGTGGTCGAATTTTTTGACTACCAGCCTGTCGATGACCTTCCGAAACGATGGATTGAAAAGCTTGCACGGTGGGATGAGTTTTCAAGTTTAGTGGAATCTGAATATGAAAATGATGATGATGCACGAAAGCTGTTGTCTTCCTTTGTAGAGAGGATGTCTGCAGCAGCTGCCCAGAGCATTCCTAAAACATCGGGAAAAGCACGGCGTCCGCCGGTACCTTGGTGGAATGATCGTTGTAAGGAGGCTCTTCAGGACCGCCGTAGGGCCCTGCGCATTTTCAGTCGCAGACCTACGGATGCAAACCTGGAAGCGTACCGAAGAGCTCGGGCCTGCTGTAGGCGTGTCTTTCTTGAGAGTAAGAGGGAGTCGTGGAGCCGTTACGTTGGAGATATTAACAGGAGTACCCCTGTGACAACGATTATGGAGAAAATTGCGTTCGGTATGTGGAAGGACGTCTCCACATCGAATCGCAGGGTTGCAAGCTGACGGTTCTGTGATCACATCACAGTCCGACATCGCTAACGTGATTGGTTCCTTCTTTAAATCAGCTTCCCTCACGTCTTCATATTCAGTACAGTTTCAAAATTATAAGAAGACCATTGAATCTCTTCCTTTTTTTATAGCGGACTCGAATGATCCTCTAAACATTCCTTTTTCATTGGCTGAGCTTAGGAAAGCGCTCAAAGTATCTCAAAATACCTCACCTGGAGGTGATAAAATTACACTTTCGATGATAGCGCATTTACCGGATTCTGGGTTAAGGCGACTCCTACATGTTTTTAATAACATATACGCTTCTAGAAAGCTTCCAAAAACTTGGAAAGAAGCAATTGTTGTTCCGATCCTCAAACCTGGTAAAGATAAAACATTGGCCTCCAACTACCGTCCCATTTCCTTGACAAGTGTTGTTTGTAAGGTCATGGAAAGAATGGTGAACAGTCGTCTCATGTGGTACCTGGAAAAGAATAACTTCCTCGCTCCTGAACAGAGCGGTTTTCGGAGAGGGAGGTCTTCGGCAGACCACTTGGTGGCCCTTGAGACGGCTGTCTGCAATGCGTTTGCATTGCGGCAGCGCCTCGTTGCCGTATTCTTTGATTTGAAAAAAGCATATGATACAGCTTGGCGACGAGGTATCCTCAATACCTTGCGGGATTGGGGCATCGCTGGAAACATGTTGGCCTTCATCAAGGACTTTCTAGATGAATGATCGTTCCGTGTAAGGATTGGTCAGTGTCTGTCCGACAGGTTTGACTTGGAAAATGGTATACCGCAAGGAAGTGTAATTAGTTGTACCCTATTTGCGGTTGCCATAAACAATATTGTGAAAAGTTGCGTATACCCTGTTAAATGTTCGTTGTTTGTTGATGATTTTGCGATATATGTGGCATCTAGAAATGTTGTCTCAGCTGAACGAGCTCTACAGCTAACTATATACCGTCTTGAAGAATGGTCACGGTAGACTGGCTTTAGTTTTTCTCCTGAGAAGACTAAATGCATTCAGTTTTGCCGAATACGGACTGATAATGTTCCAAGACTGTATTTAATTGGTCACCATATCGAAGTTAGCACTGAAATCAGGTTTCTAGGTATAATAATATTCGATAAAAGACTTACATGGGTTCCGCATATTAAAGACCTACGAGCTAGGTGCTTAAAGGTGGTTGATATTCTGCGTGTTCTTACAGGTACAGGTTGGGGAGCTGATAGATCATGTATGATAAGGTTCTACAAGGCTCTAGAGCGATCACGTATAGATTATGGCGCTGTAGCGTACTCATCTGCTACTCCCACTTCGCTTAGAATGCTTGACACGGTCCACAATTCATGTTTACGATTGTCTACAGGTGCTTTCCGTTCTAGCCCTGTTGTCAGCATCTTAGTTGAAAGTGGAGAAATGTCGTTATTCAGACGTCGCCAGCAGCTTCTATTGACGTATTTTGCCTAGTTGAAAGCTAGACCTTACCATTTCTTGCATGACATCATTCTCAACAACCCCTGTCATGATTTGCATCTGATGAACGCCCGACAACCTTCACCATTCGGTGTAAGAGCGTTGGAGATATGCAACAACCTCGATATTGCGATTCCTCGTGTCTAGCCATGTAATTCTTGTCTTTTTCCACCCTGGACCATCGCTCAGTTACACTTTAACTTTGAGATGAGTAAATACTCAAAGGCAGGCACAAGCTCTGTGGTGTTGAATAGCATTTTCAGTGAGTTAGCTGAAGCTATTAAACCATCTACGGTTGTATACACTGATGGATCAAAGTCGGATGTTGGAGTTGGTTGCTCGTTTGTTGCTAATGGGAGAACCTATTTGTTTGGATTACCTGCGGGAACCAGTATTTGCACGGCTGAACTTTATGCTATTAGTAAAGCTCTGTCTGTAGTCTGTGTGCGTGGGCGTCGGGTGTTGGTGTGCACTGATTCACTCAGTGCCCTGCAGTCGATTAGTGATATATATTCACGCCACCCGCTAGTTGCAGATAGATGTCCACGGTACCGTGAAGCAGCTTAACGATAGAGGAGTAAGTGTTGTTTTCTGCTGGGTTCCGGGTCATGCTGGAATCCCGGGAAATGAGGCTGCTGATTTGGCCGCTAAGGAGGCGGCTCGTCAACCGGCTTTCACGCGATATCTGACTATGTCTGATTTTGTGAGTCTGGTGAAGCGGGTCATCACGGATTCCTGGCAGGTAGAATGGACTGGCTCTCATGGCAACAAACTACGAGAAATAAAACTTATTGTTAAGCCTTGGCCTACGTCACTGAGGAAGAACAGAAGGGAAGAGGTTGTCATCGCGCGACTTAGAATTGGGCACACCAGATTAACCCATGGGTATCTAATGACGTCTGGTGATGCTCCAGTTTGTGGCAGGTGTGATTGTCCTTTGACAGTCAAACATGTAATTGGTTGATTGCGTCTGCTACGCAGCTCTGCGTCGGCGATTCAAGATTCCCTCTGAATTAAGGAATATACTCGGTGACGAAAGCCCTATTTTGGACGCGGCTTTGCATTTTTTACGATCGATCAGTGTATACAACAGTGTCTAATATATGTCCTTTTAGTGTTACCCTCTAGTATATGTTTTTATATTAGTTATATGTTTATATTTAAATTTCTATGTTCTTATTATGTGGCCCCTTTACAGCCTTTTGTGACCTTTAATGTCTGTGATATTTTCTTTTTTTTAATGTAATTTTTAATTTTTTTTGGTTGTGATACTAGTTTTTAAGATTTTAATTACTTAAGTGTTAATGTCGTTTCTGTGTTTTTATTTTTTCTAACTGTGATATTAAGTTTTAAGTTTATGTGTGTTTTTTTGTGTTTTTAGCGTTACTTTAGCATGTAATATCTGTGATATTAGCCTATAAGATTTTTAACTATTGTATATATCGCTACTCCAGAATCAGACTGTTCTAACTCCATTTTAGGTAATTTTACAGGAGAGCTTTCTGAAATTTTGACAAAGCAGCAAAAAATAGGTTTTAATTTTAGCATAATTGTTTATATTCTACATTATAAAATGAATACTGCTTTTTAAGTTCAACATTTTTTTGTAAATTTAGAATTCCTACTGCATTAAATAAACAAGATAATGTATGGTAGTGCATCGGAGTTAGAACATAGAAGTCTTTTCACAAGATAGATTTTTCCTGGGGAAACGTTCTAACTCCCGCTTTTACTAGGATTTTAGCACTGAAATAAAACCAGATTTGTGTTTTAATGATTATATTTATAACATATACACTGCTATGCACTAGTAAATTTTAAATATAATTTGAAACAAATGGAAATATTAAATTACAGAAAATTATAAAATTATATTTTAAAATTGCATAACTATGAAAATATAAGTTAACCTAGTATCAATAGTATTAATAGTATTAATAGTTTAAGTTCAAATAAATTAAAGAAAAGTTAATCAAAAAAGTTAAGTAAAAAAAATAAATTGAAAAAGAGTTACAATAAAATAAGGAAAAAACTACAAAAAGTTTACTTTTTACTTTAAAATACTATCCCAAAAAATTTTGTCGTTTCCAGAAAAAAACTTATATAATGATTTTACATCAGATATCTTCAATTTATCAATTGACGGTTTCGCTGTAATAATTTGTGCTTCGGGGACAGTAAAGTTGTTTTCTTTAGTATTATTTCTATTGCTCCGCCTCTCTGCAGGACCTAAATCCACAAACTGATAACCTGAATTTGGTGATAATGTAGTTCTAAAGGAAATTTGGCGTTCATGTTTTTTATAAATAATATGTTTAACTTTGCTAAATGGTATATCACTGAAGTTTGTTCTTCTTGCAGCTTCTTTATAGTTTCTAAACATTCTAATTTGATGAACATCAAGTCTCTTTCTAGATCTACAATTAAGCAGAGCTCTTATAATGGCTAACGGACTATGCAATTCTAAACCTTTGAAATGTCTGTCGATAACACTGTGCACAGAATCAACTTCTTGCACCTGAGAATGTCCTGGTTCTTGGAATTTTTGTTCAATTGACAATAAATGAGTAGAATTATCTAAATAATTTTTAAGTGCACAGGCCATAATTGAATTCCTATTCTGTGGGACGCATGAATCGCTCCACAGGACAATTCGTGTCAAACAAGGATTCTTCTGAACAATATTGTCCACTAGTTTAATAACTGCTGATGCCAAGTCATTCCCTGATCGCCCAGCTATACCTTCATGCCAAACAATACAATAACCTTGCTTATTTTTAATATCATAGCCAGTTAGGTTAAACACCGATAATTTACGTTTATAATAGAACAGTGACGTATTTGACTGAGGGCACATAATAACTTTTTGTAAGTCAAAACATATCACTGCATTGTCATGATTTTCTACAGAATTTACTTCATTTTTGTCTTTAGTTTTCTCTTCCTCAGCATAATTTTTTTCTTTAATTTGTCTAGCATGAAATTCTTTTTTTTCATTGGGATAATCAAGACCAAATTTCTTAGACGCTTCAAATTCTTGGCAAACATCACAAAGGTCCTTCTTGGGTTTATGAAAACCTAAATTGAACTCATTATTAAAAATGTGTTCATAAAGCCAACGTTTTTGAGGAGCTACATTTTTTGAATTGCAAAACTCTTTATATAACCGATACATTTCAGCCATATTAAGTGACTGCTCCAGAAACTTCCTAGTACAATGTTTTCTAGTGTAATGTGACGGCACATGAGGGAAGCTTTTAATATGTTCCCTAATTAATTCTCTGGCTTCATCTGGTAATCGTTTGGTGGTATTTGTACCTCTCTGGTCACATGTCGGTGTACCAGTGACTCCTGTTTTCTTTTTTTCATGGTACCAATTAATTCGCTGTTGGCTGATATCTAGAATGCCTAAGTAAAAATCTTTACAAACTTTTATTTTTTCCCCGTTCACAAAAAAAAAATATTGGAAAGAATATTTTCTTGGCCGATTTGAATTTATATTTTCTTTACGGACTCTTTCTTTAGCAGTTCTAGCTGACGTTTTGTCATAAAAGTTAAATTTTTTAAAGGACTACAGGAGTTGGAACAGCTGATAATAAGTTTACAATCGAGGAGTTAGAACACAGCTGGAGTTAGGACAGTCTGGTTTTGATGAAATGTTTACTAAGGAGTTAGGACAGTTCGTTTCTAGAGCTAAATTAAAATAAAAAATGCACAAAATAATAATTTTCAGCAAGGTTTTGAGGAGTTAGAACATGTAGAATCAAAAACTAAAAAAAAAAAAAAAATGGAGTTAGAACAGTCTGATTCTGGAGTAGCGATATATAAAAAAAGGCGTTCTGCACTCGGGCTTTTTACACCCTTGTGTAGAACAACAGGCGATGATAACCTCGCCGAGGTTTTTCTCCTTTACATGCTTACATCTTGACGCCCATTCTTCTTTAGTTATACCGGCAACTTTTTCACGGACTAAATTAATACAGTCATCTAAATTAAAGGTTGTATTTTTTTTGCCACGTAATTTTTTATTTCCGCCCATATTAGCTCGATAGGGTTTAGGTCAGGGTGATATGGTGGAAGCCGCAGCACACTATGTCCATGTTCTGCCAAAATTGTATCAACTTTAAGGACTAAAAATTTGCACTTATATAATTTAATTAAATTGTAAAGTTCCGGCTTCAACATATTACTGTGAAATGGTATGTTATGGGATAGTAGCCAATTGATCATATCATTTTTTTCGCTGAACTACAAGGAGCTGCGTTTAATTGCACATTATGGTATGATGCATTGTCAATAACTAAGACTGATTTAGGAGGAAGATTAGGAATAAGTTTTTCTTTAAGCCACCGTTCGTAATTGTCCGAATTCATAGCGTCATGGTAATCTCCAGACTTTTGACCGGATTTGAAAATTAACAGTGCATTATTTACAAATCCATTTTCACTGCCCGCGTGTACAATGATTGCAGTCCTTCCCTTAGACACAGGAACTGTTAATCCACAAGGTTCTGTTGAAGATGATGGGCCTGCTGTATCTATCCAAGAATAAGGTTGCGTGTGCGATGAATGAACATACGTCTCGTCAGTATAAATTATCGGTCTACCATGTTTTCGATATTCATGCAACGCACGAAGATAAGATAATCTTTTTTCCCGAATGTCTTGCTTCTCTATTAAGAGTTTACTATTATCTAATGACTTCTTCCAACGAAATCCAAGATTTCTAATTACTTGACGAAGAGACCACGAACCGCCTTTGTAATTAATTTTCCTTTTCAAAACCGGAAGCAATGTTTTGATTGTTGGACGTTGGCCTTCTTTCAGGTGAAAGTTATTAATAGTTCGGCGAACGACACATTTGTCAAATCATCTAAATCTGTTTTTTCTTTTTTCCTGGGGCGTTTCTTATGTGGTGTACATATAGGTTCTTCCATGGCAATTTTACCCTCCTTCAAAATTCTTTGGACACTGCTTCTTGAAATTCCGGTAGCTGCTGCGACTCTCCTCTGCGCTTGCTTAAAAAGTATTGGCCCTTCGTCTATTTCTCTTTTCATAAATTGATAGACGTTATTCACGACTTCTCTAGTTTGACTACGAATCACTTTACTCCCTATTTTCTTAATTTGTTCGCCCATTTTTCAAAACTATTAAATTATTGAATAAAATTCTATTAAAAAAACGAAATTATAAAAAATTGAATGAAATAAATGAAACTAATAAAATTACAGTATAACCCTACAAAAACTACTTTTAAAATTTCGTAGTACACAACAACAAATTGACAACTTAAGAAAGATGATGTTTGCAGTTTTAACAATACACGACCGATAGTCACAACTAGGCGGTTGAATCGACACTGTGCTTTTTCCCAATATGCTTCCCCCACCACACATATAAGAGCTCACTATAGAAATCGTACTGGAGGGGCAGGCTTCACGTCTTAACACTCAGCCTCTACCACATATTAATACGTAGTATTAATAACAATATAGAGTTTGACAGTATTGTAACAAATCTGAAATAAGCTAAAGAATGCTTTCTTTGAAGTAGCTACGACCAACAATCAGCCTTTGTTTAGGCAAATAAGGCTGCTGATCTGGCCGCTAAGGAGGCGGCACGCCGACCGGCGTGCAGAAGTTACAGAGTTATCTGTTTGGATTACCTGCGGGAACCAGTGTTTACTCGGCTGAACTCTATGCTATCAGCAAAGCTCTTTCTGTAGGCTTTGTGCTTGGGCGTCGGATGTTGGTGTGCACTGATTCGTTCAGTGCTCTCCAGTCGATTAGTGATGTGTATTCACGCCACACGCTCGTTTTGGACGTCCTTGGCACCGTGAAGCAGCTGAATGATAGAGGAGTAAGCGTTGTTTTCTGCTAGGTTCCGGATCATGCTGGAATCTCGGGAAATGAGGCTGCTGATGTGGCCGCTAAGAAGGCGGCACGCCAACCGGCCTTCACGTAATATCTGACTGTGTCAGATTTCGTGGGGCTGGTGAAGCGTGTCATCACTGATTCCTGGCAGGTAAAATGGACTGACTCTCATGGCAACAAGCTACGTGAGATAAAACACAATGTTAAGTCTTGGTCTACGTCGCTGAGGAAAAACAGAAGAGAAGAAGTTGTCATCGCGCGACTTAGAATTAGGCACACCTGATTAACGCATGAGTATCTCATGACTTCTGGTGATGCTCCAATGTACCCCCAGGGGGCACCCATTCTTATATAGGGTGCGGCAGAAAGGATGAACGGTTTTCAAAAAAGTAATATGTCGTTAATTGTGCATTAAAAAAACATTTATTTACAGAATAATATTCACATGATCTTACCATTTTAGAAAATTAATGTTTGAAAACAACATCTGCCAGGTGACGGCCGTTTTCAGCGATGCACTTTACATGCCGCTCTCGGAAGTTGGCTTCTACTCTTTCTAACATTGCCCTGCCAATTTGTTCGACTTCCACACGAATTGCTTCCTTTAGTTCTTGAAGTGTACGTGGTTTATGCTGGTAAACACGTGACTTGAGGAAACCCCACAAGAAGTAGTCGCACATGGACAGGTCTGGGGAACGAGGAGGCCATTTAATGTCACCAAACCGAGAAATGATGCGACCACGAAAAACAGCCCGAATTGCTTCCATTGAATTTCTTGCGGTGTGAGCTGTCGCCCCGTCCTGCTGAAACCATACTTGCCGGATAGGAATACGTTTTCTTCTTAGTTCAGGTAGGAAGAATTCAGTGAACATCTGTCTATAACGTTCCGAGGTTACAGTTACAGTGGTCCCGTTGTCGTCTTCAAAAAAGTATGGACTAATAACAACTGTACTGCTCACAGCACACCAAACTGTCACCTTGGGACTGTGTAATGGTCTCTCATGCATTAATTTTGGATTTTCATCTGACCAATAACGACAGTTCTGCTGATTAACGGTACCATTCAAATGAAAATGTGCTTCATCTGTCGTAAACAAAATGATGTTTTCATTTTGGTCAAGTATGGCCTCCATTTCTCGAGCAAAATTTAGCCGCTTTACATAATCGCCAGGATTCAATTGTTGAACAATGGCCATTTTGTAGGGATGAAATCCTATATCGTTATGTAAAATACGCCTTACTGACCTATCACTGATGTTCAGTTCAGAAGAATGTCTCCTAGCAGATCGACGAGGACTACGGAGTATGGCTTGCCGAACTCTTTCCACATTTTCTGGAGTGCGTACAGTGCGATGAGCCCCTGGCGGTCGTTTATTCATCACTGTTCCTACTGAACGAAATGATTTAACCCAACGTAAAATGGTGTTACGAGTGGGTACACTGTCATTTCTCGCAAGATTGAAATGACGACGAAACTCGCGCTGAACTGCAACGATACTCTCGTTATTACGCACAAAACTGTCGTAAGTAAACACACGATGTTGCACACTCCACGACTCCATGATGCCGACTAAACAATGGTATGATCTACAGAACGCATGGCCACTTCAGTCGCCCCACTCCCACTACCCAGATCAGAATACTATCTGTTCTAAAAACATCCATCCTTTCTGCCGCACCATTTATATATGAATGCTCGTCCATGCATATATATGTGGGTGTTCGGGTGTGGCAACCCCGGGGCTCCAGCTAAGAGCTAACCTTATTTAAAAACTATACACAGGTTGTTCTTACACTACACACAACAATAATACTACATCACACACATCACACTTTCTTTCAACACACACATTTACGTACCCTACACACAACACATACACAAAGTTTTCTTACACACATTTATAATGCTGGCGAGGATGGGATGCGGGCTGGTCGTGCGTAACCCTTTCCGGATTGGACGGTCTGGACTGTGGTTGTGCTGCTGTGAGCTTGCTCTGCCGAGGCTTTGCGCCATCCTTTAGCCCTTCCAGTCGCTTCGGTACTGTGACCCCCCAGGGGGCACCCATTCTTATATATATGAATGCTCGTCCATGCATATATATGTGGGTGTTCGGGTGTGGCAACCCCGGGGCCTCAGCTAAGAGCTAACCTTATTTCAAAACTATACACAGGTTGTTCTTACACTACACACAACAATAATACTACATCACACACATCACACTTTCTTTCAACACACACATTTACATACCCTACACTCAACACATACACCATGCTATCTTATACACCTTTATAATGCTGGCGAGGATGGGATGCGGGCTGGTCGTGCGTAACCCTTTCCGGATTGGAAGGTCTGGACTGTGGTTGTGCTGCTGTGAGCTTGCTCTGCCGAGGCTTTGCGCCATCCTTTAGCCCTTCCAGTCGCTTCGGTACTGTGCAAGAAGTGGACCATGGGTAGGAGTGTCGGAGCTCTTACTGCTGCGTGCGAGCCTCTGGGACGTCGGTATCAGTGGGTCAGGCAGTACCTGACTCCCCGGCCCGGATACAATATGTGGGAGATGGCTGCCGGGAGTACTCGGCCGGGTCCTTCTTTTTACTAGGGACCTGCGGCGTGCGCGAGTCATCTCTCCGCCCGCACCTTGCTTTCACGATGACTGGAAAAGCACTTAAGATAATGTCAAACAAACAATCTTCCTTCGGATTGAAAAGACTATGGTCTAGCTTGTCTGACGATAGTGATAACAGTAGTGTATTAAGTAACACGGACAAATTTTTCGTTGTTCGTTGTGTTGCAGAAGAAGCGTCGCTTTGAAAAGTTTCCCCCTTCATTATTAACAGGTCTGTGCAGTCGGTTTGTGGCTCGCCACACTCTATTAGGAAACTAAGGAATGGTACTTTGTTACTTGAAACAACGTCTGCGAAGCAAAGTAGCAGCGTTTTTAAAATTACACAAATAGGAAGTACTGCAGTCACTGTTGAACCGCATAGATCCCTCAACTCATCTCGAGGAGTGGTTTACTCTCGAGATATACAAGATATGTCTGAGGCTGAGTTATTGGAGGAGCTTACCTCCCAGAGAGTGACGCAAGTCAAAAGAGTTACGCGTCGGGAAAATGGAATTGATGTCGGTACCCCGACACTTATCATAACATTTTCCACCCCTCAACCTCCGGATCGTCTTTCAAGTTGGGTTACTTGTCTGTTCGAGTGAGACCGTATGTCCCAAACCATCTGCGCTGTTTTCAGTGCCAGGAATACGGACATACGAAAACTGACTGCAAAAAACCTGCGATATGCGCAAAGTGCGGTTCACCTGACCACTTAGACAGCGAATGCACTTCTGAAAAAGAACTGTGTGCAAACTGTAAAGGAAGTCATTCAGCAAGGTCTCGGGAATGCCCCAAGTATAAAGAAGAACGGGAAATTCAGAAAATTTCGTCTGAACAGAAGCTTTCCTTTCCCGCTGCTCGGAGCGAGTACAGAAAACTAAATAGCATTCGAAATGCAGTCCAGCCTGACATTTCGTTTGCAGCTGCAACTAGTGTTCAGTCTCGTACTTCCATCATAAACAATCTTTCTCATAAAATTTATCGTACTACATATTTTTAAACATGGATTAAGTGACAAATGTGCTAAGAAACGGGTAAATATTTTGTTTCCAAATCACTAGAAAAAATGCTTAATACACTCCCGTGTTACATAATTTAAACGAATAAAATAACAAAAAACCTACCTTTAAAACGAGCCGTACCTGAAATTTTTATGTTTTCTACTTGGTGAGATACGTGATTCCAAACATAGGCTTTACCTTTCATTTTACATATA
Organism: Catonia carolina; assembly: GCA_035578175.1. Classification (NCBI taxonomy): domain Eukaryota; kingdom Metazoa; phylum Arthropoda; class Insecta; order Hemiptera; family Achilidae; genus Catonia; species Catonia carolina. The sequence continues at coordinate 320,551,544 of JAQMRL010000001.1, read as the reverse complement.
CTAATGAAAAAATTTTCTTTTTCTTATAGTTTCTTTTACTGAAATTAAATTTCTTCGACATACGTATAGGTGTAGTAGAGAAGATCGTTACAGGAATACCGAAAAGGAAAAACTCAACATCTCTATAAACAACAAGGTATCCTAGAACAGAATGTAGTGGTTAGAGCATGTATGTAAACAGAATGCGGGAGGATAGGATACCTAAGCAGACACTGGGCTATACATCGGATGGCAGGAGAAAGCGAGGACGCCCGAGAAAGAGATAGGAAGATGTGAGAGGTTCGGAACAGGTAGAGATGCCTAATCATTGAAAGGTAGAAGATCTTTCAACTTAAAAATGTTAACATGATTTTACTAATTATCGTTTTTTTGTTTTGGTTACTGTTCATTTTAAGGTGGGTTCATAAAAGTTATATTTATTATTTTATAACTTTTCGTTAAATTATATGAATGCTTCTTATTAGGACGATCGGTTAGTATTTACGATATAAACTTTGAAGTGGTTTTGATGAAGAGAAAAGTTTTTTATTTCATATGATGATTGAGGTAAATTTTCTCTACAACCACTTATCTAGGTACCTACAACCAGGTATCTAGGTACCTACAACCAAGTATCTAGGTACCTACAAACCGGTATCTAGGTACCTTTAATCCGATAACTATATACCGTGAAGGTGTTATCTACACAAACACTGCCGTCATCGCTTGCAGACTTCGGACTGACCGTCACAGAAAAAATACCTACATGCGCACACACACATGTGAACGGATGTAGCTAGATATTTCTGAACGGACGGGTGGGTTTACAGTGTTTGTGTATGTATGAAGTGTTTTTATGCTTGATTGAGTGAATGTGTTGTACTGTAAAAAGGTCTGTTTCTCTTGTGAGATCAAATGAATTAAGAAACGTGTGTAGAGCCTCAATTTGTGTTCGACGAACGCCACAATTATCTAATCTGTCCACACAAGACAAACAGTATGAATGTAGACATGGAAATATAGTTGTATCTGCCACCTGATCCAAACAGATGACACACTCGGAACCTAACATTTCCATTAAATTCATTCGCATCTGAAACAATCAAACAAACAAAACTTCATTTTATAAAACATTACATATTAACAGTCAAGTAAAATTGACTATTTTAAACAAGTGACAAAACATGTAGTGACAGTAATCTTAAATAAGACTATTTAAAGTAAATTACAAAACTTGTAGAATGATGTAGGTATGTAGATATGAAACACACAATATAGATCAGCTTGGAGAGCTACATCAAACCACTCGAGAGAGACTAATTACAAAAAAAACACTGTAAACGTTGTTTAGACCATCAACCAAAAGCCTGGTTTGAACCTGTAGAGGTTTTTACTATGTATATTGTGGTGTTCACTGGTTTACAATCGTCTTCCTCACTGAGTGGAAAAAGTATGCTTATCAGTATATCACCTTTCTCATTGAGTTGAAAAGCATACTTATCACCGTACAAATGACACCTCCACTTCATTCACCTCAGGGTCTGACTGTAGATATATACATAAAGACAAGAGAAAGTATAAGTTAAACACAACTACAAAATTGACTGTGTTAGTAAACAAAAAAGAAGAAAAATATCTACCCTACCACATGCAAGGAACAGGTTTTAACCAAATGTCATTGAATTTTGACGTTGTTTAGGTTATCATCCAAAAGGCTGGTTTGAACCTGTAGAGGTTTTACTAAGTAAAACGAGGAGAGAGGTGGTTTACAATTGCCTTTCTCACTGAGTTGAAAAGTATGCTTATCAGCATACTAGACCCTCCAAAAAGCATCTACGTTCCACCTTGCAAATGACACCTTCACTTCATTCACCACAGGGTCTGACTACATAAAAACTTTTTGAGAAGATCACATAAAACTGAAACGGAATTAAATAAGGAAAATTGAAATGAAATTTATATTTAAAACCAATAGAATTGCGGTGAACTGCATTTATGTCACATATTACCTTCATAATTGATTAAATTTACCTGTATAACTATCAAAACCATTATTTTTTTTTTTTTTTTTTTTTTTTTTTTTTTTTTAAGGGCGAACAACCTGGACGGTTATCATCGCCCGTTGTTCTACACACGGGTGTAAAGGGCCCGAGTGTAGAACGCACTCCCTGTATTACAATATAAAACTTAAAACTAGAAATATCACAGAAAAAAAAATTAATTTATAAATAAAATTTATATTAAAAATAAAACTTATAAGATACACATACAAACACAAACTTATATCTAATATCACAGTAAGATTGAACAACAGTTACATCGTATGAATTAAAAATCTTACAAACTAGTATCACAGCAATGGCTGTAAAGGGGCCACGAAAATATAAAAACATACACAAATACACATATAAAACATTAATAATAATAAATACACAAACATATAAATATACACTTATATTATAAATATACACATATAAAACATTACAGATCACCCTAGACTATCAGACACTGTTGTAAACACTGATGGATCGTAAAAATTTTAAAGTTGCGTCCAAAATAGGGCTTTCATCACCGAGTATATTCCTTATGTCAGAGGGAATCTTGAATCGCCGACGCAGAGCTGCGTAGCAGACGCAATCAACCAATACATGTTTGACTGACAAAGGACAATCGCATCTGCCACAAACTGGAGCATCACCAGACGTCATGAGATACCCATGGGTTAATCTGGTGTGCCCAATTCTAAGTCGCGCGATGACAACTTCTTCCCTTCTATTCTTCCTCAGTGACGTATCCCAAGGCTTAACATTACGTTTTATTTCCCGAAGTTTGTTGCCATGAGAGCCAGTCCATTCTACCTGCCAGGAATCAGTGATGACACGCTTCACCAGGCCCACGAAATCTGACACAGTCAGATATTGCGTGAAGGCCGGTTGGCGTGCCGCCTCCTTAGCGGCCAGATCAGCAGCCTCATTTCCAGAGATTCCGGCATGACCCGGAACCCAGCAGAAAACAACGCTTACTCCTCTATCGTTAAGCTGCTTCACGGTGCCGTGGACATCTACAACTAGCGGGTGGCGTGAATATAAATCAGTAATCGACTGAAGGGCACTAAGCGAATCAGTGCACACCAACACCCGACGCCCACGCACACAGACTACAGACAGAGCTTTACTAATAGCGTAAAGTTCAGCCGTGTAAACACTGGTTCCCACAGGTAATCCAAACAAATAGGTTCTCCCATTAGCAACAAACGAGCAACCAACTCCAACATCCGACTTTGATCCATCAGTGTATACAACCGTAGATGGTTTAATAGCTTCAACTAACTCACTGAAAATGCTATTAAATACCACAGAACTTGTGTCTGCCTTTGAGTATTTACACATTTCAAAGTTAATGTGTAACTGAGCGATGGTCCAGGGTGGAAAGAGACATGAATTACATGGGTACACACGAGGAATCGCAATACCGAGGTTGTTGCATATCCCCAACGCTCTTACACCGAATGGTGAAGGCAATCGTGCATTCATCAGATGCAAATCATGACAAGGGTTGTTGAGAATGATGTCATGCAAAAAATGATAAGGTCTAGCTTTCAACTTGGCAAAGTACGTCAATATAAGCTGCTGGCGACGGCTGTGTAACGACAGTTCTCCACTTTCAACTAAGATGCTGTCAACAGGGCTAGAACGAAAAGCACCTGTAGATAATCGTAAACATGAATTGTGGACTGAGTCAAGCATTCTCAGAGAAGTGGGAGTAGCAGATGAGTACGCTACAGCGCCATAATCTATACGTGATCGCACTAGAGCCTTGTAGAACCTTATCATACATGATCTATCAGCTCCCCAACATGTACCTGTAAGAACACGCAGAATATCAACCACCTTTAAGCACCTAGCCCGTAGGTCTTTTATATGCGGAACCCATGTAAGTCTTTTGTCGAATATAACACCTAGAAACCTGATTTCAGTGCTAACTTCAATATGCTGACCCATTAAATACAGTCTTGGAACATTATCAGTCCGTATTCGGCAAAACTGAATGCATTTAGTCTTCTCAGGAGAAAAACTAAAGCCAGTCTGCCGTGACCATTCCTCAAGACGGTATATAGTAAGCTGTAGGGCTCGTTCAGCTGAAACAACATTTCTAGATGCAACATATATCGCAAAAACATCTACAAACAACGAACATTTAACAGGGTATACGCAACTTTTCACAATATTGTTAATGGCAACCGCAAATAGGGTACAACTAATTACACTCCCCTGCGGTATACCATTTTCCAAATCAAACCTGTTTGACAAACTCTGACCAACCCTTACACGAAATGATCGGTCATCCAGAAAGTCTTTAATGAAGGCCAACATGTTCCCAGCGATGCCCCACTCCCGCAAGGTATTAAGAATACCTCGTCGCCAAGCCGTATCATATGCTTTTTTCAAATCAAAGAATACGGCAACGAGGCGCTGCCGCAATGCAAACGCATTGCAGATAGCCGTCTCAAGGGCCACCAAGTGGTCTGTCGAAGACCTCCCTCTCCGAAAACCGCTCTGTTCAGGAGCGAGGAAGTCATTCTTTTCCAGATACCAAATGAGACGACTATTCACCATTCTTTCCATCACCTTACATACAACACTTGTCAGAGAGATGGGGCGATAGCTGGAGGCCAACATTTTATCTTTGCCAGGTTTGAGGATCGGGACAACAATTGCTTCTTTCCAAGATTCTGGAAGCTTTCTAGAAGCGTATATTTTATTAAAAATATGTAGGAGTTGCCTTAACCCGGAGTCTGGTAAATGCGCTATCATCGAAAGTGTAATTTCATCTCCTCCAGGCGAGGTATTTCGAGAAACTTTGAGCGCTTTTCTTAGTTCAGGCATTGAAAAAGGAATGTTCAGAGGATCATTTGTGTCCGCTATATGAAAAGGAAGAGATTCAATGGTTTTCTTATGATTTTGAAATTGAATTGAATATGAAGACGTGAGAGACGCTGATCTTAACGAAGAACCAATTGCATTCGCAATGTCGATTGGTGACGTAATCGAATTGCTCAGAATAGTAGTGGAAAAAGTATGCTTATCAGTATATCACCTTTCTCATTGAGTTGAAAAGCATACTTATCACCGTACAAATGACACCTCCTTACACATATATGTGGGTGTTCGGGTGTGGCAACCCCGGGACCCCAGCTAAGAGCTAACCTTTTTTCAAAACTATACACAGGTTGCTCTTACACTACACACAACAATAATACTACATCACACACACCACACTTTCTTTCAACACACACATTTACATACCCTACACACAACACATACACAAAGTTTTCTTACACACATTTATAATGCTGGCGAGGATGGGATGCGGGCTGGTCGTGCGTAACCCTTTCCGGATTGGAAGGTCTGGACTGTGGTTGTGCTGCTGTGAGCTTGCTCTGCCGAGGCTTTGCGCCATCCTTTAGCCCTTCCAGTCGCTTCGGTACTGTGGCAAGAAGTGGACCATGGGTAAGGGTGTCGGAGCTCTTACTGCTGCGTGCGAGCTTCTGGGACGTCGGTATCAGTGGGTCAGTCAGTACCTGACTCCCCGGCCCGGATGAAATATGTGGGAGATGGCTGCCGGGAGTACTCGGCCGGGTCCTTCTTTTTACTAGGGACCTGCGGCGTGCGCGGGTCATCTCTCCGCCCGCACCTTGCTTTCACGATGACTGGAAAAGCACTTAGATAATGTCAACCAAACAATCTTCCCTTGGCATGAAAAGACTATGGTCTAGCTTGTCTGACGATAGTGATAGTGGTGTATTAAGTAACACGGACAAATTTTTCGTTGTTCGCTGTGTTGCAGAAGAAGGGTCGCTATCAAAAGTTTCCCCCTTCATTATTAACAGGTCTGTGCAGTCGGTTTGTGGCTCGCCACATTCAATTAAAAAAGTAAGAAATGGTACTTTGTTAATTGAAACAACGTCTGCGAAGCAAAGTAGCAGCGTTGTTAAAATTACACAAATAGGAAGTACTACAGTCACTGTAGAACCGCACAGATCCCTCAACTCATCTCGAGGAGTGGTTTACTCTCGAGATATACAAGGTATGTCTGAGGCTGAGTTATTGGAGGAGCTTACCTCCCAGAGAGTGACGCAAGTCAAAAGAGTTACGCGTCGGGAAAATGGAATTGATGTCGGTACCCCGACACTTATCATAACATTTTCCACCCCTCAACCTCCGGATCGTCTTAAGTTGGGTTACTTGTCTGTTCGAGTGAGACCGTATGTCCCAAACCCTCTGCGCTGTTTTCAGTGCCAGGAATACGGACATACGAAAACTAACTGCAAAAAACCTGCGATATGCGCAAAGTGCAGTTCACCTGACCACTTAGACAGCGAATGCACTTCTGAAAAAGAACTGTGTGCAAACTGTAAAGGAAGTCATTCAGCAAGGTCTCGGGAATGCCCCAAGTATAAAGAAGAACGGGAAATTCAGAAAATTTCGTCTGAACAGAAGCTTTCCTTTCCCGCTGCCCGGAGTGAGTACAGAAAACTAAATAGCATTCGAAATGCAGTCCAGCCTGACATTTCGTTTGCAACTGCATCTAGTGTTCAGTCTCGTGTGTCTGGTGAGTGCTCGTCATGCGTTGAGTTGAAGAGTGTTGTTGAGAACCTCACTAAACAGGTTGCTTCCCTAACTTCTGCACTAAAAGCGTTATTAAGCACCAAGCAAACAGAAATTGGTTCAAAGAGCTCAGTGTCTCAAGCATGTAACCTTTCTGCGACCCAGAGTACAAAAGCTCAGCTGTCAAGTAAGACAGCCTCTACCTCAAAGGGAAAACCCCTTTCAGTATCCAAGACGCTTCCAGCGGAAGCGTCTAAATTTTTTAAATCTCCTCCGTCTGGGTCCAAGATCCACGATATGATAGGAGATTCATCGGCCCTTGAAAAGGGCTTTATACAAGTAAAAGGGAAATAAGGGAAGGAGAAAATTGTGTTTGAAACGTAACTCCTCCGTTGCAAAACACCCTTTAATAGTTTAATTCAATGGAATGTTCGGGGGATCCGGTCTAGGTATGAAGATATAAAGATATTGATCCGGGATAAGTGTCCGTTTGCGCTTTGCCTGCAAGAGACGATGTTACAACCTGATATCCGATTATCCTTTCGTGGATACGAAATGTTTAGGAAAGATTCCCTGCATGGTGGCCCTGGTGATGGCGTTGCAATATTACTTCACCAGTCAATGCAGGGGATGAGTCTGGATATCCAAACGGATCTTCAGGCTGTGGCAATCAGGATAACTGTCCCGGTGTCGGTTTGCGTGTGTAATGTTTATTTACCACCAAACACAGACATTTCATACCTAGCCATGAGAGAATTGCTGGAACAGTTACCAGATCCATATATCGTCTTAGGAGATTTCAATGGTCACCATTATTCTTGGGGCTCCTCACTGTGCAATGGTAGAGGTCACATGGTGGAGAGGGTCCGGAGTGATTTAGACTTATGTCTATTGAACGATGGATCTGAAACATTCATGTCATCCTCAACAGGATCCTGGTCGTGCTTGGACCTTACTTTCTGCAGCCCGTCCCTTGTTCCAAGGTTGATGTGGAGAGTACTGCCGGACCTGTACGGAAGTGATCACCGACCGGTGGTGGTTGAATTTTTTGACTACCAGCCTGTCGATGACCTTCCGAAACGATGGATTGAAAAGCTTGCACGGTGGAATGAGTTTTCAAGTTTAATGGAATCTGAATATGAAGATGATGGTGATGCACGAAAGCTGTTGTCTTCCTTTGTAGAGAGGATGTCTGCAGCAGCTGCCCAGAGCATTCCTAAAACATCGGGAAAAGCGCGGCGTCCGCCGGTACCCTGGTGGAATGATCGTTGTAAGGAGGCACTTCAGGACCGCCGTAGGACCTTGCGCATTTTTAGTCGCAGACCTACGGATGTAAACCTGGAAGCGTACCGAAGAGCTCGGGCCTGCTGTAGGCGTGTATTTCTAGAGAGTAAGAGAGAGTCATGGAGCGGTTATGTTGCAGATATTAACAGGAGTACCCCTGTGACAACGGTGTGGAGAAGACTGCGGTCCGTGTGTGGAAAGACGTCTCCGCATCGAGTTGCAGGGTTGCAAACTGACGGTTCCGTGATTACGTCACCAATCGACATTGCAAATGCAATAGGTTCTTCGTTAAGATCAGCGTCTCTCACGTCTTCATATTCAATTCAATTTCAAAATCATAAGCAAACCATTGAATCTCTTCCTTTCCATATAGCGGACACAAATGATCCTCTGAACATTCCTTTTTCAATGCCTGAACTAAGAAAAGCGCTCAAAGTTTCTCGAAATACCTCGCCTGGAGGAGATGAAATTACGCTTTCGATGATAGCGCATTTACCAGATTCTGGCTTAAGGCAACTACTACATATTTTTTATAAAATATACGCTTCTAGAAAGCTTCCAGAATCTTGGAAAGAAGCAATTGTCGTCCCGATCCTCAAACCTGGCAAAGATAAAACGTTGGCCTCTAGCTATCGCCCCATCTCTTTAACAAGTGTTGTTTGTAAGGTGATGGAAAGAATGGTGAATAGTCGTCTCATGTGGTATCTGGAAAAGAATGACTTCCTCGCTCCTGAACAGAGCGGTTTTCGGAGAGGGAGGTCTTCGACAGACCACTTGGTGGCCCTTGAGACGGCTATCTGCAATGCGTTTGCATTGCGGCAGCCCCTCGTTGCCGTATTCTTTGATTTGAAAAAAGCATATGATACGGCTTGGCGACGAGGTATTCTTAATACCTTGCGGGAGTGGGGCATCGCTGGGAACATGTTGGCCTTCATTAAAGACTTTCTGGATGACCGATCATTCTGCGTAAGGGTTGGTCAGAGTTTGTCGAACAGGTTTGATTTGGAAAATGGTATACCGCAGGGGAGTGTAATTAGTTGTACTCTATTTGCGGTTGCCATAAACAATATTGTGAAATGTTGCGTGTACCCTATTAAATGTTCTTTGTTTGTAGATGATTTTGCGATATATGTTGCATCTAGAAATGTTGTTTCAGCTGAACGAGCCCTACAGCTTACTATATACCGTCTTGAGGAATGGTCACGGCAGACTGGTTTTAATTTTTCTCCTGAAAAGACTAAATGCATCCAGTTTTGCCGGATTCGGACTGATAGTGTTCCAAGACTGTATTTAATGGGTCAGCATATTAAAGTTAGCACTGAAATCAGGTTTCTAGGTGTAATATTCGATAAAAGACTAACATGGGTTACGCATATTAAAGACCTACGGACTAGGTGCCTAAAGGTGGTTGATATTCTGCGTGTTCTTACAGGTACAGGTTGGGGAGCCGATAGATCATGTATGATAAGGTTCTACAAGGCTCTAGTGCGATCACGTATAGATTATGGTGCTGTAGCGTACTCATCTGCTACTCCCACTTCTCTGAGAATGCTTGACACGGTCCACAATTCATGTTTAAGATTGTCTACAGGTGCCTTCCGTTCTAGCCCTGTTGTCAGCATCTTAGTTGAAAGTGGAGAAATGTCGTTACACAGACGTCGCCAGCAGCTTATATTGACGTACTTTGCTAAGTTGAAAGCTAGACCTTATCATTTTTTGCATGATATCATTCTCAATAACCCCTGTCATGATTTGCATCTGATGAACGCCCGACAACCTTCACCATTCGGTGTAAGAGCGTTGGAGATATGCAATAACCTCGATATTGCGATGCCTCGTGTCTACCCGAGTAATTCGTGTCTATTTCCACCCTGGACCATCGCTCAGTTACACTTTAACTTTGAAATGTGTAAATACTCAGAGGCAGACACAAGTTCTGTGGTATTTAATAGCATTTTCAGTGAGTTAGTTGAAGCTATTAAACCATCTACGGTTGTATACACTGATGGATCAAAGTCGGATGTTGGAGTTGGTTGCTCGTTTGTTGCCAATGGGAGAACCTATTTGTTTGGATTACCTGCGGGAACCAGTGTTTACACGGCTGAACTTTATGCTATTAGTAAAGCTCTGTCTGTAGTCTGTGTGCGTGGGCGTCGGGTGTTGGTGTGCACTGATTCGCTCAGTGCCCTGCAGTCAATTAGTGATATATATTCACGCCACCCGCTAGTTGCAGATGTCCACGGCACCGTGAAGCAGCTTAACGATAGAGGAGTGAGCGTTGTTTTCTGCTGGGTTCCGGGTCATGCTGGAATCTCGGGAAATGAGGCTGCTGATTTGGCTGCTAAGGAGGCGGCACGCCAACCGGCCTTCACGCAATATCTGACTGTGTCAGATTTCGTGGGCCTGGTGAAGCGTGTCATCACTGATTCCTGGCAGGTAGAATGGACTGGCTCTCATGGCAACAAGCTTCGTGAAATAAAAGATAATGTTAAGCCCTGGGATACGTCACTGAGGAAGAACAGAAGGGAAGAAGTTGTCATCGCGCGACTTAGAATTGGGCACACCAGATTAACTCATGGGTATCTCATGACGTCTGGTGATGCTCCAATTTGTGGCAGATGCGATTGTCCTTTGACAGTCAAACATGTTTTAATTGATTGCGTCTGCTACGCAGCTCTGCGTCGGCGATTCAAGATTCCCTCTGAATTAAGGCGTATACTCGGTGATGAAAGCCCCATTTTGGACGTGGCTTTAAAATTTTTACGATCCATTTGTGTGTACAACAGTGTCTGACAGTCTGGGGTGTTTCAATGTTTTATATGTGTAAATAGTTTTTATTCTATAGTATATTTACTTATATTAGTTGTAAGCTGTATATATATGTCTGTGTTTTTATTATGAGGCCCCTTTACAGCCTTTTGCGACGTCCTATGTCTGTGATATTTTTAATTTTTAATGTAATTTTTAATTTTTTTTGGTTGTGATACTAGTTTTTAAGATTTTAATTATATAAGTGTCAATGTTATTGTTGTCATTTATTCTGACTGTGATATTAGGTTTACGTTTATGTGTATATGTTTTTGTGTTTTTTAGCGTTTTTTATTTAATTTGTCTGTGATATTAGCTTATAAGATTTTAAGTATTATATATATATATATAAAAGGCGTTCTGCACTCGGGCTTTTTTACACCCTTGTGTAGAACAGCAGGCGATGATAACCTCGCTAAGGTTTTTCGCCTTAAAAAAAAAAAAAAAAAAAAAAATCTTACACACAATTACCTTAATAATTGATTAAATTTACCTGTATAACAGATGTGTGATCTTCTATGAAGGAGCAATGAGACATCTTCTGGTGGAATCTTCTTCACTAGCCATCCATTGGTCCCAAATATTTTTTCCCTTGAATATTATTAATGGCGGAGCCTTACCCCCAGCTGCATTACAAGCTGCAAGCACTGTTACATTTTCTCTTCCAGAACCACTAGTAACTCTCGAGCAGGGAGCATTTTCCCTCCAACAACTTTTGTTCTGCTTGGATCAAAACATTTTCTGAAATACCCTTTAATAATATTATTCAATGGAATGTTCGCGGGATCCGGTCTAGGTATGAAGACATAAAGTTATTGATCCGGGAAAAGTGTCCGATTGCTCTGTGCCTGCAAGAGACGATGTTACAGCCTAATGTCTCAATCTCCGTTCGTGGATACGAGATGTTTAGGAAAGATTCCCTGCATGGTGGCCCTGGTGGTGGGGTCGCTATATTACTTCACCAGTCAATGCAAAGGATAAGTCTGGATATTCAGACGGATCTTCAGGCCGTGGCAATCAGGATTACTGTCCCGTTGTCAGTTTGTGTGTGTAATATTTACTTACCACCAAATAGGGAAATTTCATACCTAGTCATACGAGAATTACTGGATCAGTTACCAAGTCCATGTATATTACTAGGAGATTTCAATGGTCACCATTATTCTTGGGGCTCCTCACTGTGCAATGGTAGAGGTCACATGGTGGAGAGGGTCCGGAGTGATTTAGACTTATGTCTATTGAACGATGGATCTGAAACATTCATGTCATCCTCAACAGGTTCCTGGTCATGCTTGGACCTTACTTTCTGTAGTCCGTCCCTTGTTCCACGGTTGCTGTGGAGAGTACTGCCGGACCTGTACGGAAGTGATCACCGACCGGTGGTGGTCGAGTTTTTTGACTATCAGTCTGTCGATGACCTTCCAAAACGATGGATAGAGAAGCTTGCACGGTGGGATGAGTTTTCAAGTTTGATGGAATCTGAATATGAAGATGATGATGATGATGATGCACGAAACCTGTTGTCTTCCTTTGTGGAGAGGATGTCTACAGCAGCTGCCCAGAGCATTCCTAAAACATCAGGAAAAGCGCGGCGACCGCCGGTGCCTTGGTGGAATAATCAGTGTAAGGAGGCTCTTTAGGACCGCCGTAGGGCCCTGCGCATTTTTAGTCGCAGACCTACGGATGTAAACCTGGAAGCGTACCGAAGAGCTCGGGCCTGCTGTAGGCGTGTATTTCTAGAGAGTAAGAGAGAGTCATGGAGCGGTTATGTTGCAGATATTAACAGGAGTACCCCTGTGACAACGGTGTGGAGAAGACTGCGGTCCGTGTGTGGAAAGACGTCTCCGCATCGAGTTGCAGGGTTGCAAACTGACGGTTCCGTGATTACGTCACCAATCGACATTGCAAATGCAATAGGTTCTTCGTTAAGATCAGCGTCTCTCACGTCTTCATATTCAATTCAATTTCAAAATCATAAGCAAACCATTGAATCTCTTCCTTTCCATATAGCGGACACAAATGATCCTCTGAACATTCCTTTTTCAATGCCTGAACTAAGAAAAGCGCTCAAAGTTTCTCGAAATACCTCGCCTGGAGGAGATGAAATTACGCTTTCGATGATAGCGCATTTACCAGATTCTGGCTTAAGGCAACTACTACATATTTTTTATAAAATATACGCTTCTAGAAAGCTTCCAGAATCTTGGAAAGAAGCAATTGTCGTCCCGATCCTCAAACCTGGCAAAGATAAAACGTTGGCCTCTAGCTATCGCCCCATCTCTTTAACAAGTGTTGTTTGTAAGGTGATGGAAAGAATGGTGAATAGTCGTCTCATGTGGTATCTGGAAAAGAATGACTTCCTCGCTCCTGAACAGAGCGGTTTTCGGAGAGGGAGGTCTTCGACAGACCACTTGGTGGCCCTTGAGACGGCTATCTGCAATGCGTTTGCATTGCGGCAGCCCCTCGTTGCCGTATTCTTTGATTTGAAAAAAGCATATGATACGGCTTGGCGACGAGGTATTCTTAATACCTTGCGGGAGTGGGGCATCGCTGGGAACATGTTGGCCTTCATTAAAGACTTTCTGGATGACCGATCATTCTGCGTAAGGGTTGGTCAGAGTTTGTCGAACAGGTTTGATTTGGAAAATGGTATACCGCAGGGGAGTGTAATTAGTTGTACTCTATTTGCGGTTGCCATAAACAATATTGTGAAATGTTGCGTGTACCCTATTAAATGTTCTTTGTTTGTAGATGATTTTGCGATATATGTTGCATCTAGAAATGTTGTTTCAGCTGAACGAGCCCTACAGCTTACTATATACCGTCTTGAGGAATGGTCACGGCAGACTGGTTTTAATTTTTCTCCTGAAAAGACTAAATGCATCCAGTTTTGCCGGATTCGGACTGATAGTGTTCCAAGACTGTATTTAATGGGTCAGCATATTAAAGTTAGCACTGAAATCAGGTTTCTAGGTGTAATATTCGATAAAAGACTAACATGGGTTACGCATATTAAAGACCTACGGACTAGGTGCCTAAAGGTGGTTGATATTCTGCGTGTTCTTACAGGTACAGGTTGGGGAGCCGATAGATCATGTATGATAAGGTTCTACAAGGCTCTAGTGCGATCACGTATAGATTATGGTGCTGTAGCGTACTCATCTGCTACTCCCACTTCTCTGAGAATGCTTGACACGGTCCACAATTCATGTTTAAGATTGTCTACAGGTGCCTTCCGTTCTAGCCCTGTTGTCAGCATCTTAGTTGAAAGTGGAGAAATGTCGTTACACAGACGTCGCCAGCAGCTTATATTGACGTACTTTGCTAAGTTGAAAGCTAGACCTTATATTTTTTTGCATGATATCATTCTCAATAACCCCTGTCATGATTTGCATCTGATGAACTCCCGACAACCTTCACCATTCGGTGTAAGAGCGTTGGAGATATGCAATAACCTCGATATTGCGATGCCTCGTGTCTACCCGAGTAATTCGTGTCTATTTCCACCCTGGACCATCGCTCAGTTACACTTTAACTTTGAAATGTGTAAATACTCAAAGGCAGACACAAGTTCTGTGGTATTTAATAGCATTTTCAGTGAGTTAGTTGAAGCTATTAAACCATCTACGGTTGTATACACTGATGGATCAAAGTCGGATGTTGGAGTTGGTTGCTCGTTTGTTGCCAATGGGAGAACCTATTTGTTTGGATTACCTGCGGGAACCAGTGTTTACCGGCTGAACTTTATGCTATTAGTAAAGCTCTGTCTGTAGTCTGTGTGCGTGGGCGTCGGGTGTTGGTGTGCACTGATTCGCTCAGTGCCCTGCAGTCAATTAGTGACATATATTCACGCCACCCGCTAGTTGCAGATGTCCACGGCACCGTGAAGCAGCTTAACGATAGAGGAGTAAGCGTTGTTTTCTGCTTGGTTCCGGGTCATGCTGGAATCTCGGGAAATGAGGCTGCTGATTTGGCCGCTAAGGAGGCGGCACGCCAACCGGCCTTCACGCAATATCTGACTGTGTCAGATTTCGTGGGCCTGGTGAAGCGTGTCATCACTGATTCCTGGCAGGTAGAATGGACTGGCTCTCATGGCAACAAACTTCGGGAAATAAAACGTAATGTTAAGCCTTGGGATACGTCACTGAGGAAGAATAGAAGGGAAGAAAGTTGTCATCGCGCGACTTAGAATTGGGCACACTAGATTAACCCATGGGTATCTCATGACGTCTGGTGATGCTCCAGTTTGTGGCAGATGCGATTGTCGTTTGTCAGTCAAACATGTATTGGTTAATTGCGTCTGCTACGCAGCTCTGCGTCGGCGATTCAAGATTCCCTCTGAATTAAGGTGTATACTCGGTGATGAAAGCCCCATTTTGGACGTGGCTTTAAAATATTTACGATCTATTAGTGTGTACAACAGTGTCTGACAGTCTGGGGTGTTTCAATGTTTTATATGTGTAAATAGTTTTTATTCTATAGTATATACAGGGTGATTCATGAAGTTCTCCCCCCACTTCTACAGCACATTGTACTAGTAAAAATAATGAAAAAATGTTATATAAACATAGGTCCGAAAACGCTTCGTTAGCGAGTTACAGCTAGCGAAAGTTTCGCCTGGATTTCAGTTCACCAGGTGAAATGAGGTCTTCCTGGAATTGTGGTAAGGTAGATTAAGGGGCGAATTCAAACATTTCTTATGGTTTTTGATCTGATAAATTGAATAAAACAGGTCCCAGAACTGTAAGTTAAATAGTTTTTGAGAAAACCAGTGTCAAATGCAAAAAATGGAGTGAAAATCACATTTTTTCATCTTTGGGCAAGAATAACTTTGTTATTTCACCAAGAAACAGTTAAAAATTTTCAATAAAAATTGTAGAAAATTTTATTCTGAACAAACCGGTGTAAATTAAGTACACAGAAAGCGAATAGTTTTTGAGAAAACCAGTGTCAAATGCAAAAAAATGGAGTGAAAAAAACACATTTTTTCATTTTAGTTTTTCCGGTTAATTTTACTTTGTACTCTTATGAATAAAAACTCATTTAATCAAACATCTATTCGCTTTCTGTGTACTTAATTTACACCGGTTTGTTCAGAATAAAATTTTCTACAGATTTTATTGAAATTTTTTAACTGTTTCTTGGTGAAATAACAAAGTTATTCTTGCCCAAAGATGAAAAAATGTGATTTTCACTCCATTTTTTGCATTTGACACTGGTTTTCTTAAAAACTATTTAACTTACAGATCTGGGACCTGTTTTATTCAATTTATCAGATCAAAAACCATAAGAAATGATTGAATTTGCCCCTTAATCTACCTTACCACAATTCCAGGAAGACCTCATTTCACCTGGTGAACTGAAATCCAGGCGAAACTTTCGCTAGCTGTAACTCGCTAACGAAGCGTTTTCGGACCTATGTTTATATAACATTTTTTCATTATTTTTACTAGTACAATGTGCTGTAGAAGTGGGGGGAGAACTTCATGAATCACCCTGTATATTTATATTAGTGGTAAGTTTGTATTTATATGACAGTCTGGTGTATTTCAATGTTTTATATGCGTAAATAGTTTTTATTCTATAGTATATTTATTTATATTAGTTGTAAGTTGTATATATATGTCTGTGTTTTTATTATGAGGCCCCTTTACAGCCTTTTGCGACGTCCTATGTCTGTGATATTTTTTATTTTTAATGTAATTTTTAATTTTTTTTTGGTTGTGATACTAGTTTTTAAGATTTTAATTATATAAGTGTCAATGTTATTATTGTCATTTATTCTGACTGTGATATTAGGTTTACGTTTATGTGTATATGTTTTTGTGTTTTTTAGCGTTTTTTATTTAATTTGTCTGTGATATTACCTTATAAGATTTTAAGTATTATATATATATATATATATATATATAAAAGGCGTTCTGCACTCGGGATTTTTTACACCTTTGTGTAGAACAGCAGGCGATGATAACCTCGCTAAGGTTTTTCGCCTTAAAAAAAAAAAAAAAAAAAATTGTGGTACATTCGCCTGTACTGACAAATCTTTTATCCATCCTACTACAGCGGTTCTCATATTCTTTCGGATCTTAGATCCGTCACATAGATATGAGTAAACGGTTGGTGGAGGCTGGGATGAAAGCAGATTGTACAACACTACGTCACTTGTAAGGTTTGTATCTGCATATGCCACAGTCTCGGCTGCGGTTTCCAAACATAGAAGGTTTGTAGCCATGTTCAACCATGTTCATGTTGAAGATATTATCTTAGTAATTACTTAGTTAATTTGTACCGCCGACAATTTACTTACGGTGGGATATGTAGCCTCGCTGGTTGATGGAGCTGAACGAGGAGATGATGGCGGTAGACGGCGAGGTGCTGGAGTTGAAGCGGGTGACGATGGGGTGACGGAGGATGCTGGGATGTTGTTGTTGTTGGTGATGGTGGTAGCGGCGGTGGCGATGGTCGATTTTGTTGTTGTTGGTGGTGATGGTGGTAGCGGCGGTGGCGATGGTCGATTTTAAACTGAAACGTAACGCAAACAGAAACACACACATTAGAGACTAGTCAAGGGTTTCTAGATTAAATATTTATTTGAATTCGCTTTGCTAAACTCATCGCATGCGGTTAAAACAAATCTCCCTTTATTTTTAGTATGTAAATTATTATTACAGTATAGTATTTATAATAAGACCAACCTTTAAATAAGAGCTGTTGATCAAACAAATTGATTTTGTTGTTGTTGGTTGTTGTTGTTGTCGTTGTTGCTGGTGGTGGTGGCGGATGGTATTTTAAACTAAAACAGAACAAAACCAGAAACTCACACATTAGAGACTAGTCAAGGGTTTCTAAATTAAATATTTATTTGAATTCGCTTTGCTAAACTCATCGCATGCGGTTAAAACAAATCTCCCTTTATTTTTAGTATGTAAATTATTATTACAGTATAGTATTTATAATAAGACCAACCTTTAAATAAGAGCTGTTGATCAAACAAATTGATTTTGTTGTTGTTGGTTGTTGTTGTTGTTGTCGTTGTTGCTGGTGGTGGTGGCGGATGGTATTTTAAACTAAAACAGAACAAAACCAGAAACACACACATTAGAGACTAGTCAAGGGTTTCTAAATTAAATATTTATTTGAATTCGCGTTGCTAAACTCATCGCATGCGGTTAAAACAAATCTCCCTTTATTTTTGGTATGTAAATTATTATTACAGTATAGTATTTATAATAAGACCAACCTTTAAATATGAGCTGTTGATCAAACAAATTGATTTTGTTGTTGTTGGTTGTTGTTGTTGTCGTTGTTGCTGGTGGCGGATGGTATTTTAAACTAAAACAGAACAAAACCAGAAACACGCATTAGAGACTCGTTTTAATACTACTACGTTCTAAGTTCGACTAGTCAAAGTCTAAATTTTATAAGAAGATTTTAAGTTCAAATTTTTTAAGTCGGCATCGGTTGTTGTGTTGCTGCAGATTAAAACAACAGACTAAATATTCAGTGTACTAGCGTTTTACATGCGTTAGTCAAAGTATTAATTTTATACGAAGATTTTAAGTTCAAATTTATTTACTTCTACGTTTAAGTCGATATCGGCTGTTGTTGCTGCAGATTAAAACAACAGACTAAATATTCAGTGTACAAGCGTTTTACATGCGTTAGTCAAAGTATTAATTTTATAAGAAGATTTTAAGTTCAAATTTATTTAATTCTACGTTTAAGTCGGTATCGGTTGTTGTGTTGCTGCAGATTAAAACAACAGACTAAATATTCAGTGAACGAGCGTTTGACATGCGTTACTAAACTACCGACATGCGGTTGGAACAGTTTAATTTAGGTATGGAAATTGTTATTCCGTATTTATAATAGTAAACGCTGAAACTGGTGTTGTTACGGTTGTTGTTGTTGTTGTACCAACAACGGCTAAAACTGGTGTTGTTGCTGTACCGGCAACGTGTTACCCGTCGTTAAATTCGTACGAGGTTCTACGTCATAATTTTAGAAACAGATTTTAGGTTTTAATTTTTATAAAAGATTCAAAGTGCATATTTCATAAAAAAAAAGGTTTTTCGCCTAAAAAAAAAAAAAATTTCATAAAAGTGCTAAAGTCTTTTAAAATTTAAAAATATTTAAAGTTCAATTTGATTGCTTAAAGTAGAATAAAACTCACCTTCAATTAACGGTAGGTATGTAGAGAAGAAGAAAAGAACTGTGACGTCAGCGGACTGGCAGTAGAGTTATGATTCGATGGGAAAATCGGCGCGCTTTTATACACATAATTACCCTATGCTAATGCATTGGAAACGCTGAGTCTGCGGTTCTGTGTACATAATGAGAATAACAAGCGGTATGACGTCAACGGTTTTTTAAAAAATTGAACCAAACACCTTATCGCTGAGTCGACAGCTCGTGACTTAAACGGATATGTTGCATCATCTAGAAAAATTAATTGTAATAAACAAGTTGCATCATCCCGATCAATGGTCGGGCGCGTGCACAGATAAAAAACGGATGACGTCACTGCAAATAAACAAAGTAAACACGTTGCATCATCTTTAATTGCAATAACTAGTTTTATGACGTCAATGAAAGGCACGCGCATGCAGCGTGGCTCGTAACAAACAACATGTGACATTGTCAAAATTAAAAGAATAGAGTTGCATCATCTAGAAAAATTAATTGCAATAACAAGTTTTATGACGTCAATGAAAGGCACGCGCATGCAACGTGACTCGTTTAAAAGAATAGAGTTGCAAATAAACAAGTTGCCTCATCCCGATCGATGGTCCGGCGCGTGCATAGATACAAAACGGGTGACGTCAATGCGAATAAAATAAAGCATAGGGTGTCCCAAAACGAAATTTCCTAATTTTGTATATATTTCGGATCCCGAAAGAACCTGACGTTCGAAACCGGACGTAACGCGTTCTACGGAATGGCCGGATCCTGCGGGTACCTGGACCTCGTTGATCCGACCCCCGGGTCACGTGTTACAAGCGATCTCGGGTTCTATCGGGGATACGGCTACGGATTAAGGCTTATCTTGTAGATCTCGATCTCCCGGTCACGTGGGTACCACGCGCATCAAAATCGGCCCAGCCGTTGCGGAGCAAATCGGGTTTGGAACTTTGCCAAAATATATATTTTTTTTTTTGGCGGGGATTTTTTTTTTGGCGGGATTTTTTTAGGCCTAAGGTCAAAGGTCAATTTGGTTGGCTGCGTAGCAGACGCAATCAACCAAAACATGTTTGACTGTCAAAGGACAATCGCACCTGCCACAAACTGGAGCATCACCAGACGTCATGAGATACCCATGGGTTAATCTGGTGTGCCCAATTCTAAGTCGCGCGATGACAACCTCTTCTCTTCTGTTCTTCCTCAGTGACGTAGGCCAAGGCTTAACAATAGGTTTTATTTCTCGTAGTTTGTTGCCATGAGAGCCAGTCCATTCTACCTGCCAGGAATCCGTGATGACCCGCTTCACCAGACTCACAAAATCAGACATAGTCAGATATTGCGTGAAAGCCGGTTGACGAGCCGCCTCCTTAGCGGCCAAATCAGCAGCCTCATTTCCCGGGATTCCAGCATGACCCGGAACCCAGCAGAAAACAACGCATACTCCTCTATCATTCAGCTCCTTCACAGTGCCGAGGACGTCCACAACTAGCGGGTGGCGTGAATACACATCACTAATCGACTGGAGAGCACTGAGCGAATCAGTGCACACCAACACCCGACGCCCACTCACACAGACTACAGAAAGAGCTTTGCTGATAGCATAAAGTTCAGCCGTGTAAATACTGGTTCCCGCAGGTAATCCAAACAAATAGGTTCTCCCATTAGCAACAAACGAGCAACCAACTCCAACATCCGACTTTGATCCATCAGTGTATACAACCGTAGATGGTTTAATAGCTTCAACTAACTCACTGAAAATGCTATTAAACACCACAGAGCTTGTGCCTGCCTTTGAGTATTTACTCATCTCAAAGTTAAAGTGTAACTGAGCGATGGTCCAGGGTGGAAATAGACAAGAATTACATGGGTAGACACGAGGAATCGCAATATCAAGGTTGTTGCATATCTCCAACGCTCTTACACCGAATGGTGAAGGTTGTCGGGCGTTCATCAGATGCAAATCATGACACGGGTTGTTGAGAATGATGTCATGCAAGAAATGGTAAGGTCTAGCTTTCAACTTGGCAAAGTACGTCAATAGAAGCTGCTGGCGACGTCTGAATAACGACATTTCTCCACTTTCAACTAAGATGCTGACAACAGGGCTAGAACGGAAAGCACCTGTAGATAATCGTAAACATAAATTGTGGACTGTGTCAAGCATTCTCAGAGAAGTGGAAGTAGCAGATGAGTAGGCTACTGCGCCATAATCTATACGTGATCGCACTAGAGCCTTGTAGAACCTTATCATACATGATCTATCAGCACCCCAACCTGTACCTGTAAGAACACGCAGAACATCAACCACCTTTAAGCACCTAGCCCGTAGGTCTTTAATATGCGGAACCCATGTAAGTCTCTTGTCGAATACAACACCTAAGAACCTGATTTCAGTGCTAACTTCGATATGCTTACCCATTAAATACAGTCTTGGAACATTATCTGTCCGTATTCGGCAAAACTGAATGCATTTAGTCTTCTCAGGAGAAAAACTAAAGCCAGTCTGCCGTGACCATTCTTCAAGACGGTATATAGTTAGCTGTAGAGCTCGTTCAGCTGAGACAACATTTCTAGATGCAACATATATTGCAAAATCGTCAACAAACAACGAACATTTAACAGGGTATACGCAACTTTTCACAATATTGTTTATGGCAACCGCAAATAGGGTACAACTAATTACACTTCCTTGCGGTATACCATTTTCCAAGTCAAACCTGTCGGACAGACACTGACCAACCCTTACACGGAACGATCGTTCATCTAGAAAGTCCTTGATGAAGGCCAACATGTTTCCAGCGATGCCCCAATCCCGCAAGGTATTGAGGATACCTCGTCGCCAAGCTGTATCATATGCTTTTTTCAAATCAAAGAATACGGCAACGAGGCGCTGCCGCAATGCAAACGCATTGCAGACAGCCGTCTCAAGGGCCACCAAGTGGTCTGTCGAAGACCTCCCTCTCCGAAAACCGCTCTGTTCAGGAGCGAGGAAGTTATTCTTTTCCAGATACCACATGAGACGACTGTTCACCATTCTTTCCATGACCTTACAAACAACACTTGTCAAGGAAATGGGACGGTAGTTGGAGGCCAATGTTTTATCTTTACCAGGTTTGAGGATTGGAACAATAATTGCTTCTTTCCAAGTTTTTGGAAGCTTTCTAGAAGCGTATATTTTATTAAAAACATGTAGGAGTTGCCTTAACCCAGAATCCGGTAAATGCGCTATCATCGAAAGTGTAATTTCATCTCCTCCAGGTGAGGTATTTCGAGATACTTTGAGCGCTTTTCTAAGCTCAGGCAATGAAAAAGGAATGTTTAGAGGATCATTCGAGTCCGCTATAAAGAAAGGAAGAGATTCAATGGTTTTCTTATAATTTTGAAACTGTACTGAATATGAAGACGTGAGGGAAGCTGATTTAAAGAAGGAACCAATCACGTTAGCGATGTCGGACTGTGATGTGATCACAGAACCGTCAGCTTGCAACCCTGCGATTCGATGTGGAGACGTCCTTCCACATACCGAACGCAGTTTTCTCCATACCGTTGTCACAGGGGTACTCCTGCTAATATCTCCAACGTAACGGCTCCACGACTCCCTCTTACTCTCAAGAAAGACACGCCTACAGCAGGCCCGAGCTCTTCGGTACGCTTCCAGGTTTGCATCCGTAGGTCTGCGACTAAAAATGCGCAGGGCCCTACGGCGGTCCCGAAGAGCCTCCTTACAACGATCATTCCACCAAGGTACCGGCGGACGCCGTGCTTTTCCCGATGTTTTAGGAATGCTCTGGGCAGCTGCTGCAGACATCCTCTCTACAATGGAAGACAACAGCTTTCGTGCATCATCATCATCTTCATATTCAGATTCCATTAAACTTGAAAACTCATCCCACCGTGCAAGCTTTTCAATCCATCGTTTCGGAAGGTCATCGACAGGCTGGTAGTCAAAAAATTCGACCACCACCGGTCGGTGATCACTTCCATACAGGTCTGGCAGTACTCTCCACATCAACCTTGGAACAATGGACGGGCTACAGAAAGTAAGGTCCAAGCACGACCAGGATCCTGTTGAGGATGACATGAATGTTTCAGATCCATCGTTCAATAGACATAAGTCTAAATCACTCCGGACCCTCTCCACCATGTGACCTCTACCATTGCACAGTGAGGAGCCCCAAGAATAATGGTGACCATTGAAATCTCCTAAGACGATATATGGAGCTGGTAACTGTTCCAGCAATTCTCTCATGGCTAGGTATGAAATGTCTGTGTTTGGTGGTAAATAAACATTACACACGCAAACCGACACCGGGACAGTTATCCTGATTGCTACAGCCTGAATATCCGTTTGGATATCCAGACTTATCCCTTGCATTGACTGGTGAAGTAATATTGCAACCCCATTACCAGGGCCACCATGCAGGGAATCTTTCCTAAACATTTCGTATCCACGAAAGGATAATCGGATATCAGGTTGTAACATCGTCTCTTGCAGGCAAAGCGCAAACGGACACTTATCCCGGATCAATATCTTTATATCTTCATACCTAGACCGGATCCCGCGAACATTCCATTGAATTAAACTATTAAAGGGTATTTCGCAACGGAGGAGTTACGTTTCAAACACAATTTTCCCTTTTTTCCCTTTTACTTGTATAAAGCCCTTTTCTAGGGCCGATGAATCTCCTATCATATCGTGGATCTTGGACCCAGACGGAGGAGATTTTAAAAATTTAGACGCTTCCGCTGGAAGCGTCTTGGATACTAAAAGGGGTTTTCCCTTTGAGGTAGAGGCTGTCTTACTTGACAGCTGAGCTTTTGTACTCTGCGTCGCAGAAAGGTTACACACTTGAGACACTGAGCTCTTTGAACCAATTTCTGTTTGCTTGGTGCTTAATAACGCTTTAAGTGCAGAAGTTAGGGAAGCAACCTGTTTAGTGAGGTTCTCAACAACACTCTTCAACTCAACGCATGACGAGCACTCACCAGACACACGAGGCTGAACACTAGTTGCAGCTGCAAACGAAATGTCAGGCTGGACTGCATTTCGAATGCTATTTAGTTTTCTGTACTCACTCCGGGCAGCGGGAAAGGAAAGCTTCTGTTCAGACGAAATTTTCTGAATTTCCCGTTCTTCTTTATACTTGGGGCATTCCCGAGACCTTGCTGAATGACTTCCTTTACAGTTTGCACATAGTTCTTTTTCAGAAGTGCATTCGCTATCTAAGTGGTCAGGTGAACTGCACTTTGCGCATATCGCAGGTTTTTTGCAGTTAGTTTTCGTATGTCCGTATTCCTGGCACTGAAAACAGCGCAGAGGGTTTGGGACATACGGTCTCACTCGAACAGACAAATAACCCAACTTAAGGCGATCCGGAGGTTGAGGGGTGGAAAATGTTATGATAAGTGTCGGGGTACCGACATCAATTCCATTTTCCCGACGCGTAACTCTTTTGACTTGCGTCACTCTCTGGGAGGTAAGCTCCTCCAATAACTCAGCCTCAGACATATCTTGTATATCTCGAGAGTAAACCACTCCTCGAGATGAGTTGAGGGACCTATGCGGTTCAACGGTAACTGCAGTACTTCCAATTTGAGTAATTTTAACAACGCTGCTACTTTGCTTCGCAGACGTTGTTTCAATTAACAAAGTGCCATTTCTTAATTTTTTAATAGAGTGTGGCGATCCACAAACCGACTGCACAGACCTGTTAATAATGAAGGGGGAAACTTTTGATAGCGACCCTTCTTCTGCAACACAACGAACAACGAAAAATTTGTCCGTGTTACTTAATACACCACTATCACTATCGTCAGACAAGCTAGACCATAGTCTTTTAAAACCAAGGGAAGATTGTTTAGTTGACATTATCTAAGTGCTTTTCCAGTCATCGTGAAAGCAAGGTGCGGGCGGAGAGATGACCCGCGCACGCCGCAGGTCCCTAGTAAAAAGAAGGACCCGGCCGAGTACTCCCGGCAGCCATCTCCCACATATTTCATCCGGGCCGGGGAGTCAGGTACTGCCTGACCCACTGATACCGACGTCCCAGAAGCTCGCACGCAGCAGTAAGAGCTCCGACACTCTTACCCATGGTCCACTTCTTGCCACAGTACCGAAGCGACTGGAAGGGCTAAAGGATGGCGCAAAGCCTCGGCAGAGCAAGCTCACAGCAGCACAACCACAGTCCAGACCTTCCAATCCGGAAAGGGTTACGCACGACCAGCCCGCATCCCATCCTCGCCAGCATTATAAATGTGTGTAAGAAAACTTTGTGTATGTGTTGTGTGTAGGGTATGTAAATGTGTGTGTTGAAAGAAAGTGTGGTGTGTGTGATGTAGTATTATTGTTGTGTGTAGTGTAAGAGCAACCTGCGTATAGTTTTGAAATAAGGTTAGCTCTTAGCTGGGGTCCCGGGGTTGCCACACCCGAACACCCACATATATATGCATGGACAAGCATTCATATATATAAGAATGGGTGCCCCCTGGGGGCCTGAAAAGGGGAGGTTAAAAATATGATTTAATTTTGTTTCAGATTGAACCAGCCAAATCTCAGCCGTTTTGGAATTTTTATTCATACCATAATATACATCACACCATATTTACTCGTACTTATTTTCTATTTAATGAGTAGTGTACTATCAGCATGTATCGTGGTTTTAATCTTGAAAATGCACCGACAAGATCTAGGTAAGAATAATAGCTTAATACTAGTGAAAAGTAATTGTAAACTATTTTGAGGACGAAGAAAAAAGCATTCAAGCTTGGACAGTAGGGTAAAAATGCCGGATCCAGGAAGACCTTGACCTTTGACCCCTGACCTTGACCTAAGGCCTAAAAAAATTTGACCTTTGACCTTAGGCCTAAAATTTTTGACCTTTGACCTTAGACCTAAAAAAAATCCCGCCAAAAAAAAAAAAAAAAATCCCCGCCAAAAAAAAAAAAAAAAAAAAAAAAAAAAAAAAAAAAAAAAAAGACAAAATAAACATAAAGAGTAGGCACAAAACATGTACGTTTTTTTTTAATCAGTACATAAAAATATTTTCGTAAAAAGTATTTTTCAGTGCCACCTTGAAGGACACGCATCAGTAAAACAAGTCAATTAGTTGGCAAAGATAATTAACGTTGCTTTTGAAGAAAAAATTAGCTAGTGAAAGACTCTTTCCTCACGAAAGTCAAGCTTTGACAAGGTTAGCCATACTAGTTGAAAATTAAAATTAAAAACCGTTTTCGGTCTTATAATTCTATATAACAACTCTGTGTTCCTGCATGTTTTCTATTAATTTCAGCTAAAATTCATCCTTTTAGTTCAAAAGGATAAAAAAATTACAGCTTTTTTTTTTAAAAAATCGTTGTTTTCGTTCACGATAGACTTAACGAGTAAATCGGCGCTATATCCCTTTAATTGATAAGGGAATGCAAATACATTGCAACAAAAATGTTGTAAACGTAAATGTTCTTTTTCAGTTGCATAGGAAATATTAAAAACCCTTGCATTAGAAATGTGCGTCGGCACATAAGCATTGAATTGACTAGTTTCCTTACAACACAGTTCGATGTATTTTACTTCAAACCCGTATTTTAAATAACAAAAAAAATTAATTTTTTGACATGTTCCCTTTCTCCTCAGGCTGATTCAATTATTCGGCGCGTTACAAAAAACAACACCATCGTTATCATGTTTTAAACCAGCAATTAAACACTTTTTTGTCGGTACTGACATAGGAATTTTTTCATGAAGCTTTATTAAATCGTCCAGAGAAATCTGAACATTCCCTTTGGTTATTTCATCCATTAAAGTACATAGATCAGCTTCAATGGAACCATCTGTCGTCATCAGAAGTACATTTTAAGAATCTCACCTCCGGCCAAGTTCCTTTTCTGAAACATACTTTTATTTTTAAAATCCAAGTTGGCCAATTCGTTACGCAAAAAATCACAGCCCAGGATTAAATTATAAGGTATTGCACTGACAATAAAAAAAAATCTGGTGTGAAACACTCACACGACTTTCTGTTGCCACTGAAAATAATGAACAATATATCCTAACATAAGAAATAAATAAAAAACTAACCGCAACAGACATCACCTTATTTTAATCATGAGTGAATGATGTAAAACGAAAACCAACCTTGATTTGCCTTAATATAACGGAAAATCACTAATATTACGGAAAATATTGGTCGAGATCTTCAAAGCTCTCTGTAGAATCGGAAAACCAATTCCTTGAACGAAAACGCTCTAAATTTTCCGTAACAAATCTAGATATTCTTCTTCGAATTCTTTGAAATAAACCCATAATTAACTTTTTTTTGTTTATAACTACTAAATTTGTAAAAACTTTTTTTATCTTAAATATAAAAATTTAAACAGAATATTTGTCATAAATTATTAATTGATTGAATTAAAAAATTCTTGTCACTGATTAAAAATAATTATCGGCTTCAAAAATAAATAAGTGTTTTTACTTGCCTTCGCAAGATTTAAAAATAAAATTAATAATCAGAATTGTTTCTGTTTACTTCACTTGATCTATCAATATAATCCTCTTCGTTATATTTCATTAAAAAGTAAAATATATAACCAACTGCTAAACATGTAATCAAATCCATTTTAAATAACTTAAAACTTCTGAAAGTTTCATTTTTTTTTTTTAACGTATGAAAATATGCCGTGCCTGAAGGGGATTCGAACCCAAGACCGCACGATGAGAGGCGAGCACGTTACCAACTACGCCAAAGCGGCCGGCATTTCACTCATCGAAAGTTTCACTCAATCTGAATAATCTTAACTGTTAGTAATCTGCTAATTTCATAAATTAATCTGAAATAAAAACAGTTTTTAATTATAAAAAATAAAAATGACAATTTTATGATATTTCTTTTATTAAATTCATAATTGTACAAAACTGTTCAGGCCATTTCACATTGGCGTAGCGTCAGACCTTCCTGGTGAAGTTGACTTCCTCGCATTTCAGTCTCCAAAACTTGAATTTGTACTCTAACGTTACTCCAGCAGCATCAGCTGCTTGGCATTTTACGTGGTATGGTACCAAGCAGTAAGAACATTGCACCCACTTAGCTCTATTTTTTCGTCTCGTAATTTGAAAAGGTTATATGACAACACCGCATACTCAATCGTCGTCTGATGAACAATTTATCAGATGGATTGACAAATAGTGACGTCGAAGGTTGGTTACCTAACTAAATTCAGCCCCCAGGGGGCACCCATTCTTATATATATGAATGCTCGTCCATGCATATATATGTGGGTGTGCGGGTGTGGCCACCCCGGGACCCCAGCTAAGAGCTAACCTTTTTTCAAAACTATACACAGGTTGCTCTTACACTACACACAACAATAATACTACATCACACACACCACACTTTCTTTCAACACACACATTTACATACCCTACACACAACACATACACAAAGTTTTCTTGCACACATTTATAATGCTGGCGAGGATGGGATGCGGGCTGGTCGTGCGTAACCCTTTCCAGATTGGAAGGTCTGGACTGTGGTTGTGCTGCTGTGAGCTTGCTCTGCCGAGGCTTTGCGCCATCCTTTAGCCCTTCCAGTCGCTTCGGTACTGTGGCAAGAAGTGGACCATGGGTAAGAGTGTCGGAGCTCTTACTGCTGCGTGCGAGCCTCTGGGACGTCGGTATCAGTGGGTCAGGCAGTACCTGACTCCCCGGCCCGGATGAAATATGTGGGAGATGGCTGCCGGGAGTACTCGGCCGGGTCCTTCTTTTTACTAGGGACCTGCGGCGTGCGCGAGTCATCTCTCCGCCCGCACCTTGCTTTCACGATGACTGGAAAAGCACCTAAGATTATGTCATCTAAAAAATCTTCCCTCGGAATGAAAAGACTATGGTCTAGCTTGTCGGACGATAGTGATAACAGTGGTGATAACACAGACAAATTTTTTGTTGTTCGTTGTGTTGCAGATGAAGGGTCGCTGTCAAAAGTTTCCCCCTTCATTATTAACAGGTCTGTGCAGTCGGTTTGTGGCTCGCCACACTCTATTAAAAAATTAAGAAATGGTACTTTGTTAATTGAAACAACGTCTGCGAAGCAAAGTAGCAGCGTTGTTAAAATTACTCAAATCGGAAGTACTGCAGTTACCGTTGAACCGCATAGGTCCGTCAACTCATCTCGAGGAGTGGTTTACTCTCGAGATATACAGGATATGTCTGAGGCTGAGTTATTGGAGGAGCTTACCTCCCAGAGAGTGACGCAAGTCAAAAGAGTTACGCGTCGGGAAAATGGAATTGATGTCGGTACCCCGACACTTATCATAACATTTTCCACCCCTCAACCTCCGGATCGTCTTAAGTTGGGTTATTTGTCTGTTCGAGTGAGACCGTATGTCCCAAACCCTCTGCGCTGTTTTCAGTGCCAGGAATATGGACATACGAAAACTAACTGCAAAAAACCTGCGATATGCGCAAAGTGCAGTTCACCTGATCACTTAGACAGCAAATGCACTTCTGAAAAAGAACTGTGTGCCAACTGTAAAGGAAGTCACTCAGCAAGGTCTCGGGAATGCCCCAAGTATAAAGAAGAACGGGAAATTCAGAAAATTTCGTCTGAACAGAAGCTTTCCTTTCCCGCTGCCCGGAGCGAGTACAGAAAACTAAATAGCATTCGAAATGCAGTCCAGCCTGACATTTCGTTTGCAGCTGCAACTAGTGTTCAGTCTCGTGTGTCTGGTGAGTGCGCGTCATGCGTTGAGCTGAAGAGTGTTGTTGAGAACCTAACTAAACAGGTTGCTTCCCTAACTTCTGCACTGAAAGCTTTACTAAGCTCCAAACAGACTGAAATTAGTTCAAAGAGTTCTGTACCTCAAGTTGGTAACCTTTCTGCGACGCAGGATACAAAAGTTCAGCTGTCAAATAAGACAGTCGCCTCTACCTCAAAGGGGAAACCCCTTTTCATTGCCTAAGACGCTTTCAGTGGATGCGTCTAAATTCCTAAAATCTCCTTCGTCTGGGTCCAAGATCCACGATATGATAGGAGATCCATCGGCCCTTGATAAGGGCTTCATACAAGTGAAAGGAAAAAAAGGTAAGGAGAAAATTGTGTTTGAAACATAAGTTCTTTAAATACCCTTTTAATAATATTATTCAATGGAATGTTCGCGGGATCCGATCTAGGTATGAAGACATAAAGTTATTGATCCGGGAAAAGTGTCCGATTGCGCTGTGCTTGCAGGAGACGATGTTACAGCCTGATGTCTCAATGTCCGTTCGTGGATATGAGATGTTTAGGAAAAATTCCCTGCATGGTGGCCCTGGTGGTGGGGTCGCTATATTACTTCACCAGTCAATGCAGGGGATAAATCTGGATATTCAGACGGATCTTCAGGCCGTAGCAATCAGGATAACTGTCCCGGTGTCGGTTTGCGTGTGTAATATTTATTTACCACTTAACACAGAAATTTCATACCTAGCCATGAGAGAATTACTGGAACAGTTACCAGCTCCATGTATCGTCCTAGGAGATTTCAATGGTCACCATTATTCTTGGGGCTCATCACTGTGCAATGGTAGAGGTCACATGGTGGAGAGGGTCCGGAGTGATTTAGACTTATGTCTATTGAACGATGGATCTGAAACATTCATGTCATCCTCAACAGGTTCCTGGTCGTGCTTGTGTCGTGCCACGGGCGGAAGGCAGATTTTAATAAGTTACACAAATGTTTTATTCTAACATAATAATTTTATTTTAATTGATAATAAAGTTTTCATATTTATAAAAAGGATTGATTTTATCTACTGCTTAGGTACCTTAAGCTCTAATTGTTTTAATATTCCCTAATTAATTCTATCTAGTATTCATAGTACCGTTTAAATAAGTACTCATTGTTATATATATATATATATTCCCTAATACGACTACGAATTTAATATTTAAATTTGAATGATTTAGTTCCCCATTAGGATAAGATTGGTCGAATTATGGTAAAGTAATATTTTACCTATTTTCTTCATTTCTTGTGTGTAGGTCTAAGTTGTCGATCTGGTCTCGATCTGTTGGATTCCTCTTGAGCCTCTGGTGTCTGTCTCTAGCTGGTTGGAAGTTGAATAACAATACGTGTTTCTTATTCCCTTAAAGAAACCTCGGTTCCCTTCAATAATGTTGTTTTGGGTTATCCCCACCCAGGAAAGTTACGTTAAAAATTAAATGCGTGTTGGTTATCATTGTAATTAATACGAAACCAATATACTCTCGCTTTCAATAACTTTATGGTTAGATAAGAGATTAATAATTAATGTAGTTAATTAATCGATTGTATTGAAAAATAAAATAATTTAGTGGTCAGGCCCTACGGATGTGTGACCCTTGATTAGATCAATGTTGTTTATTATATTTGTGCTTTAAAGCGACAAATGTGGCTTTTGGTACGTAAGTTCACAGGAAAAATACTGAATAAATAATTCAAAAATAAGATAACATAATGAGGTGGTTTTACATTTGTATGAAGCTACTAAATTAATGATTACACAATTTATATATTTAATAAAGTTTAAGAATACCGTGTGTATAGAAAATAAAATACACGATAATCCAAAAAAAAAAGAGTCCACGAGATCTTGAGGTATCTTGAGGTCCTGGTCACTACATCATCCCCTCGTCGTTAGAAAAAGTGGTTGCTATGCGATCACTTTTACAAATCCAAGTTGAATGGTCCAATTATAATTCCGTAGTTGGTATGCGACGTGAAGCTGGAGTCGGTGTAGATATCGGATTTAATAAATGCGTGATGAATGCAGAAGTTGACATTTGCTCTGCTTCTAGTTCTGGAGGAGCTGATGATGAGCGAGTCCCTTGTGTGATGTTAGGTTCAGATGTTGGTGTAACAACTGATAAATGGATTGAGTCTTGTACTCTTGTTGAACGTCGTGGAATAAGGTAACAGCAACATTGTAGTAATGGTCCTCGGCAAGTCCACAGTGATATAAGAAACATGAAAAATAAGAAAATCCCAAGAGCAGTAATATGTGATGTTGTAAGGGTTGCATTATGCACATAATTATCGAGTGACTTGAGCTTATTCATTTCCGTAATAACTTGTTGCACGGATATTTTATGAGTGGCTTGTGCCATTTGAGAAATTATGTTTGTTAAATTATGAATATCATGAGTAGTTAAATTGTAATAAGAATGAAAGTCTGTATCAGATAAAGCTTTCAATTTAGGTATATAAATAACATGTTTGTTCAAAGTATAATTTGAATACCGAGTAGTATGAGGAAAAAGAGTAAATTGATTAGAATAAATAGTACATGCTCGGCTATTTTGCAAAATTCCAGTTCCGTTTATAATTTCAGTAGATACATTGTTTGAACTGGTATCTGTTATACAACTCCAAGTTATATGTATGCTTTGTGATACACTATAAATCCAAGCTACATGATCTGGTGTGCGATATAAAATTGGTTCAAAATTAGGTTTATAAAAATATCTTTTACAATAAGTAATAATTTTGTCATCTACACCTTGATAAGCTGCTACTGCGCAATGGTTATTGTTTTGAACAACAGAAATATCTGCTGGACATATTTTAAAATTTTTAGTTGTAATACAATTCAGTAAATATGCATGTGTCGGAAAGGCATATGATTGTCTGTTCTCGGACACCATTAGATATTCATTATCTACTTGTACGGCAAGAAATTGATTAAAATAAGATGAGTAAGACGGAAGTGTCTTAACGTGATACAATGCAAAATATTTATCATTAGATTTTAAAGGAATATCTATGAAAAGTCGAATTCCATCTTTCAGAGCAATGGCATGTGTTTTTGCTATTTGATAATACAAATATACAGAATCTACTTCTGTCCCAGTAATAAAGCTTAAGTCATTCGGTAATTTGAGTAAAATTTCAGTTAAAATATCACTTAAAGTTTGTGGTGAAATTAATAAAACACTTAGGTGTTGCATGCTGGCTGCATCCAAACCCTGTTGCAATTGTAACAACTCATTTCGTACTGTCATTAAAGCATTTTCTAAACCTCGTATAGTAGACGAAAGTTTCATGTATATAGTTAATAAATTTTGAACATTAGATACATCAGAATAAATTCTTTGTAAGTCTTTTACATAAGTGGCTAAAGATTGTATTGCTTGTTGATTCAACATGATATCTGTATTCATGTCATTTATTAAAGTCAACTGATCAGCAGTTGAATGTACAATAGCACTATCTTCCATTCCTAACAATTAAATCTTATCATTAAGCAATTCTAAGTCATTATTGTCTGGATTTCCAAACAAAAATTTAATTCCTGTCCCTACAAAATTAGCAAGTCCTCTCTTATTTTTGTATTGAGGGAGCATATTTTTGTATGCTATAATTTCTTGTTTTACATCATTAATGTTAAGTTTAAGACTATATAATTCGTCAACTGGAATAAATTCAGTTGTATTGTAATTATCATGATCAGCTACGAAAGTTAATATTGTTTCTAAATCAGTAATTAATGAATCAAAATCATGAATTTTCAAATTAAGTACTATCGACCATTTTTGACCGGATAGTATGACATTTGTATCTTTCAGGAACACCAAACCGTTATTTAAATTACAATCATTTACACAAAGTTCTTCATTACAGTTTACTAATCTTATGAGAAAGATTATAATCATCAAACCTACAAACATTAAACATACTAAGTTAAAATCAATCCTAATGTTTCTTAATTATCTTATCTACTATTATAATTAATATTTTAATATCATTACTAAAATCATTACAACCATCACTAACACGATAGCGTAAACAAGATTCATCCAAAAGAAGACGATTCCCGTCCCTCGCAGGAAGGTAAGGATTACAGAATGCTGGCGGCTGTCAGCGTCTTCTTGCCTAATGAATTTTGGGAGGCCGTCGGTAAAGGAAAATGGTGTGAGTCAGGAAGCGCGACGCCTCTATTTAGACTTCCCTCGCTTATTCCATTGCATGAGCGATAGTTGCATGTATGAAATTATTAAATGAATAAAGTAATTATTTATATAAAATAAAATTGGAATAATTATTTTAAATTCCTAATAAAATAAAATAAAGTTTTATCTCTAACTCTCGTAATCTTTAAGATAAGCTGGCGGCTGCCTTGCCCTAGCTGGTCTAACAATAGGATGTATAGTTTCATCCTGCGACATTTCTCGCCTCTCCTCTGGTTCTAACTCAAAGTCAGGGTCATCACCATCTTCAAATAAATTTGTTAATTCAAATACATTATCAGAATCATTGCCAATGTCACTAATATCAGTTTCACTTAATTCGGTTTCTAAGTCAGATTGTTCATCAGCTGGATTAGATTCACAATCACTTGTTAAAGCGTTATTATTACTGTCGTCATTTGATAAAGAGAAATTACTACCATCGTTTGTTAAAAGGCTATTATTACACACATTATCTTGTGGTTGATAATTAGGTAGTAAAATACTACTATTTACTATCTCCCCTTCACATATATTATTTTCATTCACAGTTTTATTTAATTTATCTGTTTCCGTGTCAGTGGTAACTAATTTAGTTTTATTATTTTTATTGGTTTTATTATTTAAACCTTTAGCTAGCTTTAATCTATTAGCGTGTACAATTAGTTCATGACCTTCTTCCGTTCGTATTTTAAAATTAAGATTATTAAATTTTTGAATTATAAGAACTGGTCCTATAAATGGTTTAGCAAATTTACTTGACCTCTTAGCCTTGATAGTTGGTTGATAAAGATAAACATAGTCTCCTTCATTAAAGTCAATATATTTAGTATTTTTATCATAATATTTTTTATTTAATTGCGCGTCTTGTTGCGTATGCTGATAACTAAGTTTATAAGCGTCTTTTAATTTTGTCATTAAATTTAATACGTCATCATCTTTTATATCTTGTTTGTCGTTAGAATAATCGAAATCACTTGGAAGTGGTAATCGTATTTCCCTTCCAAAAAATAAAAAGTAAGGTGTGTATTTAGTTACACGATGTGGAGTTGACCTATAAGCTAAT
This sequence comes from Catonia carolina, assembly GCA_035578175.1. NCBI lineage: Eukaryota > Metazoa > Arthropoda > Insecta > Hemiptera > Achilidae > Catonia > Catonia carolina. Next base: position 320,516,664 of record JAQMRL010000001.1, on the reverse strand, counting down.
AAAGCGTAATCTAAAAACTCGTCCCAGTTATTTCCATTTTTGTTAATGTAATGTGACAACATATCAGCAAGTACTTGATGAAAACGTTCTACTTTTCCGTTACACATTGGATGATAAGGTGTACATTGCAATTTCTTAATTCCTAGTAATTTGCAAGTTTCTTTGAATAAATTGGATACAAAATTTGAACCCTGATCTGTTAGTAATCTTTCTGGAACTCCGTAACGAGTAATTATTTTACGTACAAAGGCTCTAGCTATAGTTTTGGCTTTAATGTCTGGTAAGGCTATGGCTTCTGGATAACGTGAATGATAATCAATAAAAGTTAACATGTATTTATTTCCACTTCTAGTTGTTTGTAATGGTCCTACGCAATCTAAACTAACCAACGTCATTGGTTCTATAATAGCTTCAAATTGACCCATAGGTGCTCGTCTTATTGCACCTCGCTTTCGCAAATTGCATGAGATACAATTAGCAATATAAGTTTCTACATCCTTTCTTAAAGCTGGCCAATAATATCGATTGATTAATAATTCAATTGTTCGTTTTATGCCCTGATGACCCGAAAATACGGTATCATGATGCAATCGTATGACATTAGAAGTTAAAGCCTGTGGTATTACTAGTAAATGATTAGAATTCACGATCTTATACAGAAGTTGATCTAAATCCATAACATAATCGCTATACTGTTTATCTTGGTCCCCTGCACTTAAAGATTGGATGATAGGTTTGCAAAACGGATCTGTTAACTGATATTTCTTAATTTCTAGTCTATCTAGGTAAGGAACGATTATAGTATTTATCTGGCGACTAAGTGTATCTACATTAGTATGAGTTTTTCCTGGTTTATGTACTACGTCAAAATCATACTCGCTTAACTTTATTGCCCACCTAGTTAGTCGAGATCCTGGATCTTTCACGGTCATGAGCCACTTAATAGCTCCATGATCAGTAACTAACCTAAATTTCCTACCTAACAGATAGCATCTAAAATGACGTGTTGCAAATATAACAGCAAGTAATTCCTTCTGTGTGACTCCATAATGAGCCTCAGCTTTGTTCAATAACCTACTAGCATAGGCGACTACGTATTCTTGTCCTTCACTATCTTCTTGGCTTAAAATAGCTCCTAACCCATAATCACTGGCATCAGTACTGACAATAAATAATTTTGTAAAATCAGGAAATCGTAAAATTGGATCAGACATTAGTTTAGTTCGTAAGATGTCAAAAGATTCTTGTTGTTCAGGTCCCCATATGTACGGTATATCCTTTTTAGTTAATTCAGTCAATGGTCGAACTATGTCAGAAAATTTAGGGATATATCTTCGATAGTAACTGGTTAAACCAATAAACCCACGAATTTCGCGTACATTAGTTGGTATGGAAAAGTTTTCTATGCACTTTATTTTTTTAAGGTCTGGCTTGACACCTACTTGTGAAATAATGTGACCCAAATATTCTACTTCTGTCTGAGCAAACTTACATTTAGGTAACTGAGCGTACAAATTGGCGTCTTTTAGTTTCTCGAATATGTGTTCTAACCGAACAGCATGATCTTCTATATTTGGACTGTAAATAATTATGTCGTCAAGATAACATAAAGCTTCTAAACCCTTTAGTCTACCTAAAACTTTGTCTAACACCCGCTGCATCGTAGCTGGTGCGTTACATAAGCCAAATGGAACGGAATTAAAATGAAAATGCCCATCTGGTATGGTAAATGCAGTTTTCTCTTTGTCCTCCTGATTAAGTGGAATTTGAAAGAAACCTGATGCTAAATCTATCACTGTAAAATATTTATTTCCTCCTAGACTATCTATTGTATCAGTAATATTAGGGAGTGGATAATTATCTTTCTTAGTTATACTATTCAGTGCGCGATAATCTACGCAAATTCGCCACTTAGGTTTACCATCTGAGCTTTTCTTACTGACTACAACTATGCTTGACGTCCACGGACTATCTGATTCCTGTATAATCCCCCTATTTAACATATCTTGTATTTGAGTGGTTACCTCAGTTTTTAAAGCTTCAGGAATACGATACATTGGTCGTTTTATTGGAACTACATCACCCGTATAAATGCGATGTTCTATCCCCATTGTACAACCTAATTGAGAAGTTGGTCCATAAAACGTACTTTTATATTTCATTAAAACAGCTTTGATTAAATTAAAATTTGTTTCATTTAAATGTGCTAGCTTTGAATTAATTTCAAGTTCTATATCTAAATTATATTTTAAGTTTTGTTCATGGAAATCGTGAAAGGTATTTAATTCCTCAAAAGATTCATGTTCATTTATGAGTTCCCCGTTAGTTTGTATAGCACAACAAGTAAGGTCGTCAACATTTTGATCTCTGTTATGACTATTACAAATAGCGAAATCAGTTAATGCTACGCCTATAAACATATTTTTACCTAACTCAGTATGGCCATTACTGGTATTTATTACTCTTAATATTATTCTCGGACGCGTCCCATATTTCTCATCATCTATTAATTTAGCTACTACCCTAGCTACATATACACCCTGTGGCAACCCCATTTCCATTGGTTCCACTAATATCTCTTTATTCGGTACCGAATCACAATTATAACCTTCTATAATTCCATATACATTATTAATAGTTAAAGGTGGTAAAGTCTTACTCTCGCCAATAACTACTCTGTAAATCCCTTTCGACTGGTTGATCAAGCCCGTCGCTGGATTTTCTAACTTAATATATTCCCCATTTATAAATGCGCTATTCTCATTAATATTTAAACACATATTTAAAGAACTCATTAAATCTCTTCCTATTACTCCATCATAATTTAAATTAAAATCTCTTATTACATAAAATTCATGAATAACACGACTTGATCCTAGTGACAATGATAATGTCTGTTTACCTAAAATTTTCAATGGTGCACCCGTAACTCCCACAGCACTTATTTCTGCTGGATTTATTTTAGCTTTACTTATCCCTTGCCTTATCAGTGAAATACCTGAACCAGTATCAACTAACATTAAACAAATTTTAGTTCCTATAAATACTCTTAAAGATAAATCTTGAACTGGTTCACTTGATTCTACACATAAATTTACATTCACTGATTCTACCTCTGTGTGGGTATTTAATGATTCCGGTTCGAGGGTTGGGTGCTCAACCTCGAACGATTCCAGTTTAAATTTGTTCTGCAATTATTAGCAAAATGCCCTGGCTTGTTACACCGGTAACATAATCTGGATTTATTAAGATTACCATTATTATTATTATTATGGTTGTTGTTGTTATTATTGTTATTACCAGTTAATTGTGTATTGTTACTATTAGCGCTATGATTAAATCTAGGCCCTGTTGTAGTGTTAGGATTCACACTGCGATTATTATTATTAAATCGACCATTGGAAAAATTATTATTATTATTATGCGGTGCTGTAAATGCAATATTTGAGCGGCATTTCACAGCGGTATGCCCCACTTTATGACATCTAAAACATGTTAAACTGCGTACATTACGCTGTTGTATTGCGAAAACTGGTTTCGCCTCATCTCTAGCACCCTTTACAGCAGAATCTACCGTTACAGCAATTTGTATTGCTTCTTGCAAAGTTTGCGGCATGCGGAAGCGTACTTGCTCCCCTACTACCCCTTTTAACCCTGATATATAAGCGGCTAACATTCTACGATTTGTTTCATCGTTTAAGATTCGCTGTTCCACTGGATCGTCGGAAGGTCTAATGGTCCTATTACCCAATTTACGTATCCTATCCGCAAATTGTTCTGGTGTCTCATTTCTTTCCTGTACTGCTTTTTGCAAAGAAGTGTAATGGAATTGGTCCATTTCTTTAGGAGTAAAACGGTCAATAATTGCGGTTTTGACTTCATTATAAGTAACATCAGGAGTATTTATAATAGGATTAGTACTAACAAATATGGCTGCGGATCCCTTGACTTTTAAAGATAATACTTTTAGTCGGTCATCTTCTGACCACCGTCCTAACTCTGCGGCATTTTCTAATTGTTTAAAGAAATCTTTTACTGTAACCGAACTTTGAGCGTCCCCTTTAAAAGTTTCAACCAAATTTATGGTAGACATGTCTTTACCTGTTATTGTGGCTGTTGAAGGAGAAGCCTCACCCTGCCTACTTCTTATGGATTCTAGTCCAGTGGTTATATCTCTTAACGCAGAGAGATATGCTGCGTCTTTTGGATCCAACGTTACTGCCATTGTGTATGTTTCCAATTACTTTGAGTTTTAGAAAAATTGTTTTAAGATTTCGTTTACCGCTTGCAGTTAAACTATAATTAAAACAAATACCATTTGTTTTAAAATTTTATCTCGAGAAGAAAAAAAAAATTAAGTTAATATAATTCTACTAGTAATAACAACAATAACATCAAAAGGAAGTGAATAACTCATTAGGGCTCATTTGTGTACGAGTGCGGTCAAACATATAAAGTGATAAAGATGTTTGTTTCAATAAAATATTTTTAAATAATTTAATTCTTTATCATTGCGATATGACCTACTTTGAGAGAGAGAGAGTTCTGTCGCATATTAACAATATTTTAACATAATAAAAATTTATACACACTTATACTATGATAAGAATAAAATTAAAAATAAACAAAAAATAAAAATGTGTTCCATTATTTATCTCTACGTTAATAATTTTTTAAAGAAATTAAATTAATGAATTAATCTACTCTTTATTGAACATGAAAGTCATTTCCACTCTAGTAACTTTCACTCTAATTATGTCTAATTCGGACGTATATTCAATAGTCCCGTTAATCTGTTTCTCGATTAACCTTTCTAGCATCCCTTTCAATAATAACTGGCACCCTTCCATCAACATGTTGGGGTCTGTTATAGGCAGATACAAACGAGGTTCTGTATCTTCTGACATTTTTATATTTAATATTTATAACTTAAACAAAATAATTAAAATTAATATTAAAACTATAATAGATTTAATAAAATTTAATTAAGTTTAGAAAAAATAGTTTTAGTCAAATCCAATTTGGATGGTACTGGAGGTAGTGGTCTAGGTCGTTTAGGACTAGTTGCGGGCGACTCTACTGTCATAGGTACTGGCAAGAAAGTAGAATCCCTTTCAATAGGAATTGAAATTTCTTCAGATTCAACTTTTTCTACTTTTTCCACTTTTATGTTCGAAATGTCTATCTTTGGCCTCTGCTGATCTAAAGGCTGAATATGTTCGTAAAATACCTGCAACGGACCTAAAGTGGTATTGATGAACATACAATATTCCGTATTAAATTCTGGTTTTACAGGTAAATTGCCAAATCTACGAACCCCAAAAGGTTTGCCAATCGACGGACCTGGTTGTTCTGTTGACGGCAATTGAGGAGACGACTTCCTAGTACCCATTTAATTTAATAAAAATAATTTTAAAAGTTTGCAAAAGAAATAAAATAATGGAAAATAAAAATAAACGTGAGTCTTCGGTCGATCACTAAGCGAAGACTGAAAAGAGTTCACGAGACCGATGCTAAGTTAACGTAAACACCGCTCCCACCAAAATGTCGTGCCACGGGCGGAAGGCAGATTTTAATAAGTTACACAAATGTTTTATTCTAACATAATAATTTTATTTTAATTGATAATAAAGTTTTCATATTTATAAAAAGGATTGATTTTATCTACTGCTTAGGTACCTTAAGCTCTAATTGTTTTAATATTCCCTAATTAATTCTATCTAGTATTCATAGTACCGTTTAAATAAGTACTCATTGTTATATATATATATATTCCCTAATACGACTACGAATTTAATATTTAAATTTGAATGATTTAGTTCCCCATTAGGATAAGATTGGTCGAATTATGGTAAAGTAATATTTTACCTATTTTCTTCATTTCTTGTGTGTAGGTCTAAGTTGTCGATCTGGTCTCGATCTGTTGGATTCCTCTTGAGCCTCTGGTGTCTGTCTCTAGCTGGTTGGAAGTTGAATAACAATACGTGTTTCTTATTCCCTTAAAGAAACCTCGGTTCCCTTCAATAATGTTGTTTTGGGTTATCCCCACCCAGGAAAGTTACGTTAAAAATTAAATGCGTGTTGGTTATCATTGTAATTAATACGAAACCAATATACTCTCGCTTTCAATAACTTTATGGTTAGATAAGAGATTAATAATTAATGTAGTTAATTAATCGATTGTATTGAAAAATAAAATAATTTAGTGGTCAGGCCCTACGGATGTGTGACCCTTGATTAGATCAATGTTGTTTATTATATTTGTGCTTTAAAGCGACAAATGTGGCTTTTGGTACGTAAGTTCACAGGAAAAATACTGAATAAATAATTCAAAAATAAGATAACATAATGAGGTGGTTTTACATTTGTATGAAGCTACTAAATTAATGATTACACAATTTATATATTTAATAAAGTTTAAGAATACCGTGTGTATAGAAAATAAAATACACGATAATCCAAAAAAAAAAGAGTCCACGAGATCTTGAGGTATCTTGAGGTCCTGGTCACTACACTTGGACCTTACTTTCTGCAGCCCGTCCCTTGTACCACGGTTGGTGTGGAGAGTACTGCCAGACCTGTACGGAAGTGATCATCGACCGCTTGTGGTCGAGTTTTTTGACTATCAGTCTGTCGATGACCTTCCAAAACGATGGATAGAGAAGCTTGCACGGTGGAATGAGTTTTCAATTTTAATGGAATGTGAATATGAAGATGATGATGATGCACGAAAACTGTTGTCTTCCTTTGTAGAGAGGATGTCTGCAGCAGCTGCCCAGAGCATTCCTAAAACATCGGGAAAAGCGCGGCGTCCGCCGGTGCCTTGGTGGAATAATCGGTGTAAGGAGGCTCTTCAGGACCGCCGTAGGGCCCTGCGCCTTTTTAGTCGCAGACCTACGGATGCTAACCTGGAAGCTTACCGAAGAGCTCGGGCCTGCTGTAGGCGTATCTTTCTAGAGAGTAAGAGAGAGTCATGGAGCTGTTACGTTGCAGATATTAACAGGAGTACCCCTGTGACAACAGTGTGGAGAAAACTGCGGTCCGTGTGTGGAAAGACGTCTCCGCACCGAGTTGCAGAGTTGCAAACTGACGGTTCCGTGATTACGTCACCAATCGACATTGCGAATGCAATTGGTTCTTCGTTAAGATCAGCGTCTCTCACGTCTTCATATTCAATTCAATTTCAAAATCATAAGCAAACCATTGAATCTATTCCTTTCCATATAGCGGACACAAATGATCCTCTGAGCATTCCTTTTTCAATGCCTGAACTAAGAAAAGCGCTCAAAGTTTCTCGAAATACCTCGCCCGGAGGAGATGAAATTACACTTTCGATGATAGCGCATTTACCAGATTCTGGCTTAAGGCAACTCCTACATATTTTTAATAAAATATATGCTTCTAGAAAGCTTCCAGAATCTTGGAAAGAAGCAATTGTTGTCCCAATCCTCAAACCTGGCAAAGATAAAACGTTGGCCTCCAGCTATCGCCCCATCTCTTTAACAAGTGTTGTGGGTAAGGTGATGGAAAGAATGGTGAATAGTCGTCTCATGTGGTATCTGGAAAAGAATGACTTCCTCGCTCCTGAACAGAGCGGTTTTCGGAGAGGGAGGTCTTCGACAGACCACTTGGTGGCCCTTGAGACGGCTATCTGCAATGCGTTTGCATTGCGGCAGCGCCTCGTTGCCGTATTCTTTGATTTGAAAAAAGCATATGATACGGCTTGGCGACGAGGTATTCTTAATACCTTGCGGGAGTGGGGCATCGCTGGGAACATGTTGGCCTTCATTAAAGACTTTCTGGATGACCGATCATTTCGTGTAAGGATTGGTCAGAGTTTGTCAAACAGGTTTGACTTGGAAAATGGTTTACCGCAGGGGAGTGTAATTAGTTGTACTCTATTTGCGATTGCCATTAACAATATTGTGAAATGTTGCGTATACCCTATAAAATGTTCTTTGTTTGTAGATGATTTTGCGATATATGTTGCATCTAGAAATGTTGTTTTAGCTGAACGAGCCCTACAGCTAACTATATACCGTCTTGAGGAATGGTCACGGCAAACTGGCTTTAGTTTTTCTCCTGAGAAAACTAAATGCATCCAGTTTTGCCGGATTCGGCCTGATACTGTTCCAAGACTGTATTTAATGGGTCAGCATATTAAGGTTAGCACTGAAATCAGGTTTCTAGGTATAATATTCGATAAAAGACTTACATGGGTTCCGCATATTAAAGACCTACGAGCTCGGTGCTTAAAGGTGGTTGATATTCTGCGTGTTCTTACAGGTACATGTTGGGGAGCTGATAGATCATGTATGATAAGGTTCTACAAGGCTCTAGTGCGATCACGTATAGATTATGGCGCTGTAGCCTACTCATCTGCTACCTCCACTTCTCTGAGATTGCTTGACTCAGTCCACAATTCATGTTTACGATTATCTACAGGTGCTTTTCGTTCTAGCCCTGTTATCAGCATCTTAGTTGAAAGTGGAGAAATGTCGTTAAACAGACGTCGCCAGCAGCTTATATTGACGTACTTTGCTAAGTTGAAAGCTAGACCTTATCATTTTTTGCATGATATGATTCTCAATAACCCTTGTCATGATTTGCATCTGATGAACGCCCGACAGCCTTCACCATTTGGTGTAAGAGCGTTGGAGATATGCAACAACCTCGATATTGCGATTCCTCGTGTCTACCCATGTAATTCTTGTTTATTTCCAACCTGGACCATCGCTCAGTTACACTTTAACTTTGAAATGTGTAAATTCTCAAAGGCAGACACAAGTTCTGTGGTATTTAATAGCATTTTCAGTGAGTTAGTTGAAGCTATTAAACCATCTACGGTTGTATACACTGATGGATCAAAGTCGGATGTTGGAGTTGGTTGCTCGTTTGTTGCTAATGGGAGAACCTATTTGTTTGGATTACCTGCGGGAACCAGTGTTTACACGGCTGAACTTTATGCTGTTAGTAAAGCTCTGTCTGTAGTCTGTGTGCGTGGGCGTCGGGTGTTGGTGTGCACTGATTCGCTCAGTGCCCTGCAGTCAATTAGTGATATATATTCACGCCACCCGCTAGTTGCAGATGTCCACGGCTCCGTGAAGCAGCTTAACGATAGAGGAGTAAGCGTTGTTTTCTGCTGGGTTCCGGGTCATGCTGGAATCTCGGGAAATGAGGCTGCTGATTTGGCCGCTAAGGAGGCAGCACGCCAACCGGCCTTCACGCAATATCTGACTGTGTCAGATTTCGTGGGCCTGGTGAAGCGTGTCATCACTGATTCCTGGCAGGTAGAATGGACTGGCTCTCATGGCAACAAGCTTCGTGAGGTAAAGCATGACGTTAAGCCTTGGCCTACGTCGCTGAGGAAGAACAGAAGGGAAGAAGTTGTCATCGCGCGACTTAGAATTGGACACACCAGATTAACGCATGGGTATCTCATGACGTCTGGTGATGCTCCAATGTGTGGCAGATGTGATTGTCCTTTGACAATTAAACATGTGTTGGTAGATTGCGTCTGCTACGCAGCTCTGCGTCGGCGATTTAAGATACCCTTCCAGTTACGAGATGTACTCGGCGATGATAGCCATGTTTTGGATTTAACGTTAAGATTTATTAGATCCATTAGTTTGTATGACAATGTCTGATTGTGAATTGGGAATATTTGTGTTAAGTTTATATTATGTATTTGTGTATGTTTTTATTTAGTTTCGTGGCCCCTATACAGCCTTTTTATTTACCTACAGATCTGTGATATTACCTTTTATGTAAATTTTATTTTGTTGACTGTGATACTAGTTTGTAAGTTTTTATAAGTTTTAACTGTTATTTATTCCAAGTGTGATATTAGATTTAAGTTTGTGGTGGTATGTTTATCTTATAAGTTTTTTAATATAAATGTTCTTGTCTGTAAATTTTATTTTTATTTTTTTTCTGTGATATTTTTAGTTTTAAAAAGTTATATTTAAATAAGAAAAGTACGTTCTACACTCGGGCCCTTTACACCCGTGTGTAGAGCAACGGGCGATGATAACCGTCTGGTTTTTCGCCCTTAAAAAAAAAAAAAAAAAAAAATAACTAAATTCAAGCCAACAGCACCAGAACTTTTAGAACGTTTTATCGTAATGGTTACCATTCTTCGGAGTAGTTGAAGGAATCTGGAAAATATCTTCTATTGCTTTGTCATTTCGTGTTTCCTGAGTAGGAGGATTGAAATTTTTTGTCAGCTGTGATGACTGAATAGCCTCCTTCCGAATGACTTGATGTAACAACAGATAAATTCCGGTTTTACTAAAAGCATTTTCAATGTTTTGCTGGTAAAAATGTTATAAATGATTTTTAAAAGTCTTCTGACAATATACACATTTGACGTGATCATTTTCCCCGCCGTAAATGAACCCATTACGGGCCAAAGTTGTTTCACACATGACCGAGGAGTAGGGCCACAAGCAGTATTTATACTCGATCCTCCCCGGTCCTTTTTCAATTTTGTAAAATGATTCCAGTCTTTCGGTGTAATTCATCATCACAGACTGATGTAGGAATGAGTACTTGCTTAGTGTAATCGACACCGGATGCCCCCTCCGTCGGCGAGAGACTGGCAGAAACTGTTAAGAATACTTCTAACGTTATGTGATGCACTGGAACAAATGAATTCGTCGAGTGAAATTGTTCCAGAAGGAGAGGGACTCATAAAGAAGGAGGGAGTGAAAAACAGGAAAGACTCGGAAAAAGGAAAAATTAGCGCGGAAAAGCGATAAGATTAAAAATGAATGATACCAGCATCAGTAGGCGGTAAATAACCAGATCGAGTGAGCGCGAGTTTTTGAATGTACGCTAAAAAACCTAAAAACGTCTTGTTCTAAGCCCATGATATTGATCTGATTATGTCACGCTTTAACCTACGTCAGCGTAGTCTGTCTGCAGTCTCAATTTTCCCAAATAGGCTACCTATTTTTACTTAAGCAAAATAACAACAGTACACACTGCATTTGGTTAGGTATCTAATTTTATATTTTCTATCGAGAGAAGTCGGCCTCTTATGAGGAATTTTCTTTGAAATTCTTTCTCAATGTTACTTTTTCATTACCAGAAGTAACAAGAGGTTCATGCTCTTCGTAGTTAACACCAGCTTTCTCCATCATCTGGCGCCTGTACTCTTGAAAGTATTGGTCGAGATCTTCAAAGCTCTCTGTAGAATCGGAAAACCAATTCCTTGAACGAAAACGCTCTAAATTTTCCGTAACAAATCTAGATATTCTTCTTCGAATTCTTTAAAATAAACCCATAATTAATTTTTTTTTCTTTATAACTACTAAATTTGTAAAAACTTTTTTGTCTTAAGTATAAAAATTTAAACAGAATATTTGTCATAAATTAGTAATTGATTGACTTAAAAAATTCTTGTCACTGATAAAAAATAATTATCAGCTTCAAAAATAAATAAGTGTTTTTACTTGCCTTCGCTCGATTTAAAAAAAAATTAATAATCAGAATTGTTTCTGTTTATTTCACTTGATCTATCAATATAATCCTCTTCGTTATATTTCATTAAAAAGTAAAATATGTAACCAACTGCTAAACATGTAATCAAATCCATTTTAAATTACTTAAAACTTATGAAAGTTTCACTCAATCTGAATAATCATAACTGTTAGTAATCTGCTAATTTCATAAATTAATCTGAAATAAAAACACAGTTTTTAATTATAAAAAATAAAAATGACAATTTTATGATATTTCTTTTATTAAATTCATAATTGTACAAAACTTCAGGCCATTTCACATTGGCGCAGTGTCAGACCTTCGTGGTGAAGTTGACTTCCTCGCATTTCAGTCTCCAAAACTTGAATTTGTACTCTAACGTTACTCCAGCAGCATCAGCTGCTTGGCATTTTACGTGGTATGGTACCAAGCAGTAAGAACATTGCACCCACTTAGCTCTATTTTTTCGTCTCGTAATTTGAAAAGGTTTTATGACAACACCGCATACTCAATCGTCGTCTGATGAACAATTATCAGATGCGTTGACAAATAGTTTTTTTTTTTTTTTTTTTGTTTTAAGGCGAAAAACCTTAGCGAGGTTATCATCGCCTGTTGTTCTGCACAAGGGTGTAAAAAGCCCGAGTGCAGAACTCCTTTTTTTAATACAAATATAAGCTAAAATCTTATACGCTAGTATCACAGACACCACAAGCTAAAAGACAAAAACGCTAAAAAACACAAAAAAACATACATACATAAACTTAAACTTAATATCACAGTTAAAACAAAAAAAAAAACACAAAAATAATATTGACACTTATGAAAACTTAAAAACTAGTATCACAACCAAAAAATTACATTAAAAATAAAAGAAAAGAAAAGAAAGAAAATATCACAGACATAAATATCACAAAAGGCTGTAAAGGGGCCACATAATAAAACCACAGACATATGACGTATAACATAAACGTATAATACATAAACGTATAACTAAAATAAAACACCATAGGGTACAACTAAAAGGACATTAGACACTGTTGTATACACTGATCGATCGTAAAAAATTCAAAGCCGCGTCCAAAATACGGCTTTCGTCACCGAGTATATTCCTTAATTCAGAGGGAATTCTGAATCGCCGACGCAGAGCTGCGTAGCAGACGCAATCAACCAATACATGTTTGACTGTCAAAGGACAATCGCACCTGCCACAAATTGGAGCATTACCAGACGTCATGAGATACCCATGGGTTAATCTGGTGTGCCCAATTCTAAGTCGCGCGATGACAACTTCTTCCCTTCTGTTCTTCCTCTGTGACGTAGGCCAAGGCTTAACAATAGGTTTTATGTCCCGTAGCTTGTTGCCATGAGAGCCAGTCCATTCTACCTGCCAGGAATCAGTAATGACCCGCTTCACCAGACTAACGAAATCAGACATGGTCAGATATCGTGTGAAAGCCGGTTGACGAGCCGCCTCCTTAGCGGCCAAATCAGCAGCCTCATTTCCCGGGATTCCAGCATGACCCGGAACCCAGCAGAAAACAACACTTACTCCTCTATCGTTAAGCTGCTTCACGGTGCCGTGGACATCTGAAACTAGCGGGTGGCGTGAATATATATCACTAATCGACTGCAGGGCACTGAGTGAATCAGTGCACACCAACACCCGACGCCCACGCACACAGACTACAGACAGAGCTTTACTAATTGCATAAAGTTCAGCCGTGTAAATACTGGTTCCCGCAGGTAATCCAAACAAATAGGTTCTCCCATTAGCAACAAACGAGCAACCAACTCCAGCATCCGACTTTGATCCATCAGTGTATACAACCGTAGATGGTTTAATAGCTTCAACTAACTCACTGAAAATGCTATTAAACACCACAGAGCTTGTGCCTGCCTTTGAGTATTTACACATCTCAAAGTTAAAGTGTAACTGAGCGATGGTCCAGGGTGGAAATAGACAAGAATTACAAGGGTAGACACGAGGAATCGCAATATCGAGGTTGTTGCATATCTCCAACGCTCTTACACCGAATGGTGAAGGTTGTCGGGCGTTCATCAGATGCAAATCATGACAGGGGTTGTTGAGAATGATGTCATGCAAGAAATGGTAAGGTCTAGCTTTCAACTTGGCAAAGTACGTCAATATAAGCTGCTGGCGACGTCTGTGTAACGACATTTCTCCACTTTCAACTAAGATGCTGATAACAGGGCTAGAACGAAAAGCACCTGTAGATAATCGTAAACATGAATTGTGGACTGAGTCAAGCATTCTCAGAGAAGTGGAAGTAGCAGATGAGTAGGCTACAGCGCCATAATCTATACGTGATCGCACTAGAGCCTTGTAGAACCTTATCATACATGATCTATCAGCTCCCCAACATGTACCTGCAAGAACACGCAGAATATCAACCACCTTTAAGCACCTAGCCCGTAGGTCTTTAATATGCGGAACCCATGTAAGTCTCTAGTCGAATACAACACCTAAGAACCTGATTTCAGTGCTAACTTCGATATGGTGACCAATTAAATACAGTCTTGGAACATTATCAGTTTTTTTTTTGAGGCGAAAAACCTTAGCGAGGTTATCATCGCCTGTTGTTCTACACATGGGTGTAAAAAACCCGAGTGCAGAACGCCTTTTTTAATATATATATACACATATATATATATATATATATATATAATGGTTAAAATCTTATAATCTAGTATCACAGACAAAATAGGCTAAAAAAAAACGCTAAAAACAAATAACATACACACATAAACTTAAACTTAATATCACAGTAACAATAAATAACAAAAATGACATTGACACTTACTTAATTAAAATCTTAAAAACTAATATCACAACTAAAAAATTACATTAAAAACAAATAATATCACAGACATATGACGTCGCAAAAGGCTGTAAAGGGGCCTCATAATAAAAACACAGACATATAAATACAAACTTACAACTAATATAAATACATATACTATAAAATAGAACAGATTAGCACATATAAAACATTGCAACACACCCCAGACTATCAGACACTGTTGTAAACACTGATGGATCGTAAAAATTTTAAAGTTGCGTCCAAAATAGGGCTTTCGTCACCGAGTATATTCCTTATGTCAGAGGGAATCTTGAATCGCCGACGCAGAGCTGCGTAGCAGACGCAATCAACCAATACATGTTTGACTGACAAAGGACAATCGCATCTGCCACAAACTGGAGCATCACCAGACGTCATGAGATACCCATGGGTTAATCTGGTGTGCCCAATTCTAAGTCGCGCGATGACAACTTCTTCCCTTCTATTCTTCCTCAGTGACGTATCCCAAGGCTTAACATTACGTTTTATTTCCCGAAGTTTGTTGCCATGAGAGCCAGTCCATTCTACCTGCCAGGAATCAGTGATGACACGCTTCACCAGGCCCACGAAATCTGACACAGTCAGATATTGCGTAAAAGCCGGTTGGCGTGCCGCCTCCTTAGCGGCCAAATCAGCAGCCTCATTTCCCGAGATTCCACCATGACCCGGAACCCAGCAGAAAACAACGCTTACTCCTCTATCGTTAAGCTGCTTCACGGTGCCGTGGACATCTACAACTAGCGGGTGGCGTGAATATAAATCAGTAATCGACTGAAGGGCACTAAGTGAATCAGTGCACACCAACACCCGACGCCCACGCACACAGACTACAGACAGAGCTTTACTAATAGCGTAAAGTTCAGCCGTGTAAACACTGGTTCCCACAGGTAATCCAAACAAATAGGTTCTCCCATTAGCAACAAACGAGCAACCAACTCCAACATCTGACTTTGATCCATCCGTGTATACAACCGTAGATGGTTTAATAGCTTCAACTAACTCACTGAAAATGCTATTAAATACCACAGAACTTGTGTCTGCCTTTGAGTATTTACACATTTCAAAGTTAATGTGTAACTGAACGATGGTCCAGGGTGGAAAGAGACATGAATTACATGGGTACACACGAGGAATCGCAATACCGAGGTTGTTGCATATCCCCAACGCTCTTACACCGAATGGTGAAGGCAATCGGGCATTCATCAGATGCAAATCATGACAAGGGTTGTTGAGAATGATGTCATGCAAAAAATGATAAGGTCTAGCTTTCAACTTGACAAAGTACGTCAATATAAGCTGCTGGCGACGTCTGTGTAACGACATTTCTCCACTTTCAACTAAGATGCTGACAACAGGGCTAGAACGAAAAGCACCTGTAGACAATCGTAAACATGAATTGTGGATCGTGTCAAGCATTCTCAGCGAAGTGGGAGTAGCAGATGAGTACGCTACAGCGCCATAATCTATACGTGATCGCACTAGAGCCTTGTAGAACCTTATCATACATGATCTATCAGCTCCCCAACATGTACCTGTAAGAACACGCAGAATATCAACCACCTTTAAGCACCTAGCCCGTAGGTCTTTTATATGCGGAACCCATGTAAGTCTTTTGTCGAATATAACACCTAGAAACCTGATTTCAGTGCTAACTTCGATATGTTGACCCATTAAATACAGTCTTGGAACATTATTAGTCCGTATTCGGCAAAACTGAATGCATTTAGTCTTCTCAGGAGAAAAACTAAAGCCAGTCTGCCGTGACCATTCCTCAAGTCGGTATATAGTAAGC
Source organism: Catonia carolina (assembly GCA_035578175.1). Taxonomy (NCBI): domain Eukaryota; kingdom Metazoa; phylum Arthropoda; class Insecta; order Hemiptera; family Achilidae; genus Catonia; species Catonia carolina. Next base: position 320,500,527 of record JAQMRL010000001.1, on the reverse strand, counting down.
TGTAAGGCTCGTTCAGCTGAAACAACATTTCTAGATGCAACATATATCGCAAAATCATCTACAAACAACGAACATTTAACAGGGTATACGCAACTTTTCACAATATTGTTAATGGCAACCGCAAATAGGGTACAACTAATTACACTCCCCTGCGGTATACCATTTTCCAAATCAAACCTGTTTGACAAACTCTGACCAACCCTTACACGAAATGATCGGTCATCCAGAAAGTCTTTAATGAAGGCCAACATGTTCCCAGCGATGCCCCACTCCCGCAAGGTATTAAGAATACCTCGTCGCCAAGCCGTATCATATGCTTTTTTCAAATCAAAGAATACGGCAACGAGGCGCTGCCGCAATGCAAACGCATTGCAGATAGCCGTCTCAAGGGCCACCAAGTGGTCTGTCGAAGACCTCCCTCTCCGAAAACCGCTCTGTTCAGGAGCGAGGAAGTCATTCTTTTCCAGATACCACATGAGACGACTATTCACCATTCTTTCCATCACCTTACATACAACACTTGTCAGAGAGATGGGGCGATAGCTGGAGGCCAACATTTTATCTTTGCCAGGTTTGAGGATCGGGACAACAATTGCTTCTTTCCAAGATTCTGGAAGCTTTCTAGAAGCGTATATTTTATTAAAAATATGTAGGAGTTGCCTTAATCCGGAGTCTGGTAAATGCGTTATCATCGAAAGTGTAATTTCATCTCCTCCAGGCGAGGTATTTCGAGAAACTTTGAGCGCATTTCTTATTTCAGGCATTGAAAAAGGAATGTTCAGAGGATCATTTGTGTCCGCTATATGAAAAGGAAGAGATTCAATGGTTTTCTTATGATTTTGAAATTGAATTGAATATGAAGACGTGAGAGACGCTGATCTTAACGAAGAACCAATTGCATTCACAATGTCGATTGGTGACGTAATCACGGAACCGTCAGTTTGCAACCCTGCAATTCGGTGCGGAGACATCCTTCCACAAACGGACCGCAGTCTTCTCCACACCGTTGTCACAGGGGTACTCCTATTAATATCTGCAACATAACGGCCCCACGACTCTCTCTTACTTTCCAGAAAGATACGCCTACAGCAGGCCCGAGCTCTTCGGTAAGCTTCCAGGTTAGCATCCGTAGGTCTGCGACTAAAAATTCGCAGGGCCCTACGGCGGTCCTGAAGAGCCTCCTTACACCGATTATTCCACCAAGGCACCGGCGGCCGCCGCGCTTTACCCGATGTTTTAGGAATGCTCTGGGCAGCTGCTGCAGACATCCTCTCCACAAAGGAAGACAACAGGCTTCGTGCATCATCATCATCTTCATATTCAGATTCCATCAAACTTGAAAACTCATTCCACCGTGCAAGCTTCTCTATCCATCGTTTTGGAAGGTCATCGACAGACTGGTAGTCAAAAAACTCGACCACCACCGGTCGATGATCACTTCCGTACAGGTCTGGCAGTACTCTCCACAACAACCGTGGTACAAGGGACGGGCTACAGAAAGTAAGGTCCAAGCACGACCAGGATCCTGTTGAGGATGACATGAATGTTTCAGATCCATCGTTCAATAGACATAAGTCTAAATCACTCCGGACCCTCTCCACCATGTGACCTCTACCATTGCACAGTGAGGAGCCCCAAGAATAATGGTGACCATTGAAATCTCCTAGGACGATATATGGAGCTGGTAACTGTTCCAGTAATTCTCTCATAGCATGGTATGAAACTTCATAGTTAGGTGGTAAATAAACAGTACACACGCAAACCGACACCGGGACAGTTATCCTGATTGCTACGGCCTGAAGATCCGTCTGAATATCCAGACTTACCCCCTGCATTGACTGGTGAAGTAATATAGCGACCCCACCACCAGGGCCACCACGCAGGGAATCTTTCCTAAACATCCCATATCCACGAACGGAGATTGAGACATCAGGCTGTAACATTGTCTCTTGCAGGCACAGCGCAATCGGACACTTTTCCCGGATCAACAACTTTATGTCTTCATACCTAGACCGGATCCCGCGAACATTCCATTGAATAATATTATTAAAAGGGAATTTAAAAAAGAAAAGGACCTATGTTTCAAACACAATTTTCTCCTTCCCTTTTTTTCCTTTTACCTGTATGAAACCCTTATCAAGGGCCGATGGATCTCCTATCACATCGTGGATCTTGGACCCAGACGAAGGAGATTTTAAAAATTTAGACGCATCCACTGGAAGCGTCTTGGGCAATGAAAGGGGTTTCCCCTTTGAGGTAGAGGCGACTGTCTTATTTGACAGCTGAACTTTTGTATTCTGCGTCGCAGAAAGGTTACCAACTTGAGGCACTGAATTCTTCAAACCAATTTCTGTTTGCTTGGTGCTTAATAATGCTTTTAGCGCAGAAGTTAGGGAAGCAACCTGTTTAGTGAGGTTCTCAACAACACTCTTCAACTCAACGCATGACGAGCACTCACCAGACACACGAGACTGAACACTAGTTGCAGCTGCAAACGAAATGTCAGGCTGGACTGCAATTCGAATGCTATTTAGTTTTCTGTACTCGCTCCGGGCAGCGGGAAAGGAAAGCTTCTGTTCAGACGAACTTTTCTGAATTTCCCGTTCTTCTTTATACTTCGGGCATTCCCGAGACCTTGCTGAGTGACTTCCTTTACAGTTGGCACACAGTTCTTTTTCAGAAGTGCATTCGCTGTCTAAGTGGTCAGGTGAACTGCACTTTGCGCATATCGCAGGTTTTTTGCAGTTAGTTTTCGTATGTCCATGTTCCTGGCACTGAAAACAGCGCAGAGGGTTTGGGACATACGGTCTCACTCGAACAGACAAGTAACCCAACTTAAGACGATCCGGAGGTTGAGGGGTGGAAAATGTTATGATAAGTGTCGGGGTACCGACATCAATTCCATTTTCCCGACGCGTAACTCTTTTGACTTGCGTCACTCTCTGGGAGGTAAGCTCCTCCAATAACTCAGCCTCAGACATATCTTGTATATCTCGAGAGTAAACCACTCCTCGAGATGAGTTGAGGGATCTGTGCGGTTCTACAGTGACTGTAGTACTTCCTATTTGTGTAATTTTAACAACGCTGCTACTTTGCTTCGCAGACGTTGTTTCAATTAACAAAGTACCATTTCTTAGTTTTTTAATTGAATGTGGCGAGCCACAAACCGACTGCACAGAACTGTTAATAATAAAGGGGGAAACTTTTGATAGCGACCCTTCTTCTGCAACACAACGAACAACGAAAAATTTGTCCGTGTTACTTAATACACCACTATTATCACTGTCGTCAGACAAGCTAGACCATAGTCTTTTAAATCCGAGGGAAGATTGTTTATTTGACATTATCTTTAGTGCTTTTCCGCAAATAGGGTACAACTAATTACACTTCCTTGCGGTATACCATTTTCCAAGTCAAACCTGTCGGACAGACACTGACCAACCCTTACACGGAACGATCGTTCATCTAGAAAGTCCTTGATGAAGGCCAACATGTTTCCAGCGATGCCCCAATCCCGCAAGGTATTGAGGATACCTCGTCGCCAAGCTGTATCATATGCTTTTTTCAAATCAAAGAATACGGCAACGAGGCGCTGCCGCAATGCAAACGCATTGCAAACAGCCGTCTCAAGGGCCACCAAGTGGTCTGTCGAAGACCTCCCTCTCCGAAAACCGCTCTGTTCAGGAGCGAGGAAGTCATTCTTTTCCAGATACCACATGAGACGACTGTTCACCATTCTTTCCATGACCTTACAAACAACACTTGTCAAGGAAATGGGACGGTAGTTGGAGGCCAATGTTTTATCTTTACCAGGTTTGAGGATCGGAACAACAATTGCTTCTTTCCAAGTTTTTGGAAGCTTTCTAGAAGCGTATATGTTATTAAAAACATGTAGGAGTTGCCTTAACCCAGAATCCGGTAGATGCGCTATCATCGAAAGTGTAATTTCATCACCTCCAGGTGAGGTATTTCGAGATACTTTGAGCGCTTTTCTAAGCTCTGGCAATGAAAAAGGAATGTTTAGAGGATCATTCGAGTCCGCTATAAAGAAAGGAAGAGATTCAATGGTTTTCTTATAATTTTGAAACTGTACTGAATATGAAGACGTGAGGGAAGCTGATTTAAAGAAGGAACCAATCACGTTAGCGATGTCGGACTGTGATGTGATCACAGAACCGTTAACTTGCAACCCTGCGATTCGATGTGGAGACGTCCTTCCACATACCGAACGCAGTTTTCTCCATACCGTTGTCACAGGGGTACTCCTGTTAATATCTCCAACGTAACGGCTCCACGACTCCCTCTTACTCTCAAGAAAGACACGCCTACAGCAGGCCCGAGCTCTTCGGTACGCTTCCAGGTTTGCATCCGTAGGTCTGCGACTAAAAATGCGCAGGGCCCTACGGCGGTCCTGCGCATATAGTGACAAATAGTAACGGTCCTGCGACAAATAGTGACGTCGAAGGTTGCTTACCTAACAATGTAAGGAAACAAGGTAAGGGAAGGTTGCTTACCTGGTTCTGTTGGCTTCAGCCAACAGCACCAGAACTTTTAGAACGTTTTATCGTATGGTTACCATTCTTCGGAGTAGTTGAAGGAATCTGAAAAATATCTTCTATTGCTTTGTCATTTTGTGTTTCCTGAGTAGAAGGATTGAAATTTTTGTCAGCTGTGATGACTGAAGAGCCTCATTCGGAATGACTTGATGTAACAACAGATAAATTCCGGTTTTACTAAAAGCATTTTCAATGTTTTGCTGGTAAAACTGTTATAAATGATGGGTTAAGAATTGAAGCTTTGTGACCAATGGGACTTATAGATCTCTACATCCAATGGCTGCAACAGCGACCGGGGTGTGCCGGAAAACTAAATAAATAAACGCTTTTATCTTTTGCCAACGAAACCACTGTATGATTGATGTGTGCTGCATGTGAATCCATCAGCAGAACAACCGGTCTTTCTTGTAGAATATCAGTTATAAGACATTGTAACCATTCTGAAAATATTTTAGTTGTAATCCAACCCTTCGGGGTTAATTTCACAATTGAATTAGGCAAGGAGTTGTTATTTTAGACTGTCACTCCGTCGAACGCCTTTAAGGGCAGTTGGTACGCTCTATAGTCTGCATGTTATTTTGCTTAACTTTAGGAAAGTTACTATTATAATATTATTGCATTACTAGTATTTGTAATGTTTTATTTAAAAATACGATTCACTCATACGTTTTTGAACAACTGATTCGCTGCAGTTATTATAAACTTCTTTCGTGTGTCTGTGCAAATAGGTGTTCATTACTGCATATTAGTTTTTCTCCTGAGAAGACGAAATGCATTCAGTTTTGCCGAATACGGACTGATAATGTTCCAAGACTGTATTTAATTGGTCAGGATATCGAAGTTAGCACTGAAATCAGGTTCTTAGGTGTTGTATTCGACAAGAGACTTACATGGGTTCCGCATATTAAAGACCTACGGGCTAGGTGCTTAAAGGTGGTTGATATTCTGCGTGTTCTTACAGGTACAGGTTGGGGAGCTGATAGATCATGTATGATAAGGTTCTACAAGGCTCTAGTGCGATCACGTATAGATTATGGCGCTGTAGCGTACTCATCTGCTACTCCCACTTCGCTAAGAATGCTTGAGAGTGTTCACAATTCATGTTTACGATTGTCTACAGGTGCTTTTCGTTCTAGCCCTGTTGTCAGCATCTTAGTTGAAAGTGGAGAAATGTCGTTATACAGACGTCGCCAGCAGCTTATATTGACGTACTTTGCCAAGTTGAAAGCTAGACCTTACCATTTCTTGCATGACATCATTCTCAACAACCCCTGTCATGATTTGCATCTGATGAACGCCCGACAGCCTTCACCATTCGGTGTAAGAGCGTTGGAGATATGCAACAACCTCGATATTGCGATTCCTCGTGTCTACCCATGTAATTCCTGTCTATTTCCACCCTGGACCATCGCTCAGTTACACTTTAACTTTGAGATGAGTAAATACTCAAAGGCAGGCACAAGCTCTGTGGGTAATAGCATTTTCAGTGAGTTAGTTGAAGCTATTAAACCATCTTCGGTTGTATACACTGATGGATCAAAGTCGGATGTTGGAGTTGGTTGCTCGTTTGTTGCTAATGGGAGAACCTATTTGTTTGGATTACCTGCGGGAACCAGTATTTACACGGCTGAACTTTATGCAATTAGTAAAGCTCTGTCTGTAGTCTGTGTGCGTGGGCGTCGGGTGTTGGTGTGCACTGATTCACTCAGTGCCCTGCAGTCGATTAGTGATATATATTCACGTCACCTACTAGTTGCAGATGTCCACGGCACCGTGAAGCAGCTAAACGATAGAGGAGTAAGCGTTGTTTTCTGCTGGGTTCCGAGTCATGCTGGAATCTCGGGAAATGAGGCTGCTGATTTGGCCGCTAAGGAGGCTGCTCGTCAACCGGCTTTCACACAATATCTGACAATGTCTGATTTTGTGAGTCTGGTGAAGCGGGTTATCACTGATTCCTGGCAGGTAGAATGGACTGGCTCTCTTGGCTACAAGCTACGGGACATTAAACCTATTGTTAAGCTTTGGCCTACGTCACTGAGGAAGAACAGAAGGGAAGAAGTTGTCATCGCGCGACTTAGAATTGGGCACACCAGATTAACCCATGGGTATCTCATGACGTCTGGTGATGCTCCAGTTTGTGGCAGGTGCGATTGTCCTTTGACAGTCAAACATGTATTGGTTGATTGCGTCTGCTACGCAGCTCTGCGTCGGCGATTCAAGATTCCCTCTGACATATGGAATATACTCGGTCACGAAAGCCCTATTTTGGACGCGGCTTTGAAATTTTTACGATCGATCAGTGTATACAACAGTGTCTAATGTCCTATTAGTTTTACCCTAACGTTTACATTCAAATGTCTGTGTTTTTATTATATGGCCCCTTTACAGCCTATTGTGATCTTTTATGTCTGTGATATTTTCTTTCTTTTTTTATGTAATTTTTTAATTTTTTGGTTGTGATACTAGTTTTTAGGATTTTAATTACATAAGTGTCAATGTCATTTTTGTGTTTTCTTTTCTAACTGTGATGTTAAGTTTAAGTTTATGTGTGTATGTTTTTTGTGTTTTTAGCGTTTTTTAGCCTGTCTGTGATACTAGATTATAAGATTTTAGATATTTCATATATATATATATATATAGGCCTATATATAAAAATGGCGTTCTGCACTCGGGCTTTTTACACCCTTGTGTAGAACAACAGGCGATGATAACCTCGCCAAGGTTTTTCGCCTTTTGCTGCAAATTGCTTTTGCTGCAATTGCTGCAACAAACACTGGTGATGTAACAATTTATAATATTTGATACAAACAGTTCAAATATTTCCCTGATTGCGGAAAGTTTGTCTGTTTTTCACCTCTCATCCTAGTGGAACGATCATCAAATCTGACAAAGTTTGGAAGAAATAAGAATCTGTAATTGCTTGTGGCAGCTCTTAATAACTGTTACACCTATCCCGTAAAAAAATGTGATAAAATTGTACTGTCTAAAGACAGTGCATGAATTATGCAGTGTAAAAATGACACCAATGGGTCGAAAAAATGGCATCCGAACTTGAGGCGTTGCGAATTCACAACATTCCTGTATAGTGACAGTAAAACTCCCGTATCTCAGAAAATAAGAATATTTTTGATGACATGATAATACGCAGTAGGAATCAATTGAGGAATACATGAAGGGATCCGAGCTAATTATGTATACTCGCCACTCCAGCGGCGCTTCGCGCCGCTTACGTGTCTCGACCTCAGAGGAGTAGGTGGATCAGAATTCATAAGTGGATTAGATCCATTTGCCACAAGGTGAAGTTTGGCCGCCAAAGGGGCTGGGTGGATCACAATATTTACAAATTTCAAGATATGAATGTTTAAAGATGAAGTTTAAAGTTTCAAAATTTAAAATTTGATGGTTTTACAATTTTAGGTTAATGTTTAAAGTTTCAAAATTTTAACTTTAAATGTTGTGGTTTGAAGGTATGTTACTTTGAGTTTTTCGTTTTCTCATGCGACCTAAAAATTTTCGGGTTACCAAATTTTTATGTAATTTTCTTCGCTAAATAACATATCGTTAAAAAAATATGTGTATTCCGAATATTTTAAAATTTTTGTTGGGGTAGTAATCACCATAGGACCCCGCCTAAAATTTAATAAATTCTTCGTGACTCTAGGGGTATGTGTAACGTTTTGTTAATAAACGTTTGCGAAAAACCGTTGTGAAGGTGTAAAGAAAGAAAAACGTGAAAACGGCAAGCCCTAAAAGCCGGAATGCTAGTGTTTTGAGTTTTCTTAGCGAAGAGGTAGGTTAAGGAAAACTTTAGTTACATGGCCTTGAAGTACTTTAGGAGAGGCACAAAAAAGATTCTATACAATTTTCCTCTACGAAGCACCGTTCAGGAGGTAAAAAAATACAACCCCCTACCAACGGTAAGGGGGCGGAACCTGAAAGTTTTCGCGTTACCAAATTTTTATTTAACTTTTAACGTCAAAAACATGCCGTTAAAATACATTTTTTATTCTAAAAATTTAGAAATTTCGTAATTTTTGGATAGGGGTAGTAACTCTCATTGGATCGCTTTTAAAAATTTAAAAAATTACCTGTGATGCTATAAGTACCTTGTGACGTTTTGCTAATAAAAATTTGCATAAAAAACCGTTTTGAAGGTGTAAAGATAGGAAAACTGAAAATGGTAAACCCCAAAAATCGAAATTTGGTTTTTTTAGTTTACTCAGAGGACCTGTGGGTTAAGCGCAACTTTAGTTATGTAATCTTGAAGTACTTTTTGTGGGGCACAAAACAGGTTCATGCATTTTGTCCCTATTATTCACTGTTAAGGAGACAAGGAAATAAAACCCCTACCGCAGGCTAGAGGTTGCTAATTAAAAATTTTCGGGTTATAAAATTTTTGTGTAAGTTTTACGCCAAACAACATGCCGTCAAAAGACTTTTTGTATTCTAAAAATAAAAACATTTCATATCTTTTGGATAAGGGTAGCGATCTCCGTAGGACCCCGATTTAAAATTTTAAAAATTACCCGTGACGCTTCGGGTACATGTAACTGTTTAAAAATAAAAAATTGACGAAATAACCCATTTTGATGGTGTAAAGAAAGAACAACATGCAAACGGCAAACCCCAAAAAGCCGAAATTTTGTTTTTTGAGTTTTCACACTGAACCGGCAAGTTAAGGGCAACGATAACTATACGGTTTTAAAGTACTTTGCAACGGGTACAAAAAAGATTCTATACAATTTTTCGCTACGATGCACCGTTTAGGAGATAAAAAAATACAACCCCTACCGCAGGCTAGAGGGTGCTAATTGAACATTTTCGGGTTATCAAATATTTGTGTAATTTTTAATGCCAAACATCATGCCGTTAACAAATTTTTTGTATTATAAAAATTTAAAATTTTCATTATGTTCAGATAAGGGTAGCAACCCCCGTAGAATCCCGATCCAAAATTTGAAAAATTTTCCGTAACGCGGGGGGTACGGGTAATGTGTTCCTATCAAAAGTTTGCCAAAGAAACCCGTTTTGATGGTGTTACAAAAGAAAACTTAAAAATTGCAACCCCAAAAAAAGCGAAATTTTGTTTTTTTAGTTTTCTCACCGGACCGGCAAGTTGAGAACAACGAAAGCTATATGGTTTTGAAGTACATTAGAAGGGGTACAAAAAATATTCTATACAATTTATTTTTACGATGCACCGTTTAGAAGATAAAAAAATACAAACCCTACTGCAAAAAAGAGGGTGCAACTTTAAAATTTTCGGATTATCATATTTTTATGTATTTTTTCTGCCCATAACAGACAGGTGGAGTGTCAAGTTATTTACATTCAATCTGTTTGTTTCAGGGCCAAAATAAATAGTTCTGTTTCTTATCATATGGTCAGCCAATTAAATGACTGAATCATTTAAGAACAGAAGAGGTAGAGGTGTAAAAGACACTAATCAGAGTTATCTCCTCTGAAAGTAATGAATTTCATTATACAGCCAGACCCTGTGGTGAATAAAGTGAAGGTGGCATTTGCAGAGTGGAAAATATGTGCTTTTCAGAGGGCCCGGCCTGCTGATAAGCGTACTTTTCCACTCAGTGAGGAAGGCAATTGTAAACCACCTCACTCCTTGTTTTACTTAGTAAAACCTGTACAGGTTCAAACCAGCCTTTCGGCTGATGACCTAAACACATGTATTTTTTAACTTCAAACAACATACCGTTAACAGATTTTTTAATTTATAAAAATTTCATGATCTGTAAATAAGGGTACCAAACCCCGTAGGACCCCGATCTAAAATTTAAAAAGTCACCCGTGATTCTGGGAGTTAGTTAATGTGGTCCTAATAAAAATTTGTCAATGAAACCCGTCTTCGTGGTGTTACAAAGAAAAACCTAAAAACTGCAACCCCGAAAAAGCCGAATTTTTGTTTTTTGAGTTTTTCCAGCGAACCGGCGGGTTAAAGGCAACTTTATACATATGGTCTTAACGTACTTCGGGAGGGGAACAAAAATGGTCGCAGTGGCCTTTGCGCTACGAGACTTCGTTAAAAAGTTCGAAATATTCGCGCGCCTCTTCTGAGCTTTCAAAAAGAGATACTTTAAATTTCGCATTTTTCCCGGGGGTTTCAGCTGACGCCCGAGAAAAAAGGTCCTCAGGGATTTTGCTTCTAGAGACCTCCTAAAAGGCGATAATTTCCATCAGTGGCTGGGGCTTTATATATTATAGACTCGCCGCTTCCGTTCCTCGCATCAGAGGGGTAGGTGGATCAGAATACATGAGCGGATCAGAACCATAAAAGTACGGGCGCTGCGCGCCCGCACTTTGTCATAGGGTGAAGTTCGGCCGCCAAGGGGGTTAGGTGGATCTGAATTTTTAAGTAGATAGGGTTAAAGTTACGTCAAAGGGTTAGGTGGATAAAAGTAATTAGTTTTTAAGTTTGAAGTTTTTAAGTTGAGGTTATTGTTTCAAAAGGCGCTGATGGGTCAGAGTTTCAAAAATTAAAGCTTTCACCGAAATTTTGTAATTTGATGTTTTGTAGTTTCAATGTTTGCCGTTCAAGGTTTTAAATTTCATACGTTTAAAAATTTGCGTTAAAATAGATTGATGTTTTTAGTTTAAAATGCTGAAATCTGAGATTTAAAGATATTTTACTTTTCAGATTGAGGTCTCATGTTTATTAGATTTTGAATGTCCGCCCGCATTTTGACATAGGGTGAAGTCCAGCCGCCAAAGGGGTTAGGTGGATCCGAATTTATAAGTGGATAGTAGAAAGTTCCGTCAAAGGGTTAGATGGATAGGAGTAATTAGTTTTTAACTTTGAAGTTTTTTAGTTGAGTTTAATGTTTCAAAAGTTTCAAAACTTTCATATATCTGTCTCCACCATTAAATGTTTGAGGTAGATACACCCTACCGGGGGTTACGCGTCCTTCTCCTTGTACCGTCTCATCTTGCAAAATTTCCGTGGGTACCGCTGCCAGCACTTCGTCCATTGGCGCCGTTCGAAGTCCTCCTTGTTGCATTGCTTTCTTTTGCATATACTGAATATACCCTCGGCGTTGTCCTTCAATGCGTGCGTACATGTCAATCAACCACGTGTCCGAGAGTGGACCGAATCTTTAAAATCTTTCTTCCGACAATAGTAAACAGCGAGTATACTTCAGCAGAGACAATTTCGCAGGAGGATTCTCATTAGTGGTTCTTCCTATTTGCCAACCCGCTTGACCTTCTGGATACAGAAGTGGGTATTGAAACGGCTCTATGAGAAAACTGTTTGCGTCTATAATCCTGGGCTCCGTTAATCCTTTCTTCCAAATGCAGAATTTTCCTTTGGGCGGCGCGGAATCTTCGCAACTTAGTATCGCTGAGACCTCGATTGTTGTCGGCCTGTCGCCTAAAACTGGTCCGTGGGTTCGTCGAGAAGTCGTCTCAAACTCCAGTCGGGCGTTTTCTGATGGCTCATCGTGTAATTTTCTATATAAAGAAATGTATGGATTACGACCCTCAAGAAATGTTTCTATCTTCTTTATCATCACTGGTGACAAATTCTTTTTCTTACCTTCCGCTAAGCGTGCTGTTCCATCGTCTTTGTAAAACACACTATTGTTAGTGCCTCCGCAATTCAAGTCGTATACCATGTGATACGTTCTGCCCAGAATTTTCATAAATGAAAGTCCTCGAGGATGGTGGTAACCAAGCGGGACTGATAGAGCACAAAATGCGAATAAGTCGTTATACAGCCTTGGATGCTGTAAAAGCAGCTTATCATCGTAGATGGCATCGGTCAACGGTGGAAAATTCATGACATTATATTTTCCCTGCCCGCAACACCACTTTGTCCTTCCTTTCTCTTCTTCAAACAGTCGAGCTCCACAGTGTAAACACTTGTGAGTGTTCGGGTCTCGCAGAGATGGATTTTTCAATCTGTAGGGTTTTATCTTGTCCAACGCTTTTCCTGTGCGTTCGGCGATTGTTTCTTTTCCTTTTCTGATTATTGACAGTAGATGGCTGTGGCCAGGATTAGAATCTTTGTACTTTTTAACAGCATCTCTATTGACATCAGGATGTGTTTGGCTCCATATTTTCACTGATTTTCGATTCACTTCCGGATGTGTTTGGCTGTATATTTTCACTGCTTTTTGATTCACTTCCGGATGAGTTTGGCTGTATATTTTCACTGCTTTTTTATTCACTTCCGGATGAGTTTGGCTGTATATTTTCACTGCTTTTTGATTCACTTCTGGATGAGTTTGGCTGTATGTTGCCACTGCTGTTCGGTTTACGTCAGGATGTTTCTCATGGTACTTTTTTACAGCCACACGATTTACTTCAGGGTTTTTTTCTGAAAACGTTTTTACTGCGTTTAAATGCTGCTCTTCTTGACTCAAGAGTGATGTTTTCGGACGACCGAAAGCTGCTTTAGAAGGTCTGCCGACAGGTTTCATATTTTGTTCGTCGTCAATCAACGGTGCTGCCTTAGGACGACCGCGTGCCTTTATCTTAGGCCTCCCTCTTTTATTTTTCGCGTCTGAACTGTTTCTCTTTAAATTTTTATCTATAATATCATCTTGACTAATTACTTCTTGAGCTTTTAGTTTCGGACCAATGGATGTCTTCACATTTTTCGAAAACGGCGTCGGTGTTATTCCTTTTGAAACTTTTAAATTTATTAGCGGTATGTTGTCTTCGGATGAGCCGGAACAGTGATGGTTTGCCTCTGTAATTTCCTTTTGACTAATTACTTCCTGAGCTTTTACTTTCGGTCTAACAGGTTTCTTCACATTTTTCAAAAACGGCGTTGCTGTTATTCCTTTAGAAACTTTTAAATGTATTAGCGGTATGTTGTCTTCGGACGAGCCGGAACAGTCATTGTTTGCTATTTTTCTCTTCATACCTACTTGCACTTTTGCTTCTGCTCTATTTGACGCCACGCGTGATATCTCTTACTGCCTCGGTTCATTATCCAATGGTGAACGTCCAATTAAAAATTGTACTAATTCTGCCAAATCGTTGAATTTAAACAAGCGGCCAACACCATCAGGTGTGTAATGTCCATGTTCATCAATTGAAAGTGAATCCAACAAGTAATAGCACAGATCATTCTTCCATATAGAAACAGCTACGTTCAATCCTAAAAAACTAATCCAGAATTAGGGTGAATATCGAACAGACGTTGTACAGTTGTTCCCAATTCTTCACTACAGCTTTCAATCTGATCTTCATTTGCAGGATATAACCTTGCATCTTCATATAAAATTTTCACCGTGTATTGTTCACCCTCTACACTCAAAAATTCGGCAACCTCGTCAGGACGTAAGTAATTATGTTGGTGAGAAGTGCCTAGAATGTCCTTAGTCTCGTTATAGTATACGTCACCGTCAATTATTAGCTGATCTATATTTTCTAAAGTTATACTGTCCCTGCCCCCAGGGGGCACCCATTCTTATATATATGAATGCTCATCCATGCATATATATGTGGGTGTTCGGGTGTGGCAACCCCGGGACCCCAGCTAAGAGCTAACCTTTTTTCAAAACTATACACAGGTTGCTCTTACACTACACACAACAATAATACTACATCACACACACCACACTTTCTTTCAACACACACATTTACATACCCTACACACAACACATACACAAAGTTTTCTTACACACATTTATAATGCTGGCGAGGATGGGATGCGGGCTGGTCGTGCGTAACCCTTTCCGGATTGGAAGGTCTGGACTGTGGTTGTGCTGCTGTGAGCTTGCTCTGCCGAGGCTTTGCGCCATCCTTTAGCCCTTCCAGTCGCTTCGGTACTGTGGCAAGAAGTGGACCATGGGTAGGAGTGTCGGAGCTCTTACTGCTGCGTGCGAGCCTCTGGGACGTCGGTATCAGTGGGTCAGGCAGTACCTGACTCCCCGGCCCGGATGAAATATGTGTCCTATTACAATCTTCCCCCCCCACCCCCGGGGAGTATGCATAAGCAAAAAGGATAAGGGGTGGGTGCTTAAATGTTAAAAAAGAAGGTGAGTACGTAGCAGTTGTCGGTCTGAGACGGTAAAATTCGTTCATTCGGGGCCCCTTTCAATAATACATTCATACAGCATGCAAACAGCATTTGGTTTTTTGTTACAATCATCTCGAGCTCGAGTATCGCGACAGACATCACCGAAAAAGTAGTTTATATTTTTTTTTTTGAGCAAATTATGTAACCTTTTTAAGGTTAGAAACGTGTTCTTTAGTTATTTCCCCTCCAATAGTCTTACGGAGTAAGGCTGTAACTGGAGTGGAAAAGCCGATGATATAAAATGGTTCAGACCATCGGTATGCCATTTTTGCACAAATATTTTTCCGTTTCGAACTTACGGGGTGAGTTTTAAGTAAAACTTTATCTCCCACCGAAAATGGATTGGGGTGGCGCATAGCATTATATCGGCGCGCCATATCATGATGAGATTTAATTAGTTTTCTTCTAATGTCACACATCATGTTACTTGAACGTACAGGATTTCTATGAAGGATATCTTGGATATTCCATTCTCTATCCAACGGTGTTTGAGCTGGAAAAGTATGCAATATATCAAATGGACATTCCCCATGCGCGTTATGTTGAGCCATATTGAAGGCTAATTGAAACCAAAATAGAGATTTATCCCAGGTTGTTTGAGTAGTTGCATGGTATGCAATAAGAATAGATCGAAGATTTCGGTTTAATCGTTCGGCGTGAGATGGTTGTGGATGGTAGGGGGAGTGAGTGGCTCGTTTTATGCCTAGATTGAAACAAAAGTTTTTAAACATTATTGAATTAAAATTTTTAGCATTATCTGTGACGATTAACCTCGGGATGGAGTAATTTTGAAAAATACGTTTTAATTCTTCTATAATGGAGGATGTATTAGTGTTTTTTAATGGAGCTAACCATGTAAATTTTGAAAAACTATCTACCACCACTAGAATATATTTATATCCTTGGTTGGTTTTTGGTAGGCTGCCTACCGTATCAATAAATAATGTATCAAATGGTGTTGTTGGGACCCTGGAACTGAGATTTCCCCATTTATAATTTATTCCAGGTTTGCTGCGTTGGCAGGTTGTACAAGCATTCACTTTTAAAGGAATTTCTCGATATATAGCCGGCCAATAAAAATACCGTGTAATTTTGTGTATAGTTTTATCGACACCTAAATGTCCACCGATTTCCGAATGATGAAAGTATTTAAATACTAAATCTTTTAAGGAATTGGGGAGAACGATTTTGGTTGGATTATTGTTTTTATCTTTTAGACATAGGACTCCTTTGGATAAACAAAATTTATTATCCATTTGTTGCTTTTGTTGAAGGATAAAGGTATCCTGTTCCTGATGTTGTCTTATGTCTGTAAAAGATAGAGGGAACTGCGATAATAAAGTATTAATATAAGATATATCTTTTGAGATATCTTCATTATTTAAATCGTACATCCTCGATAATGCGTCAGCTACATTATTATCCGAACCACGGATGTGATTAATTTTAAATTTAAAAACAGATAACCGAAGTAACCATCTAGCCAATCTACCCAACTGTTTTGGTCTGGAAAGAAGCCAGGCTAAGGCTTGATTATCGGTTTCTAAAAGAAATTCACGATGTGCTAAATAGGTCCTGAAATGATCTGTTGCGAAAACAACTGCAAGACACTCTCGCTCATATGCAGAAAACTTCCTTTCCGCCTCTGTTAATGTTTTGGAAGCGTACGCTATGGGTCGTCTAGACCCTTCTTGTTCCTGAAGCAGTACAGCTCCTAGACCTGTATCAGACGCATCCGTCTGTAAAATAAATTGTTTAGAAAAGTCTGGTATTGCCAATACCGGGGGATTAGCAATTGCCTGTTTAAGATCTTCAAACGCGATTTTTTGTGAGTCTCCCCAGATAAACTGAGTATTTTTACGACGCAATTTATTCAGGGGTTCGATTCTATCAGCATAATTTTTGATAAATTTAGAAAAATAATTAATCATACCACAGTATCGATGTACTTGTTTCACTGACGTAGGTTGCGGGTACTCCAATATTTTTTGTGTCCTAGTTGAGTCTATAGAGACCCCCTTGTACGATAATGTGTGTCCAAGAAACGGTATTTCATTTACAGCAAATGTTACCTTATCAGGATTAACTGTAATGCCAGCCTTCCGCAGAATTGACAATACTATTTTAATGTGTTTCACGTGTTCTGGAAAACTTTTGGAATATATTAATATATCATCCATGTAATTAAATACAAATTTATATTTAATGTTTTTGAATATTGTATTCATAAGACGTGTTAAAACTTGTGCGCCAGTCGACAAACCAAAAGGTAATCTCTCATATTCGTATAAGCCATCCGGGGTACAAAACGCGGTGATTTGACGAGATTTTTCTGTCAATGGTATTTGATGGTACGCTTGCGCTAAATCTAATGTACTGAACCATCGTGCATTGGAAAACCATTGAAAAGCATGATTTATATTCGGTAAAGGTTGGGCCTCTGAGTCAATTATTAAGTTGACTTGGCGATAGTCTACGACTAAACGACTCGTGCCATTTGGTTTTGGAATCAAAAACGCTGGAGATGAATAAGGCGAAACACTTTCTCTAATTACCTTATCTTTTAATAATTTATCAATTTGTTGTTTCATTTGAAGTGTTTTTATTGGATTTAAGGGATAGGGTCTAGATTTTATAATTTCACTATTTTTGAGTTTAATATCATATTTTAATACGTGGGTACAACCTAATTTAGTGGTGAGTACGTCAGGAAATTCCTTACATAAATTATTAATTTTATTTTTAATATACTCACTTTGTTCCACACTATTAATCTGATCTGGGTATAAATTTATTAGATGAAATTGTTGATTTTTCAACCGGTCAAAAGTTATCACAGACCTTGTGGCGTTAAATATTGCACGTGTTTTTTGTAGGAAATTCATTCCATGTATTAGTTCGTGCTGTATTTTTGTTAATACTTTGAAATTTATTTTCCATGATATATTTTGTAGGTTAATGTTAATCCAGACCTGTTTATTAATTTCTAGAGGAAATCTATCAGCTGTAAGACAGATTGCCTTAATATTTTCCTCTTGTATAATCGCCTTCTTAGCTTTTAAAAGTTTATACATTTGTTGGTTAATAATGTTGTGCGTGGAACCAGAATCAATAAGGGCATTAAATATATTATTTTTGATTTTTATTGATAAAGCTTTCAAAGTATAATTACTATTTAACCTTTGTTCTTTTATCTTTAAATGTTTACATGCGTTATATTTACAAACACGCATCATATGACTATGTTGTGCGCATTTGTAAACATTCAGTTTTTTGGAACATGGTTATTTCCCTTTTGCTGCAAAAGTTTACAATTTCTTTTGATATGACCTAATTTATGACAATAAAAACACTTCAAAGTTGTTGCAGACATATGTGATCTGATTTTATTGCATGCTGTATCTTTTAATGTGTTTTGTGTACCTTGGGTAGGTACTGTGTTATTTACATTGTTTATGACGTTTGTATTATTCATTTTTGATAAACCGATGTCATTAAGAGTTCTAGCATAAACTCTTTCATAGACATAGGCATCTAATTTATTAAAATCTTGTAAGTTATTGGGTTTGCCGATTATACCTATGTGTGTGGCATATATTTCATTTAAACCCGTTAAAATTATATTAATTAACTCACCTTCTGTTAAATCTAATCTTAATACATCATGATTTTCTAAAATTTCTCTCATGTATTCCGCAAGGGTCTCCGTTTGTGACTGATTTCGGTATAATAATTTTAATTTTAATATTTCTTTCATTTTTGGTGTGATTAATTTGTTTACTAAATCTCTATGAAATTGATCGAAATTATGATTATTTCTAATAGAATTTTCAAAAATTTGTTCGGTGAAACCGGTCATAAACGGAGTTAATAACACCAAGGGTAAATCAACTGCATAACGTTTCTGTATTAGTTTAATAATTTTGATATTTCGTACTAACGTGTCAATGTCACGTCCATCAGTAATAGTCAATTGTTTTAATTCGTTTTCTATTGGATTTGCAATTTTTGTCCAATTAAAGTTCAATTCGCGTTGTAAACACACGGGATTATTGTTACCTACGGGATTTGGTATTAATATGTCAGGGGTTTCGTTTCTAAGAACAGGATTTTGCATTTCTGGTTGATGCATAAGATTAATTTGATCATAATTAAGATTTCCTTGTTGTTGATCAGGTAAGAAATTATTCCCTAAATGTGCCTCTTCAGGATTTAAGTTTTGCTCGAAATTAGGTCCAACTTCGAAATTATGCAACTCATTAGCCTTCCAAATATCAAATCCCTCTCTTAAATTTTGAAAGCCTACGACTTTATCTGGTTTGTTGGGTAATATGAATGTTAATATTTTGTTAAGCCGATCATCAAAAATTTCGGCATTATACTTCTCTAATTCATTTAAATTTTCTACGTTTCGTAACTTTACTAAATAGTTTTGACACTCTGTCAGTTGTTTGTCCATGTCAAATCTATGTAATGTAGTTAAATCTATTTGTCGCCCGTTATCTAAGAGTTTTTGTAATCTTTGCCTTTTTTGTCTTACGTTCCCTGTTGTTGTGCTTTTTCGTATTCTTAGTTGGAAGTTAAGGTTCGTTTCGTCTAGTTTAGTGGGATCAAGAATCGGTGCTACCTGTCTATTCATGTTTCTATTTGTTTTGTGTGTTGATGATGATTATTTATGTATGTGTAATCGATGACTTACCAGTCGACGTCGGTATACCTGTCAGATGCGAGTTCTTTATAATTTAGTTTTTTTTTTTATAAATTTTAGAAGATTTGTTGTTATTTGATTTGTTATTATTTTTGATCTTTCTCTTTGTCTTTTTCTTGGCCTTTGACTAATCTTGTTATGTGTTTTTGATGATTTCTTGTCGATGAATCCTTCCTTTGTTTATTATTTTAATTTCTTTCCCAAATATTATGTTACTGAATTTATTTATTGGAATTTTTCATTAAGTGTCCTGGTATCTTGAAAGTATCCTGGTCACGGCACCATTTTTTTCCCAGAGGTTCGTAAATAAAATTCTCTTCAAAAATTCAAAGCTCTTTATTAAAGTTTCTTGATAAATATCATAAAATTCTTAAAAGTATTAAAATTTTTAAAATCTTCTAAAATGTATTAAAACTCCTTTAAAATTCCGCTCCAGCAAATCTTCTAAAATGGTTTATTATTTCTAAATAATATTTTTTTAAAATTCGTGAACTTTTTCTATTTTAAAAAATTGTAAATTGCACCTCACTCCTTAAAACTTTTAAAATAGAATGAGTTAACAATCCATTTTTTTTTAATATGTTCTTTTTTTTGTTTAAATTTTAAATTTTAAATTTTTTTTTTATTATTCTCGTTGCTCGCATCTGAGGGTGGTAAATCATCTGTTGTTTATTTTGAGTGTGTGAATGTGTATGTTTATGTTATACGTGAGCGTATGTAGTTTGTCATTTGTATGTACGTCTGCGTTATTGTTTGTGTGTATAAGTGTCTCCTATTACAGGGCTAAAGGATGGCGCAAAGCCTTGGCAGAGCAAGCTCACAGCAGCACAACCACAGTCCAGACCTTCCAATCCGGAAAGGGTTACGCACGACCAGCCCGCATCCCATCCTCGCCAGCATTATAAATGTGTGTAAGAAAAACTTTGTGTATGTGTTGTGTGTAGGGTATGTAAATGTGTGTGTTGAAAGAAAGTGCCCTCCGAAAGGAGGACAGTCTTGCACTTTTGGAAGTCTCCAATGTGCTTCGTGAACAAGGAGTAGGAGTTGCCACGTGTCGTGACCTTGTATGACTTCGAAAGGTGGGTGTTGAGAATTTTTGTAAGTGCAGCCCAGTTGGCAGGGGCGCGGAATACGAACGGAGGAACTTTGTTCCTACGGGGGGTCGTTTCTGGGGGTGAGGTTGCAACAGGAGTAGAATTTTGTAACATGCCACCTGAGTCCGTCCGGACACGCTTTGGTGGACGGTGGTGAATCCAGATTCGTCCTCATGTACCTCCATCGATGCTGACGTTGATGAAGGGGCGGGTGTCCCAGTTGATGTTGAGGCTGGTTGAGACGAAGTGGCAGTTGGCGCCGCCATCTCCCACACGGCGCCTAGCGGAGACGGGTCCAGCTTTTCGAGAGTTCCTCTGCTTGGACGTACACAAGTAGGGTGCTTGTTGCGGCTGGACCCGGGTCGTTAAAACCTTATCTACCCGGGTCTTTAAAACCTTACCAGCACACAACAAGCGACACGTAACTATGTGACACGTACAAAGTACACAAATATAGTAAACACACAAATTAAATAGTAGACACACAATTAAATAGGCAATACACGAAAGAAGTCTGTATAATAAATATCGCACAAGTCAATATAAATAATACACAAATTACATATAATAAATAATGCAAAAGTCAATATAAATAATACACGAATCACAAATAATATAATATAAACTACGAATGTTTACAAAAACCGACGTAAACCTTGACGTTTTCCACAAAAACACAAGCAGCTACAGAAATGCATACACACTGATTGTTGTTACTTCTTTCGCTGAATTGAGGATTATCCTGAGAAATTGTACCTGAGACTACCGATTGAATACGTAAACGACTACTTAGCATATTTAACATATCTGGATTAGAGTAAGACATATCGAAAATCATTTTTTTTACAAATATAAAACACAAGAAAAAAATATATAAAGAAAACCAACAACAAATAACAATAACTAACAACAATATAATAATAATAAACAACAATAAACAATAATAAACAACAATAACTAACAACAATGCAAAGCTATTGCAGCACAACAGGGAATTCTTCCAGAAAGCACTGAAAACAAAAGATCAGTTAACATTTAATATGAATATAAATAATTTATTAATTCAAAACTACACCTAAAAATTATAAAAAAAATTTTGTATTTTGAGATTTCGGTAAACAGTAAACAGATGTAACACTAAACTGACACCCACACATGGTACTAACAGACCCTACATAAATAACGGCCCACAAAGATATTAACTGTATCAATAACCGTTACTCATGGCATTATTTGCATTGGCAAGAGAAAGTCGTGTGCGTGTTTCACTCCAGATTTAAAAAAAAACGGTTATCAGTGCTGGCCGTAATTTTTTATAAGGAATTTTAGTCGGTTTCAAGGGTCGCTTGAACACTGTTCGTCATGTGTTTTGCTCTCCGAGGCCCCGTTTAGGCTGTGACTTTTTGTCAGTGAGTGAGTGAGTGAGTGAGTCAGTGAGTGACACTGGGGCTTTATATAATAAACTTTCACTGTGAATATAAATGATTTATTAACTCTGAACTATATTTATTTCTTCGGCCAGTACTGGTTTATACTTAACGTTTTATAACTTATGTTAGGATTCTTGTTAATTATTTGCATTGGCAAGAGAAAGTTGCGTACGTATTTACAACACATATAAAAAAAAATTATTTCGTCGGTCAGTATTGGTTTATTTTTAATGTTTTGTAACATAAGTTAGGGAAATTGTTAATTATTTGCATTGGCAAGAGAAAGTTGCGTGCGTATTTACAATTGATTTTTAAAAAATATGTTTCATCGGCCAGTATTGGTTTATTTTTAATGATTTGTAACATAAGTTAGGGATATTGTTGAGTATTTGCATTGGCAATAGAAAGTTCCGTGCGTATTTACAACATTTAAAAAAACAATTATTTCATCGGTCAATATTGGTGTATTTTTAATGATTTGTAACATAAGTTAGGTTAGTTTGGTTAATACAAAATGGATGCATTCGTCAGTTGGTTTATAAACTTAATATAGAATAATATTATGTTAAATATCTTGTATTTAGTCCACGATGGCATGGTTCAGATGAATATTTTGTGTTATTGACTCATTATGTGAATAATCTTTGCTTTCCCGTATGTCTAGCAACTGCATATTAAGACTGGACGGATCTGTTGTGAAAATTAGCAAATCCAAAATGGATGCATTCGTCAGTTGGTTTATAAACCTAATAATTAATTATATTTATGTTAAATGTTAAACCCACTACATTTACATTTACAAACTTACATTTACAGCAGCACACAAAAATATAGGTAAACCTTGGTCTATTGTTGTCATTTAAACAGGTTATAAATTAACCTCAGTTCAGTTGGTTTAGTCAGTTGAAAGCTAATTCTCAATGTAGGCAAATACGATTGAACGACTCAATACAAAGCCACTGGAACAGACAAAAACAATTAATTTTATTTTTAGAGTCAAATATCAACTAAAGTTCAATTTTAAAGAATTAATTATTATAGATAGATTTCCAAGAACAACACGGTTTAGGTAAGTTTACTGCGTTCATTCATCCACCGAAGGCTTAATTAGTCAAAAATCAGTGCAACTGGTTTTAAATGTGGTACATCACAAGCTTACTGTTGTTAGATTTATCATATTTCACTTAGTGTAATGAAATATATTACACTCAGACCAACGGTAGCCCTCTAAAGAAACAGAATGTCTGGTCACCTCTCAAATCCAGAACTGTGTTTCCTAACATTAGGCACTTAGGTACAATTCTTTGTTTAAATTACCATCTACTTTTCATAGTTGTTGAAGAGACATTACTGTCAAGGCAACCCACTATACGTTTACAGCAGCATACAAAAATATAGGTATCCCTGTTGTGAAAATTAGCAAGTCCAAAATGGATGCATTGGTCAGTTGGTTTATAAACCTAATAATTAATTATATTTATGTTAAATGTTAAACCCACTACATTTACATTTACAAACTTATATTTACAGCAGCACACAAAAATATAGGTAAACCTTGGTCTATTGTTGTCATTTAAACAGGTTATAAATTGATTATTAGTTCAGATAATACTTACATAGGTTAAGTCAGTTGAAAGCTAATTCTCAATGTAGGCGGATACGATTGAACGACTCTAATACAAAGCCACTGGAACAGACAAAATTATAACCAATGTAGTACTATATTAAACTTTATAAATTGTTCAAAGTGTCTAGCATAGCCTTCTTTTAACCCATTCTATTTGTTACTGAAATATGTTGACTATAACCTAACAAGCTTGATACGTCCATACACTGCCCGTTTACATTCAAGAAATTTCAATGAAAATGGAACTTCGTAGTAATTTTATTAAATTATTAATTAAAATAGCATTAGGTTACTAACTCTTATAACATTTAGGCTAGTATTACTGCAATGCATAAGCTATGTATCAATTTGAACGACTACATTTAAGAAATACTGCGTTGAACCTGGCCAACAGCTGTTATTTTCATGAAAATATCATGTTTGGATACTAACTCTTATAACATTTAGGCTAGTATTACTGTACTGTATAAGCTATCTATCAAATAAATTTAAGAAATACTGCGTTGAACCTGACCAACAGTTATTTCCATGAAAATACCATTTCTCTATGTAGTTGTGTTAGAAATACCATGTTCTTTATATGGGTTGTCTAGCAACTGCATATTAATAGTAAACGGATTTGTTTTCATCATTCGCTGTAACAATTAACAAGTCCATGTTGAAATGAAATGGATGCATTCGTCAGTTGGTTTATAAACTTGATATGTTAAATACTGTGTATTTAGTTTATCTTATAGAAGTTTATCTTAACCAGTTTTTTTTTTAAAGAAAATAGTTAGAAAAATTGTAGAAAAAATATATAAATTACATTATTATATCTACATAAAGAACTGGATTGAATTTTACTTACCTTTAATGTCTGTTGTAACGAAGACGTCAAGCAGATCTTGCTTCTTATATTCAGTCACACTCACAATTACTCACAATTACAATCACACAGTTTTTTAAATTTATTTATTCATACACACCCAAACACACACGTTATTGTCTCTAAATTCGTAATTATTGTCTCTACACTTTCTATAAGACACTCCAGCAAAGGCAGGCGTGAAAGAGGCGTAAAAAGGCAGGCATAAAACAGGCGTCCAGCAAAGGCAGGCATAAAAGACAGAATGGAAGTAAGCGTGCCACGCGCATTGATACATGGCGCATTGATACAACCAATACGGCAACATAGATCTATTTATATTTTTCAATATCTATGAAAGACATTCAATTTTAAATAATTTAATAACGCATTACAACCGGAAAAACGTTTCTGGTTCCTATTTACTTAATTTTTTACGCCTAAAACATACGTACAGTATTTTTGGCTTGACCACACCCCTTAACAAGCGAAAACAAATAGTGCGGCGGAATTAAGTTCATGCGTCCTTACGCCCTGTTCAATATGGCGTCTATGTTTGTTTTATACTAGTGACTATTAAAAATTTATTTAATAAGAACATTAAACATATTACATTTTGAGGTTAAAATCTAATGACTTACGACTAATAATTAATAAATATAACATAACTGAACAATAAAAGAATTTTTAATGAATTCCAACAAAGCTTTTTGTGAAAAATCATT
Organism: Catonia carolina; assembly: GCA_035578175.1. Classification (NCBI taxonomy): domain Eukaryota; kingdom Metazoa; phylum Arthropoda; class Insecta; order Hemiptera; family Achilidae; genus Catonia; species Catonia carolina. The sequence continues at coordinate 320,475,495 of JAQMRL010000001.1, read as the reverse complement.
ACCAAATTTATTAGTACTATTACATTATTATTATTATTATTATTACTATTATTATTATTACTACTACTACTACTACTAAATTTATCTAAATTAAATTAATTTAATAGAAAAACGTGACGCTTTTAGCTACGACCCACTGTTTAGAACATGAAAATAACAACCCCCCCTCAAAAAGGGGTAAGGTTATAAAAATTTGATAGTAAGCTGTTCGTATCTGTTTTTAACCCTAAAGAACGTGCCGTAAAAAGATTTTTCGTATTTTAAAATTTTGGTAATTTTAAAATTTTTTGGGGGGCCTAGCACCCCTACGGGGCCCGGAAGAAAAATTTAAAAAAATGTCTCGTGTTTCGGTGTTATGCCAAACACGTTATATAGCGAAAATTGTGACTCCAAGCTATTTTTTAAGCGTAATGAATAAGTAACTAAAAACCCGAATACGCAAAAAACTCAAAATTTGGTTTTTTGGATTTTTGCAACGAACGGGTTTAAAAATTGACTTTTTGATTACGGATTCTTAAGGTACATTGGTAGGGGAACAAAAAACTCTGTGTGCGCTACCAGTTCCGACAAACGGTTGAGGAGATAAAATCCCCCCTCCACCCACCCTTTAAAGAAGGGGTGAGTTTAAAAAATTAAAAAAATAACTTTTTGTGTATTTTTAACGCTGAAAAGGATTCTGTAAAGAAATTTTTAAAAATTTGAAAATTTGAAAATATTTAAAATTTTGGGGGCGTAGCACCCCTCACGGATACGGGACCTAAGTTTTCAAAAATGTTCCGTAATTCCGCCCGGAAGGGTAGTGCGGTGCAATTATAAACAAAGAAATGAAAATGTTTTCCGGGCGTAAAAAAAGGAAAAAGTGATATCGGAAGAGGTCAAAAAGCCTAAATTTGGTTTTTTCAGTTTTTTAAGCGTATTCGTTAACGAAACACAACTTAAGTAACATATTCTGAAACGTCTCCGGGAGACGAACAAAAAAGAATCTGAGCACTTTTTAGCTGCGACGCACGGTTAAGAAGTTCAAAATTTTCACCCCCCTCCACAATCACCCTAATACACGCGACCCGAGATTTCGGATTTTTCCTGGGGGTTCTAGCTACAGGTCGAGTGGACGACAGCGCCAGTTCAGCCGAGCGATGCGCCCAGATGGCTGTGATTTTTTCGTTTTCGGGTTGTCCAAAATGACATTTAAAAAAAACGTTGTGGGGGGGCGTTTCTAGGTGATGGGACCTTTCGTAACTTATTCTTGTAGTACTCCGGCAGTGGTACAAGAATGGTCCAATACAATTCCGAGCGACGACCCACCATTTAGAAGAAGAAAATAACCCCCCCAATAAATGGGAAGGTTATAAAAATTTTAAAGTAAGCTGTTCGTATCTGTTTTTAAAGCTAAACAACTTGCCGAGAAAAAATTTCGTATTTCGAAAATTTGCGATTTTTAATTGCTGGGGGGGGGGGGGTTGTAGCACCTGATTTTGGGACCCGAAAAAGAATTGTAAAAAAATCTGGTTTACGTTTTATCCCGAAATTGATATATAGCGACAAATAGCTATTAATAAGGCGTAAGAACCAGGCAACCTAAAACCAGGACACACAAAAAATTCAAAATTAATTTTTTTGGATTTTTCTAACAAACAGGCGTAAAAAGAGATTTTTTGCTTAAAGATTCTTAAAGTACTTCAAAAAAGGAACAGAAAACTGTTTGTAAGGTACTAAGTCCGACAAACCGTTAACGAGATAAAAAGCACCCCTCCCCCTACCCTAAAAAGAAACACAGGTTAAAAAAAAATTCGAAAATACACAATTTTGTGTATTTTTAATGGGAAAGAAGATGCTGATGAAACATTTTAAAAATTTTGAAAAAAAATTTTTTTCGAAATTTTGGAGGGGCGTAGCACCTCTCACAGGTCCGGGACATAATGTTTCAAAAAATGTCCGTATTTCCGGTCGATAGGGTAAGCCGACTGAAAATAAAAACCTGCATCAAAAGTTATCCCCGGGCGTACAGACAGAAAACTGAAATTCGCAACCCCCAAAGAGCCTAAATTCGGTTTTTTGGGGTTTTCGTGCGAACCGGTCGTTTCTGAGCGACGGTTAAAAAACGTTTTTAACCCACTTCGGACGAGCAACAAAAAAGATCCTATACTCTTTTACGCTAGGACGCACCGTTAAAAAGCTCCTTGAACATTTTCCGATTACCAAATTTACCCAGTATTGATCAATGTTACTTGAAAAATATTACAAACATATTACAATTTTGTTTTTTGAGTTTCCTGTGTGAAAAAGTGGGCTGACAAAACCTTTGTTTACCTATTCATTAAGTACTCCGGTTGTGGATCACAAAAGGTCCTCTACAGTTTTTAGCTACGGCCCACCGTTTAGAAGATAAAAAATAACCCCCCCCCCTTAACTAAGAAGGGGGAGGTTATAAAAATTTTAAAGTAAGCTGTTCGTATCTGTTTTTAAAGCGAAACTACATGCCGTAAAAATTTTTTTCGCATTTTCAACATTTTGAGATTTTAAAAAATTTGTGGGGGGGGTAACACCCCTATTGGGCCCGCAAGACGAATTTCAAAAATTTTCTCTTCTTTAGGTTTTATCCGAACACGATATATAGCGAAAATTTTGACTCCAAGCTATTTTTTAAGCGTAATGAATAAGTACGTTGAAACCCGGATACGCAAAAAAGTCAAAATTTGGTTTTTTAGACTTTTGCAACGAACGGGTGTCAAAATCGAATTTTCGCTTGATTACTATCAAAGTACTTTACAAGACGAACAAAAAAGTCTTTGTAGACCACTAGGTCCGACAAACCCTTAAGGAGATAAAAGCCAACCCTTCCCCCCCCTTAAATATAGGGGTCGTTTTTAAAAAAATTCGAAAATACACATTTTTCAGTATTTTTAACGACAAACAAGGTACTGTTAAAAGATTTTTAAAATTTTGAAAATTTGAATTTTTTTAAAATTTTGGAGGGGCGTAGCACCCCTTACAGGTCCGAGACCTAAGGTTTCAAAAATTGTCCGTACTTCCGGTCGATAGGGTAAGCCGACGAAAAATGAAAACCGGCATCAACATTGATCCCGGGGCGTAGAAAAAGGAAAACCTGAAATTCGCAACCCCTAAAAAGCCTAAATTTCGTTTTTCGGGTTTTTTTGGGCGAACCGGTCGTTTCTCAGCGACGGTCAAAAAACGTTTTTAAAGCACTTCGGACGAGCAACAAAAAAGGTCCTATACACCAATACGCTAGGACGCACCGTTAAAAAGTTCGAAATTTAAGGGAGGCCCCCCAGCGCCCCCCGAAAGCGAAAACCCAAAAGTCATAATTTTCCCTCCGGTTTCAGCGACAGGCGAAGAAAAAAGGTCCCCATGGTTTTCGCGCTCCGAGGCCTCCTTATGGGTTAGAATTTATGTCAGTGAGTCAGTCAGTCAGTCAGTGAGTGACCCGCAGGGCTATAGAGTATATGGACTCGCCTCCGGCGAGGCAGGGGGCTTCGCCCCCTGCACCCCCATCGCCACTCCAGCGGCGCTTCGCGCCGCTTCCGTGCCTCGCATCAGAGGGCTAGGTGGATCAGAATTCATTATTGGATCAGAATCATTTGCCACAAAATGAAGTTCGGTCTACAAAGGGTTGGCGTGGATCACAATATTTTGAAATTTTAACATATGAAAGGTTAAAGTTGAAGTTTGAAGTTTTAAAAGTGAAAAATTTGAAGGTTTTGAAGTTTTAGGTTAATAATTAAAGTTTTAAAATTTAACTTTGAATGTTGAGGTTTGAATGTATGATACTATGAGTTTTTCGTTTCCTTATGTGATCTGGGGTTGCGACTTGAACATTTTCCGATTACCAAATTTACCCAGTATTGGTCAATGTTACTTGAAAAATATTACAAAAATATTACAATTTTGTTTTTTGAGTTTTCTCTATGAAAAAGTGGGCTGACAAAACCTTTGTTTACCTATTCTTTAAGTACTCCTGTTGTGGATCAAAAAAGGTCCTTTACAGTTTTTAGCTACGGCCCACCGTTTAGAATATGAAAAATACCCCCCCCCCAAACTAAGAAGGGGGAGGTTATAAAAATTTTAAAGTAAGCTGTTCGTATCTGTTTTTAAAGCGAAACGACATGCCGTAAAAATTTTTTTCGTATTTTCAAAATTTTGAGATTTTAAAAAATTTGGGGGGGTAGCACCCCTATTGGGCCCGCAAGACGAATTTCAAAAATTTCCTCTTTTTTAGGTTTTATCCGAACACGATATATAGCGAAAATTTTGACTCCAAGCTATTTTTTAAGCGTAATGAATAAGTACCTTGAAACCCGGATACGCAAAAAAGTCAAAATTTGGTTTTTTGAATTTTTGCAACGAACGAGTGTCAAAATCGAATTTTTGCTTATGTACTCTCATAGTACTTTACGAGACGAACAAAAAAGTCCTTGTAGACCACGAGGTCCGACAAACCCTTAATGAGATAAAAACCACCCCTTCCCTTCTTAAATATAAGGGGTGGTTTCAAAAAAAATTCGAAAATACCCATTTTTAAGTATTTTTAACGACAAACAAGGTACTGTTAAAAGATTTCTAAAATTTTGAAAATTTGAATTTTTTTAAAATTTTGGGGGGGCGTAGCACCCCTTACAGGTCCGAGACCTAAGGTTTCAAAAATTGCCCGTACTTCCGGTCGATAGGGTAAGCCGAAGAAAAATGAAAACCGGCATCAAGATTGATCCCGGGGCGTAGAAAGAGGAAAACCTGAAATTCGCAACCCCTAAAAAGCCTAAATTTCGTTTTTAGGGTTTTTTGGGCGAACCGGTCGTTTTTGAGCGACGGTCAAAAAACGTTTTTAAACCACTTCGGACGAGCAACAAAGAAGGTCCTATACTCTTTTACGCTAGGACGCGCCGTTTAAAAGCTCAAAATATAAGGGAGGCCCCCCAGCGCCCCCCGAAGGCGAAAACCCAAAAGTCATAATTTTCCCTTCGGTTTCAGCGACAGGCGAAGAAAAAAGGTCCCCATGGTTTTTGCGCTCCGAGGCCTCCTTATGGGTTAGAATTTATGTCAGTGAGTCAGTCAGTCAGTCAGTGAGTGACCCGCAAGGCTATAGAGTATATGGACTCGCCTCCGGCGAGGCAGGGGGCTTCGCCCCCTGCACCCCATTGCCACTCCAGCGGCGCTTCGCGCCGCTTCCGTGCCTCGCATCAGAGGGGTAGGTGGATCAGAATTCATAATTGGATCAGAATCATTTTCCCAAGGTTTTAGTCGCCAAACGATTTGGGTTGTTCATTATATTTTATTTTGAAATTTTAAGATGTGAACGTTTAAAGTTGAAGTTCGAAGTTTTAGAAGTTAAAAATTCGAAGGTTTTTAAGTTTTTGTTTTATTTTTAGTTTTAACGTTTTTTCGGGTTACCAAATTTTTATGTAATTTTCTTCGCTAAGTAACATGTTAAAAGATTATTTGTATTGTACTCAACTAATTTTAAAATTTTTCTTTGGTTAGCAATCACCATAGGACGGCGACCTAAAATTTAATAAATTTTATTTATTGTATTGGGTTACATGAAACTATTAACAGGGCTTTAGGTAACAGGCGTTTGCCAAAACAAGTAATCCAAAGTTTCACTTCAAGGGTTTCTTAATTTTCAAAAATTTCCGTGACTTCCCATCAGCATAAATACATCTAATCTGTTTCAAATGTACTACGTTATAATCCGCACATATTTTTCTATGTTATGTAAAAAAATAACACAACTTAAGTATTTTCCTGGTATTGATCAAGCTAAAATAAACATATTTTACAGGGCTTTAATTTTCGGACGATTCCCACAAAAAAGAGTTCAATAATGTTTCGTTCCAGTGATTTCTTAATTTTTTCAAAATTTTCGGTTCATCGTGCTTCGCAAAAATTAATCTAATTTGTTTCGAATAGGCCCTGCCGTTTTCCACTCACGTTTCTGTATAAATTGAAATAAATAAAAAAATTCACTTATTTTCCGGTTTACCTAATATTGGTCACGGTCACATGAAAATATAACAGGGCTAGGTAACAGGGATGGGTTGAAGTCGACTGCCGCAAAATTAGTCGACTAATGTTTGCTCCTAAGGTTTTTTAATAATTCCAAAATTCTTGGGTCACCCACCTTCGTCGAAATCAATCGAATGTGTTTTGAATGAGCTCCGTAGTTTTCCGCTCACAATTCTCTATGTAAAAAAATTTAAAAAGGCATTTTGCGAGTTTTCATGATATTGGTCGTGGGTATATATATTAAAAAAATCTCTAATTTCCCTGTTTTCCCGGTATTGATCGCTGTAAAATTAAAATTTTGAAAGGGCATCATAGCATTTAAAAAGCATCATACCCGGATGCACAAAAAAGTCGAAAATTTGTTTTTCTAGTTCTTTCCGTGAACGGGTTGGGCTGATAGGACCTTTTGTTACTTATTCTTGAAATACTCCGACAGTAGAACAAACATGGTTTCATACAATTTATAGCTACGACCCACTGTTTAAAAGATAAAAACATCCCCCCCCGCGCTATAACAAGGCGAGGTTACAAAATTTTTAAAGTAAGCTGTTTGTATTTGTTTTTTAAGCTAAACGACATGCCGTAAAAAAAATTTTTTATGTACAAAATATGACATTTAAAAAAAGTTGTGGGGGGGGGTTTCTAGGTGATGGGACCTTTCGTAACTTATTCTTGAAGTACTCCGGCAGTGGTACAAGAATGGTCCTATACAATTCCGAGCTACGACCCACCATTTAGAAGAAGAAAATAACCCCCCCAATAAAGGGGAAGGTTATAAAAATTTTAAAGTAAGCTGTTCGTATCTGTTTTTAAAGCTAAACAACTTGCGGAGAAAAAATTTCGTATTTCGAAAATTTGCGATTTTTAAATGCTGTTGGGCGGGGGGTTGTAGCACCTGATTTTGGGACCCGAAAAAGAATTGTAAAAAAATCTGGTTTACGTTTTATCCCGAAATTGATATATAGCGACAAATAGCTATTAATAAGGCGTAAGAACCAGGCAACCTAAAACCAGGACACACAAAAAATTCAAAATTAATTTTTTTGGATTTTTCTTACAAACAGGCGTAAAAAGAGTTTTTTTGCTTAAAGATTCTTAAAGTACTTCAAAAAAGGAACAGAAAACTGTTTGTAAGGTACTAAGTCCGACAAACCGTTAACGAGATAAAAAGCACCCCTCCCCTACCCTAAAAAGAAACACAGGTTAAAAAAAAATTCGAAAATACACAATTTTGTGTATTTTTAATGGGAAAGAAGATGCTGTTGAAACATTTCAAAAATTTTGAAAAAAAATTTTTTTCGAAATTTTGGAGGGGCGTAGCACCTCTCACAGGTCCGGGACATAATGTTTCAAAAAATGTCCGTATTTCCGGTCGATAGGGTAAGCCGACTGAAAATAAAAACCTGCATCAAAAGTTATCCCCGGGCGTACAGACAGAGAAAACTGAAATTCGCAACCCCCAAAGAGCCTAAATTCGGTTTTTTGGGGTTTTCGTGCGAACCGGTCGTTTTTGAGCGACGGTTAAAAAACGTTTTTAACCCACTTCGGACGAGCAACAAAAAAGATCCTATACTCTTTTACGCTAGGACGCACCGTTCAAAAGCTCCTTGAACATTTTCCGATTACCAAATTTACCCAGTATTGATCAATGTTACTTGAAAAATATTACAAACATATTACAATTTTGTTTTTTGAGTTTTCTGTGTGAAAAAGTGGGCTGACAAAACCTTTGTTTACCTATTCATTAAGTACTCCGGTTGTGGATCACAAAAGGTCCTCTACAGTTTTTAGCTACGGCCCACCGTTTAGAAGATAAAAAATACCCCCCCCCCCGTAACTAAGAAGGGGGAGGTTATAAAAATTTTAAAGTAAGCTGTTCGTATCTGTTTTTAAAGCGAAACGACATGCCGTAAAAATTTTTTTCGTATTTTCAACATTTTGAGATTTTAAAAAATTTGAGGTAGTGGGGGGGTAACACCCCTATTGGGCCCGCAAGACGAATTTCAAAAATTTTCTCTTCCTTAGCTTTTATCCGAACACGATATATAGCGAAAATTTTGACTCCAAGCTATTTTTTAAGCGTAATGAATAAGTACCTTGAAACCCGGATAAGCAAAAAAGTCAAAATTTGGTTTTTTGAATTTTTTCAACGAACGGGTGTCAAAATCGAATTTTTGCTTATGTACTCTCATAGTACTTTACGAGACGAACAAAAAAGTCTTTGTAGACCACTAGGTCCGACAAACCCTTAAAGAGATAAAAACCACCCCTTCCCCCCCTTAAATATAAGGGGTGGTTTCAAAAAAATTCGAAAATACACATTTTTAAGTATTTTTAACGACAAACAAAGTACCGTTAAAAGATTTCTAAAATTTTGAAAATTTGAATTTTTTTAAAATTTTGGGGGGGCGTAGCACCCCTTACAGGTCCGAGACCTAAGGTTTCAAAAATTGTCCGTACTTCCGGTCGATAGGGTAAGCCGAAAAAAAATGAAAACCGGCATCAAGATTGATCCCGGGGCGTAGAAAAAGGAAAACCTGAAATTCGCAACCCCTAAAAAGCCTAAATTTCGTTTTTCGGGTTTTTTGGGCGAACCGGTCGTTTTTGAGCGACGGTCAAAAAACGTTTTTAAAGCACTTCGGACGAGCAACAAAAAAGGTCCTATACACCAATACGCTAGGACGCACCGTTAAAAAGTTCGAAATTTAAGGGAGGCCCCCCAGCGCCCCCCAAAGGCGAAAACCCAAAAGTCATAATTTTCCCTTCGGTTTCAGCGAAAGGCGAAGAAAAAAGGTCCCCATGGTTTTCGCGCTCCGAGGCCTCCTTACGGGTTAGAATTTATGTCAGTGAGTGAGTGAGTGAGTGAGTGAGTGAGTCAGTGACCCGCAGGGCTATAGAGTATATGGACTCGCCTCCGGCGAGGCAGGGGGCTTCGCCCCCTGCACCCCCCTCGCCACTCCAGCGGCGCTTCGCGCCGCTTCCGTGCCTCGCATCAGAGGGGTAGGTGGATCAGAATTCATAAGTGGATCAGAATCATTTTCCACAAGGTGAACTTTTAGTCGCCAAACGAGTTGGGTGGTTCAGTATATTTTGAAAGTTTTTGAAAGTTTAAAGTTTGGGGGGTTTGGGGGTTTTCTGGCAGTTAGGACCTTTTGTAACTTATTCTTGAAGTACTCCGGCAGTGGAACAAGAATTGTCCAATACAATTCTGGTCTATGACCCACCGTTTAGAAGACGAAAAACACCCCCCCCCCAAATAGGGAGAGGTTATACAAATTTTAAAGTAAGCCGTTCGTATCTGTTTTTAAAGCTAAAGAGCTTGCCGAAAAAAATTTTCGTATTTTCAAAATTTGCGATTTTTAAATTCGGGTGGGGGGGGGGGTGTAGCACCCCATTTTGGGATCGGAAGAAGAATTTATATAATTAATATAATAATAATAATTAAAGTTTTAAAATTTAACTTTGAATGTTGAAGTTTGAATGTATGATACTATGAGTTTTTCGTTTTCTTATGTGATCTGGGGTGGCGACTAATAATGTTTCAAAAAATGTCCGTATTTTCGGTCGATACGGTAAGCCTACTGAAAATAAAAACCTGCATCAAATGTTATCCCGGGGCGTACAGAATGAAAAAACTGAAATTGAAGCTAAACGACATGCCGTAAAAAAATTTTGTATGTTCAAAATCTGACATTTTAAAAAAAAAGTTGTGCGGGGGGATTTCTGGGTGATTAGACCTTTCGTAATTTATTCTTGAAGTACTCCGGCAGTGGAACATAAATGGTCCAATACAATTCCGAGCTACGACCCACCATTTAGAAGAAGAAAATAACCCCCCCAATAAAGGGGAAGGTTATAAAAATTTTAAAGTAAGCTGTTCGTATCTGTTTTTAAAGCTAAACAACTTGCCGAGAAAAAATTTCGTATTTCGAAAATTTGCGATTTTTAAATGCTGGGGGGGGGTTGTAGCACCTGATTTTGGGACCCGAAAAAGAATTGTAAAAAAATCTGGTTTACGTTTTATCCCGAAATTGATATATAGCGACAAATAGCTATTAATAAGGCGTAAGAACCAGGCAACCTAAAACCAGGACACACAAAAAATTCAAAATTAATTTTTTTGGATTTTTCTAACAAACAGGCGTAAGATTCTTAAAGTACTTCAAAAAAGGAACAGAAAACTGTTTGTAAGGTACTAATTCCGACAAACCGTTAACGAGATGAAAAGCACCCCTCCCCCTACCCTAAAAAGAAACACAGGTTAAAAAAAAATTCGAAAATACACAATTTTGTGTATTTTTAATGGGAAAGAAGATGCTGATAAAACATTTCAAAAATTTTGAAAAATTTTTTTTTCGAAATTTTGGAGGGGCGTAGCACCTCTCACAGGTCCGGGACTTAATGTTTCAAAAACTGTCCGTATTTCCGGTCGATAGGGTAAGCCGACTGAAAATAAAAACCTGCATCAAAAGTTATCCCCGGGCGTACAGACAGAAAACTGAAATTCGCAACCCCCAAAGAGCCTAAATTCGGTTTTTTGGGGTTTTCGTGCGAACCGGTCGTTTTTGAGCGACGGTTAAAAAACGTTTTTAACCCACTTCGGACGAGCAACAAAAAAGATCCTATACTCTTTTACGCTAGGACGCACCGTTAAAAAGCTCCTTGAACATTTTCCGATTACCAAAATTATCCAGTATTGATCAATGTTACTTGAAAAATATTACAAACATATTACAATTTTGTTTTTTGAGTTTTCTGTGTGAAAAAGTGGGCTGACAATACCTTTGTTTACCTATTCATTAAGTACTCCGGTTGTGGATCACAAAAGGTCCTCTACAGTTTTTAGCTACGGCCCACCGTTTAGAAGATAAAAAATACCCCCCCCCCCTTAACTAAGAAGGGGGAGGTTATAAAAATTTTAAAGTAAGCTGTTCGTATCTGTTTTTAAAGCGAAACGACATGCCGTAAAAATTTTTTTCGTATTTTCAACATTTTGATATTTTAAAAAATTTCGGGGGGGGTTAACACCCCTATTGGGCCCGCAAGACGAATTTCAAAAATTTTCTCTTCTTTAGCTTTTATCCGAACACGATATATAGCGAAAATTTTGACTCCAAGCTATTTTTTTAAGCGTAATGAATAAGTACGTTGAAACCCGGATACGCAAAAAAGTCAAAATTTGGTTTTTTAGACTTTGGCAACGAACGGGTGTCAAAATCGAATTTTAGCTTGATTACTATCAACGTACTTCACAAGACGAACAAAAAAGTCTTTGTAGACCACTAGGTCCGACAAACCCTTAAGGAGATAAAAGCCAACCCTTCCCCCCCTTAAATATAGGGGTTGTTTTTAAAAAAATTCGAAAATACACATTTTTCAGTATTTTTAACGACAAACAAGGTACTGTTAAAAGATTTGTAAAATTTTGAAAATTTGAATTTTTTTAAAATTTTGGGGGGGCGTAGCACCCCTTACAGGTCCGAGACCTAAAGTTTCAAAAATTGTCCGTACTTCCGGTCGATAGGGTAAGCCGACGAAAAATGAAAACCGGCATCAACATTGATCCCGGGGCGTAGAAAAAGGAAAACCTGAAATTCGCAACCCCTAAAAAGCCTAAATTTCGTTTTTCGGGTTTTTTGGGCGAACCGGTCGTTTCTCAGCGACGGTCAAAAAACGTTTTTAAAGCACTTCGGACGAGCAACAAAAAAGGTCCTATACACCAATACGCTAGGACGCACCGTTAAAAAGTTCGAAATTTAAGGGAGGCCCCCCAGCGCCCCCCGAAAGCGAAAACCCAAAAGTCATAATTTTCCCTTCGGTTTCAGCGAAAGGCGAAGAAAAAAGGTCATGTTGGTTTTCGCGCTCCGAGGCCTCCTTACGGGTTAGAATTTATGTCAGTGAGTGAGTGAGTGAGTGAGTCAGTGACCCGCAGGGCTATAGAGTATATGGACTCGCCTCCGGCGAGGCAGGGGGCTTCGCCCCCTGCACCCCTTCGCCACTCCAGCGGCGCTTCGCGCCGCTTCCGTGCCTCGCATCAGAGGGGTAGGTGGATCAGAATTCATAATTGGATCAGAATCATTTTCCCAAGGTTTTAGTCGCCAAACGATTTGGGTTGTTCATTATATTTTATTTTGAAATTTTAAGATGTGAACGTTTAAAGTTGTAGTTCGAAGTTTTAGAAGTTAAAAATTCGAAGGTTTTTAAGTTTTTGTTTTATTTTTAGTTTTTAACGTTTTTTCGGGTTACCAAATTTTTATGTAATTTTCTTCGCTAAGTAACATGTTAAAAGATTATTTGTATTGTACTCAGGAAATTTTAAAATTTTTCTTTGGTTAGCAATCACCATAGGACGGCGACCTAAAATTTAATAAATTTTATTTATTGTATTGGGTTACATGAAACTATTAACAGGGCTTTAGGTTACAGGCGTTTGCCAAAACAAGTAATCCAAAGTTTCACTTCAAGGGTTTCTTAATTTTCAAAAATTTCCGTGACTTCCCATCAGCAAAAATACATCTAATCTGTTTCAAATGTACTACGTTATAATCCGCACATATTTTTCTATGTTATGTAAAAAAATAACACAATTAAGTATTTTCCTGGTATTGATCAAGCTAACATAAACATATTTTACAGGGCTTTAATTTTCGGAAGATTCCCCACAAAAAAGAGTTCAATAATGTTTCGTTCCAGTGATTTCTTAATTTTTTCAAAATTTTCGGTTCATCGTGCTTCGCAAAAATTAATCTAATTTGTTTCGAATAGGCCCTGCCGTTTTCCACTCACGTTTCTGTATAAATTGAAATAAATAAAAAAATTCACTTATTTTCCGGTTTACTTAATATTGGTCACGGTCACATGAAAATATAAGAGGGCTAGGTAACAGGGATCGGTTGAAGTCGACTGCCGCAAAATTAGTCGACTAATGTTTGCTCCTATGGTTTTTTAATAATTCCAAAATTCTTGGGTCACCCACCTTCGTCGAAATCAATCGAATGTGTTTTGAATTAGCTCCGTAGTTTTCCGCTCACAATTCTCTATGTAAAAAAATTTAAAAAGGCATTTTGCGAGTTTTCATGATATTGGTCGTGGGTATATATATTAAAAAAATCTCTAATTTCCCTGTTTTCCCGGTATTGATCGCTGTAAAATTAAAATTTTGAAAGGGCATCATAGCATTTAAAAAGCATCATACCCGGATGCACAAAAAAGTCGAAAATTTGTTTTTCTAGTTCTTTCCGTGAACGGGTTGGGCTGATAGGACCTTTTGTTACTTATTCTTGAAATACTCCGACAGTAGAACAAACATGGTTTCATACAATTTATAGCTACGACCCACTGTTTAAAAGATAAAAACATCCCCCCCGCGCTATAACAAGGCGAGGTTACAAAATTTTTAAAGTAAGCTGTTTGTATTTGTTTTTTAAGCTAAACGACATGCCGTAAAAAAATTTTTTATGTACAAAATATGACATTTAAAAAAAACGTTGTGGGGGGGGTTTCTAGGTGATGGGACCTTTCGTAACTTATTCTTGTAGTACTCCGGCAGTGGTACAAGAATGGTCCAATACAATTCCGAGCTACGACCCACCATTTAGAAGAAGAAAATAACCCCCCCAATAAAGGGGAAGGTTATAAAAATTTTAAAGTAAGCTGTTCGTATCTGTTTTTAAAGCTAAACAACTTGCCGAGAAAAAATTTCGTATTTCGAAAATTTGCGATTTTTAAATGCTGTGGAGGGGAGGGGGTTGTAGCACCTGATTTTGGGACCCGAAAAAGAATTGTAAAAAAATCTGGTTTACGTTTTATCCCGAAATTGATATATAGCGACAAATAGCTATTAATAAGGCGTAAGAACCAGGCAACCTAAAACCAGGACACACAAAAAATTCAAAATTAATTTTTTTTGATTTTTCTAACAAACAGGCGTAAAAAGAGATTTTTTGCTTAAAGATTCTTAAAGTACTTCAAAAAAGGAACAGAAAACTGTTTGTAAGGTACTAAGTCCGACAAACCGTTAACGAGATAAAAAGCACCCCTCCCCCTACCCTAAAAAGAAACGAAGGTTAAAAAAAAATTCGAAAATACACAATTTTGTGTATTTTTAATGGGAAAGAAGATGCTGATGAAACATTTCAAAAATTTTGAAAAAAAATTTTTTTCGAAATTTTGGAGGGGCGTAGCACCTCTCACAGGTCCGGGACATAATGTTTCAAAAAATGTCCGTATTTCCGGTCGATAGGGTAAGCCGACTGAAAATAAAAACCTGCATCAAAAGTTATCCCCGGGCGTACAGACAGAGAAAACTGAAATTCGCAACCCCCAAAGAGCCTAAATTCGGTTTTTTGGGGTTTTCGTGCGAACCGGTCGTTTCCCCCGAAGGCGAAAACCCAAAAGTCATAATTTTCCCTTCGGTTTCAGCGACAGGCGAAGAAAAAAGGTCTTCATGGTTTTCGCGCTCCGAGGCCTCCTTACGGGTTAGAATTTATGTCAGTGAGTGAGTGAGTGAGTGAGTGAGTGAGTCAGTGACCCGCAGGGCTATAGAGTATATGGACTCGCCTCCGGCGAGGCAGGGGGCTTCGCCCCCTGCACCCCCTCGCCACTCCAGCGGCGCTTCGCGCCGCTTCCGTGCCTCGCATCAGAGGGGTAGGTGGATCAGAATTTATAATTGGATCAGAACACTTTGCCACAAAGTGAAGTTCGGTCTCCAAAGGGTTTGCGTGGTTCACAATATTTTGAAATTTTAACATATAAAAGTTTAAGGTGATAAAAAAAATAAAGTTTGGTTCCAAATAAGTATTCTTTTAACTAATCACATTCTGTGTTACTAAGGCCCTATCTAATAAAAACCGCCCTCCCTCTTTTTGACTCTGCACGAGTCCTTGTCTCGGCTTGGGACGAGCAGAACTTGACCTAATCACATATTCAAATTCTGGCGAGGTTACGGTTTACCCCCACTTAGTGCAATTAACATATGGAAAAAATTTTACAACACGCGAAAATCCCCAAACAATTGAAAATGATAAGCTAATGCTATACCTAATGTATACATTTACATCGTACGGCTAAAAATAGTATCTACAAATAGTAATTAATTATTAATTAAGTATGTATATGCATGCAAAATCTGAATTTTTTTTAATATGATTTTTATGAATTTTTTTTTATTTTTTTGTATATACTTACTATCATGCATTATGTTTACATTTATATACAATACAAGTAAATTACTTAAAGTTAATGTTTCTTCTACCTGTATAAAATAATTTAGTATTTACATATTTACAACATGGCTAAAAAAAGTAACTAATAATAGTAATTAATTAATTAAGCATGGATATGCATGCAAAATCTTCTTTTTTTTATATGAATTTTTTTTATTTTTTGTATTTTACCTACTATCATGCATTATGTTACATTTATATACAAGTAAATTACTTAAAATTAATGTTCATTATAACTGTATAAAATAATTTAGTATTTACATATTTACAACGAGCGGTAGCCTCGGTAGATTTCCCACGGAATTCATTACCCGAAAAAACTATAGTCTAGATCGTATGGATTTTTGGTACTTAGATGTTTTTATTTACATATTTTACACATTACATATAATACACTTTACATATAATACACTGTATACACTTTAAATAGTAATAATCTATAATACTAAGAATCCATATTTGTTTTTAATTTTAAGATTTTATAATAATTCTTTGTAAACCACGTTTTTCGTATGCGCCACATTGTCGATAAGCCTATGGGGAGGAACTAAGACGCGTATGTTTTCTGGTGTCCGTACCCTGCTTAACCCCACGTATAGTTGTCCGTGCGTAAAACAGTCCGACCGCAAGTCCAACCCGACGGTGTCAATAGTCTGTCCTTGGCTTTTGTGTATGGTGATGGCGTAGCACAGCTGTAGGGGAAATTGACGTCGTTGCATCTCTAATGGACTTCTCGTGAATATGGGAAATTTAAAGGTTATCCGCGGTATACCGAATATTTCTTTAGATCCCGGTCTTCGGCAAGTTATAAGGCGGCGGCTGATACCGACGATGATTACTTTTGTTCCGTTCACTAATCCTAAGTCGAAGTTGAGGTTTCTCGTCACGATGCACAAACTGCCGACTTTGAGTTGAAGAACGTGGTCGGGAACTCCCTTTCCTTGTGCGTGATGCAACAGGGACTCATCTACATCGACGTCTGCTGCATCGCTCTCTGCGACGCTATCGAGGCTGTATAAGCGGTGCAATTCTCCGTCGAGCATTCCCAGAACAATACGGTTAATTTCTTTCACGTTATTGTTGAGCGTGCATATAATGACGCGGTCGGCGCATTCGTCGTGACGGTCGAGCACGTCCTTTGGGAAAACGAAGTCGATAAGTTCCTCTAATGTCTTTACGTAATGAAGCTGTTTCAAGGGTACGACGGAATCTGCATCTTTCCCTTCGCCTATAGTAACGTGTTGCACGGAATCGGAACCTATGTTTAATAAAAACTCACTGTATTCGTTCTCGCCGGCCATCCTATGACACGTTTTCAACGGGAAAGTCTTCACGTTCTTCCATATGTACGATCCGTGGACGGAAGCACGAACGATATCGGAAGACGAAAAAGCGTTCTCGACGACAGGTGGAATTTGGCGAAAATCGCCAGCTAGAACAATAATTTTTCCTCCAAAAATTTCGTCTTTCTGCATTAAATCTCTTAGCGAACGGTCCAGTAATTCTATAACTTTCTTGTGCGCCATCGGTGTTTCGTCGAAAATTATTACAGAGGCTTCCCTAATGAGCTCGGCCCTCTGAGTTCCGTTCGTAATCGACCAATAACTATCGTCCCTAACGTCTAGTGGTACCCGGAACATGCTGTGCGCGGTCGTCCCGCCTGTAAGGTTTTGCGCGGCTATTCCCGAACTGGCGACGCATATAACTACTCCGTTTTTCGATCGCACGTACGCAGAGATAACCCGTAACAATAGAGTTTTGCCCGATCCTCCTGGGCCATCCAAAAAAATTACTTTTTCATTCGATTCGTTGGTGAAAAGTCTTTTAACGTGGTCCAGTACGCCCGCTTGGTCTGTTGAAAGGCGCGGTTCCCAATGTCCGACGAATTCTTTCTGAAGGGAGGCGCTGTATTGTATTTTTTCTCGTCCCAATTCGGTGGAATTGTCTTCAACAAATGGTAACCCGGCTTCAAGTAGCGATGATCCGTGCTTGCGTAAACATCTGTCGATGTGTATCAGTCCTAATTTGAAGGCTTTCTCTTCGTCACCTGGAAAATTCTCTAAGTAATCCTCGCACAATTTCTTTTTGAGCGCCTCCCACATTTCGGAAGCCGGTGATCCTATTGTCGAGAGAAGGACGAAGAACTGACGTAATCTACCGGCCTTCATAAACTCAGATGCTTCTTCTAGGGCAACGAAATATTCCTTTTTGTCGTCGGCCAGTCCAAGAGCCCTTGCTGCCATTTGGAACGTATTACATTCTGGTCCTCCGAGTTTGCGCAGGTCATCGTAACCACGACACGGATATCTCGCCAGCAACATTCTCAAGTAGTATTGTTCTCCCCTAGTCGGCGGTACCCAGAACAATCGAGCTACACAATCTCCTTTCTTTCTCCGCGTGATGTAATGCCGACCGTCCGGGTGTTCTATCGGTTTCAGCGAAGAGTTGGGCCGCTTCGTGTGCTTTCTGTATTTTTCATAAAAATCTAAGTACGTTAACTCATCCATTTCCGCAATTTCCGGCCGTTCAAAATATATAATCAGGGGAGATGTTGATTTTTCGCAGGCTTCTCGTTCATCGCCGTGACGAAAGATAACGTTATGCTTTCCTTCCAAGTGAACCGGTAAATTTACTACGGGAGGGTCGCGCCCAGTCAAATCGAATTCCAATACCCTCCATGCGGCGTCAGTAGCGCCTATACACCGTTTCGTGACGTAATCCTCTACTTCGTCTAAATTCTTTTCCTCTCCTACAACAGTCATGCGGCGATGCGATTGTCCTTTTGATAAGTATTTAAACAGATATTTTACTGCCTTTCTGTCTGAGGCGATCTCTACATTCACGTGGCATTCATATTTAAGCAATAACGCCGCGTTGTAGGGAACTATCCACCTGTCGTCTACCTCGATAATGTCTCCTCGATATTGGATGGCCGCTTTGTTTTCGCTGTTTCTTTTGTAGTGCACAAAACCTCTGTCATCAGTGTAAGTCGTTTCCACATGTTGCTTGGGAAAGAACTTGCTGCATTTCTGCGTTGCCGCGTCCCAACAAGGCAAGTTGGTTCTGTGCGGTGGTCCGCACGGGCCGTGGACCATGTGCTTCAATACAAGTTTTCTCAGTCGCCCCCCTGCTTCTTCTACATCAGGAATATCGGCCCTTATCACCCGATCGATTTCGTTATTCTGCCTCGGCCCACCGTCTGCGACTCTAAAGCAAATATGCGCGTGGGGCAACCCTCTCATCTGGAATTCGATGACCCACACAATATACGCGATCTCGCCGAAAAACGCTCCGCTGCAAATATCTTTCATCAATTCTTGTTTCTTCAGTTCGAACACTCTGTTGCAAATTTGCGCGTCCTGTTTACTGCCCGGATATTTCGACGATTTAATTTCTTCCCATCCGCCGCAGGCTGTGAAAGTCAAAAAATAAGTAGGGCCCCCGAGACGGGATACAAGAGCCATCGAGTCCATATAACCAATTTTCATGTATCTCGGACCACCGGTGAAACTGCAAGGGAGGAATATGCGGCCGGGAACAATGCTTTCTTCTCCTTCCCCCTGGACCGTCTCATCATCTCGTATCGCTGCCTGAACTTCATCTATCGGTCCGCTTCTAAGACCCCCTTGTTCTCGTCCTTTCTTTTGCATAAATTGCAAAAACCGTAATCTTTCTCCCTCTATTCTAGCGTACATGTCAATCAGCCAGGTTTCCGACAGAGGGCCGAATCTCGAAAATCTATCTTCTGATAACAGCAGGCATCTCGTATATTTAAGAAGCGATAATTTCTTCGATGTGTTGTCCGTCCGTATGTAGTCCCATCCTGGCTGACCTTCAGGATATAATAGTGGATACTGGAAGGGCTCGACTAAAAAGCTTGTAAAGTCTATGATCCGCGGCGCGGAAGATCCTTTTTTCCATACGCAGAACTTTTGCGGGGCCGGATCCGATCCTTCACAGCTGAGAAGAGCCAAAACTTCTGTAGATGTCGGTCTGTCTCCTAATACCGGCCCGTGCCTATTGCGCGTAGTCAGCTGGAATTCAAGCCGTGCGTTATCCGAACGTTCGTTAGCTAGCTGTTTGTACTTGTGTATGTACGGGTTTCGGGATTCGAGGAATTTCTGAATCTTTTCAATTACTTCCGGAATTAGTTTTCGTTTCGTTCCTTCCTGTATCCGTGCGCTACCGTCGTCAATGTATAGATAACTGTTGTTTACGCCTCCGCAGTTTAAGTCGTATATTAAGTGATACGTCCTACCTTGAATCTTCATAAAAGAAAAACCGGGCGGGTGGTGGTAGCCCTGGGGAACGGAAAGGGCACAGAAGGAGAATAGGTCGTTGTATCTTCGCGGATGTTCCAAAAATCGCCTATCGTAGTAGATCGGTTCGGTCAAGGGTGGTAACTTCGTCACGTTGTATCTTCCCTGCCCGCAACACCATTGGGTCCTACGGCGTTCCTCTTCGAACAAGTGGGCACCACAATGTGAACACTTATACGTATTGGGAGATCGTAAGCTACTATTTTTTAGCACGTAAGGTAGTACCGCGTCCAGATCCTTTCCACTGAGTTCTCCGATTAGACCTTTTTTTCGTAATGGTCTCGGTAAATGTCGCCCGGGATTATTGTCCTTGTATTTTCTCACCGCATCTCTGTTTACTTCCGGATGAGCTTCGGTGTATTTCCTTACCGAATCTCTATGAACTTCCGGATGGTCCTTTGAATATTTCTTTACGGCGTCTCTATTAACTTCCGGATGGTCCTTTGAATATTTCTTTACGGCGTCTCTATTAACTTCCGGATGGTCCTTTGAATATTTCTTTACGGCGTCTCTATTAACTTCCGGATGGTCCTTTGAATATTTCTTTACGGCGTCTCTATTAACTTCCGGATGGTCCTTTGAATATTTCTTTACGGCGTCTCTATTAACTTCCGGATGATTTTCTACGTATTTCCTGACTGCATCTCTATTAACTTCAGGATGATCTTTCGTGTATTTCTTTACAGCGTTTCTATTTCCTTCTGGATGCGTTTCACCGTATCGTTTTACTGCATCACGGTGTTGCTCTTCCTTAGTCAGATGTGATGTTTTTGGGCGACCACGGCGAATCTTTTTCGGCCTTCCTACTTCATTGATTGACGATAATTTGGGAAAATCGCTTGGTTTACTTCCGAAAATATCTTCCACCATAACCATTACTTCGGCATTTAGTTTTGGATCTGTGTTTTCTCTTGAACCCTTATATTTTATAAGAGGAACATTGTCGGTTGAGTCGGACGAATCAGCGCCTACATCTGTTATTATTTCCGTTTTGGGATTATCTATTGTTTTTTTTAATCTAATAAGAGGAATATCATCTGATGAATCTGAAGAATCTGTGTCGAAAATCTTTCTTTTATTGGTTGACTGCTCTACGGATATTGAAGCGCTTATTCTGTTTATTTCGTACTGCCGAGGGGTCTCGTCTGAGGGACTATTTCGCAAAAGAAAGATAGCTAAACTTTCCATATTTGAAAAACAAAATACACGGCCGACGCCAGTTTCACTGTAGTATCCGTTTTCATTAACGGGATGAGAATCGAACACGAAGTACTGTGTACCCGATTTCCAGAATGATACTGCTACGTGGAGGCCGAGGAAAACAAATCCTGAATCTTCGTTGACAGAAAATCTAAGTGCAAGTTGATCCTTTAATTGTCTCGCGGAATTATTTATGCCGTCGAAAGAGGAAGGGTAAAGCCCGGAAAATTCGTAAAAGGTTTCTACTTCGTAATTTACATCGAAAATTTTTACAGTCCTAACTACTTCATCCAGAGTTAAGTAAAGCTCGCGATGATCTGGCCCGAGGAATTTTTTAGTATTCCTGTAGTAAACGTCGCCGTCTTCAATCAACCGATTAATAACCTCCGGCGTAAATTCTACTTTAGATACATTTTCTATGAACGCACAAGTCGCCACGGAAATGGCTACGCATTGTACATTACGCGTACTGCCGAATTTATCATCCGCCTGTGATATCGTACCTGAGGCTACCGTTCGGAAAGGCAAAGTATTGCCCGACATATTGAAAAAATATGTATTTAAAAAATACTATATTAGATAGAGTCCTGCGCAGGCCTTTCACCTGAGTGGTTGTCCGAAGGGGGTGGGCTGTTTCAGCTTATTAGCCTTAACCAAAGTCAGCACGACTACCACGGTCTGCTGCTTCTCTGTTTTGTCAGAGAATTCAGTCAGTTTGTGGTGTGCTCACGTCAGACCCGATAAACTTTGTGGAGCCCTTCGCCAAGTTGAAGGGGTTAAGTTTAAAGGCGTCGTTCCGCACAGTCCTGACCCAACAATTTGAATAAATTCAGATCGTTCACCTTGCCGACCTATAGGCCGACTTTTTCCCAACGCCGAAGTAATACAAGAAAAGAAAAGAGTTTCTGAGCTGTACGTTCTCACCGCAAGGTTTCAAGCTCAGAAAAATATTTTTAATACTTACTTTAGCAGTGTATGATGGTAAAAAATGGTATAGAAATATCTAGTTCAAAAAGTGTGTTTTCAGATTCAGAGAAAATTTAACACGGGTTTCCCCCTTGTTTTGATGTTTCTCCTCGAAGTGCTGAAAGCACACTGGCGTCC
This sequence comes from Catonia carolina, assembly GCA_035578175.1. NCBI lineage: Eukaryota > Metazoa > Arthropoda > Insecta > Hemiptera > Achilidae > Catonia > Catonia carolina. The sequence goes on along the minus strand of JAQMRL010000001.1, from coordinate 320,453,627 downwards.
GGCTACGATGCTGGGACTTATATAAACTTCGGTAGCGGAGTGGGAATGGTGGGGAGTGATGGCGTGGTGGGAGAGCGCAGTTGCTGCAAACGCGTTCACTGCGCACGAAGGGTGGGGAGGACATGCGCAGTTATCCTCCCCACCACCGTGAGTTGTCCTTCTACCGCCATGACGTCACCCTATTACGTCAGAAATTTAGGCCTATTCGTGACGTCACGACCACAAAAAGCATGACTCATCATTGCATCATGTTGTGCAATACCTGTACTGAAAATTTTTATTTTAATTTGCCATTATTCTTTTCGTGATTAATACACTGTTTTCCCCGTAGCTCGCCACTGGGCCCACAACAGAAAAAAATTATTTTCAAAATTTAGTTCCCAATTTTAAAACCAAAATTGAGTGAACTTTGTTCGTACTGCCCAAATTAGTGGATATGCCAAAACAGTTTCTGTTATGATTTTGAAAATTTGACAATTTTGAAAATTAATTTTCCGAAATCTTGAAAACGGCGCATCCTACCGAAAAAACACTTCAGACCTTTTTTTTCGGGCTTTCATGTTCATTAAGAGCCGTTAGTCAAAAATTTGATATAACCCCCCATTGGGCTAAAATTTTGAAAAAACGGTTTTTTGGACCCCCAAAATGGGTAATGGGGGGCGGTTAGGGTACAACATGCCTGTGAGGCGCTGGTTAATGTCTGAGCCAAATTTCAGAAAATTCGGACCATTACGAGGGGCGCAAAGGGCAAAAAACGAAAAACAACAGAAAAAACCATTTTTTACTCACGATTTACAGGATTTACGAATCGATTACGAATTATGATTTTTTTTAATAACTTTTGAATGCGTAGTCGGATTTTAATAATTCAAAAACCATAATAATCTGCTTGCAGAGGGCTATTTTTCTTATTAACCTCAAAGTAGTCGGACGAAGGACCGAGGCGTTAAGGGGGTTTGAAATTTCAAAAAAATTAGATGCAAAGGGTCCCCCCTATGCATCTTCAAATTTTCGAAAAATTTTTTTTCTGAATTTCTTTTCCTTATGGGTAGGGAAGAAAGAATATGATGGTGGATTTGACCCAAAATCATTTTTGGGGCAAGTAGGGGGTTTTTGAAAAAAACATTAAATCTTTTCAGCAAACACAGACGAATGAATAGTGAGTAAAAAAGACACTAATTCGTTATTACCAATCATGAAACAGTAAGTAAGAGTCCGTAACGGAATTTAAGGCCCGAAACCCTTTTGGGCCCCAGTTTTCAAAAATATTGCTGCGACACATGTACGGTACCCGTGCAAATTCAAATTTTACGAATGTTTTTATACGGTGGACATTTGTCTTTATCGGTAGGGGAGCAAGAATCTGGAGGGCGATTTCCCCCAAAATCATTTTTGGGGCAGGTGGGATTTTTTTTAAAAAAATCAAATATTTTTAGCAAACACAGACTAATGAATAATAGAATAACAATAATAATAAATAAGTAAATACCATTATTACCAATCATAGATCAATAAGTCCATAACTACATTTTTGCCCCGAAACCCAATTGGGCCCCAAAATTCAAAAATATTGTTTTGAAACCTTTGTTACCCGTGCAACTTCAAAGTTTAGATATGGTTTTCCTAGGACATCTATTTGTTATGGGTAGGGAAGGAAGAATCAGAAGGTCGATTTTCCCAAAAATCATTTGTGGGGAGTAGGTTTTTTTTAAAAAAACTAATACTTCCATTGACAATATTGAAAACTAATTTCAGAAATCTTGAAAACGGCGCATCCTAATGAAAAAACACTTCAGACTTTTTTTTTCGGGCTTTCAATGCACATTAAGGGCCTTTAGTCAAAAATTTGATAAACCCTCCATTGGGCTAAAATTTTGAACAAAATGTTTTTTGGGCCCCCAAAATGGGTTATGGGGGGCAGTCAGGTTACAACATGCCTGTAAGACGCTGTTTAATGTCTGAGCCAAATTTCAGAAAATTCGGACCATTACGAGGAGCGCAAAGGACAAAAAAACGAAAAACAACAGATAAAAACATTTTTTTTCTCACGATTTACAGGATTTACGAATCGATTACGAATTATGATTTCTTTAAATAACTTTTGAATGCGTAGTCGGATTTTAATAATTCAAAAACCATAATAATCTGCTTAAAGAGGGCTATTTATCCTATTAACCTCAAAGTAGTCGGACGAAGGACCGAGGCGTGAGGGGGGTTTGAAATTTCAAAAAAATTAGATGCAAAGGGTCCCCCCTTTTGCATCTTCAAATTTTCGAAAAAAATTTTTTTCTGAATTTCTGTTCCTTATGGGTAGGGAAGAAAGAATATGATGGTGGATTTGACCCAAAATCATTTTTGGGGCAGGTAGGGGGTTTTTGAAAAAATAACATTAAATATTTTCAGCAAACACAGACGAATGAATAGTCAGTAAAAACGACACTAAATACTGTTATTACCAAACATGAACAAGAAGTAAAAATTGAGATTTAAAAAAAAATTTTGTGGGGGGGATTTTGGGCTGATGGGACCTTTCGTAACTTTTTCTAGAAGTACTCCGGCAGTGGAACAAAAACGGTCCAATACAATTCTGTGCTATGACCCACCGTTTAGATGACGAAAAAACCCCCCCTCCAAAGAAGGGGGAGGTTATACATATTTTAAAGTAAGCCTTATGTACCTGTTTTAAAAGCTAAACAACATGCCGAAAATTTTTTTTTCGTATTTTGAAAATTGGAGATTTTAAAAAAAATTGGGGGGGCGTAGCACCCTTTTTGGGACCGGAAGACGAATTTCTAAGCATGTATCTTGTTTAAGTTTTATCGCGAACACGCTAAATAGCGACAAATAGCTATTATTGAGGCGTAAGAACCAGGCAACCTAAAACCAGGACAAACAAAAAAGTCAAAATTTGTTTTTTGGAATTTTCCAACGAACGGGCGTCAAAATAGAACATTTGCTTAAATATTCTTTAACAACTTAGAAAAAGGAACAAAAAACTCTTTGTAAGCTACTAAGTCCGACCAACCGTTAACGAGATAAAAAGCACCCCTCCCCCCACCATAAATAGAAGGGGCGGTTTCAAAAAATTCGAAAATACACCATTTTGTGTATTTTTAAAGGCAAACAAGATGCTGAAAAAACATTTTAAAAATTTTGAAAAATAAAATGTTTTCAAAATTTTGGAGGGGCGTAGCACCCCCCACAGGTCCGGGACATAATGTTTCAAAAAATGTCCGTATTTCCGGTCGATAGGGTAAGCCGACTAAAAATAAAAACCTGCATCAAAATTTATCCCGGGGCGTACAGAAGGAAAAACCTGAAATTCGCAACCCTCAAAAAGCCTAAATTTGGTTTTTTGGGATTTGCTAGCGAACCGGTCGTTTTTTAACGACGGCCAAAAAACGTTTTTAAACCACTTCGGACGAGCAACAAAAAAGGTCTAATATTTTTTTACGCTAGGACGCACCGTTGAGAAGCTCGAAATTTGAGGGAGGCCCCCCAGCGCCCCCCGAAGGCGAAAACCCAAAAGTCATAATTTTCCCTTCGGTTTCAGCGACAGGCGAAGAAAAAAGGTCTTCATGGTTTTCGCGCTCCGAGGCCTCCTTACGGGTTAGAATTTATGTCAGTGAGTGAGTGAGTGAGTGAGTGAGTGAGTCAGTGACCCGCAGGGCTATAGAGTATATGGACTCGCCTCCGGCGAGGCAGGGGGCTTCGCCCCCTGCACCCCCCTCGCCACTCCAGCGGCGCTTCGCGCCGCTTCCGTGCCTCGCATCAGAGGGGTAGGTGGATCAGAATTCATAATTGGATCAGAATCATTTTCCCAAGGTTTTAGTCGCCAAACGATTTGGGTTGTTCATTATATTTTATTTTGAAATTTTAAGATGTGAACGTTTAAAGTTGAAGTTCGAAGTTTTAGAAGTTAAAAATTCGAAGGTTTTTAAGTTTTTGTTTTATTTTTAGTTTTTAACGTTTTTTCGGGTTACCAAATTTTTATGTAATTTTCTTCGCTAAGTAACATGTTAAAAGATTATTTGTATTGTACTCAGGAAATTTTAAAATTTTTCTTTGGTTAGCAATCACCATAGGACGGCGACCTAAAATTTAATAAATTTTATTTATTGTATTGGGTTACATGAAACTATTAACAGGGCTTTAGGTTACAGGCGTTTGCCAAAACAAGTAATCCAAAGTTTCACTTCAAGGGTTTCTTAATTTTCAAAAATTTCCGTGACTTCCCATCAGCAAAAATACATCTAATCTGTTTCAAATGTACTACGTTGTAATCCGCACATATTTTTCTATGTTATGTAAAAAAATAACACAACTTAAGTATTTTCCTGGTATTGATCAAGCTAACATAAACATATTTTACAGGGCTTTAATTTTCGGACGATTCCCCACAAAAAAGAGTTCAATAATGTTTCGTTCCAGTGATTTCTTAATTTTTTCAAAATTTTCGGTTCATCGTGCTTCGCAAAAATTAATCTAATTTGTTTCGAATAGGCCCTGCCGTTTTCCACTCACGTTTCTGTATAAATTGAAATAAATAAAAAAATTCACTTATTTTCCGGTTTACCTAATATTGGTCACGGTCACATGAAAGTATAACAGGGCTAGGTAACAGGGATGGGTTGAAGTCGACTGCCGCAAAATTAGTCGACTAATGTTTGCTCCTAAGGTTTTTTAATAATTCCAAAATTCTTGGGTCACCCACCTTTGTCGAAATCAATCGAATGTGTTTTGAATGAGCTCCGTAGTTTTCCGCTCACAATTCTCTATGTAAAAAAATTTAAAAAGGCATTTTGCGAGTTTTCATGATATTGGTCGTGGGTATATATATTAAAAAAATCTCTAATTTCCCTGTTTTCCCGGTATTGATCGCTGTAAAATTAAAATTTTGAAAGGGCATCATAGCATTTAAAAAGCATCATACCCGGATGCACAAAAAAGTCGAAAATTTGTTTTTCTAGTTCTTTCCGTGAACGGCTTGGGCTGATAGGACCTTTTGTTACTTAATCTTGAAATACTCCGACAGTAGAACAAACATGGTTTCATACAATTTATAGCTACGACCCACTGTTTAAAAGATAAAAACATCCCCCCCGCGCTATAACAAGGCGAGGTTACAAAATTTTTAAAGTAAGCTGTTTGTATTTGTATTTTAAGCTAAACGACATGCCGTAAAAAAAATTTTTTATGTACAAAATATGACATTTAAAAAAAAAGTTGTGGGGGGGGTTTATAAGTGATGGGACCTTTCGTAACTTATTCTTGTAGTACTCCGGCAGTGGTACAAGAATGGTCCAATACAATTCCGAGCTACGACCCACCATTTAGAAGAAGAAAATAACCCCCCCAATAAAGGGGAAGGTTATAAAAATTTTAAAGTAAGCTGTTCGTATCTGTTTTTAAAGCTAAACAACTTGGCGAGAAAAAATTTCGTATTTCGAAAATTTGCGATTTTTAAATGCTGGGGGGGGGGGGGGGGTTGTAGCACCTGATTTTGGGACCCGAAAAAGAATTGTAAAAAAATCTGGTTTACGTTTTATCCCGAAATTGATATATAGCGACAAATAGCTATTAATAAGGCGTAAGAACCAGGCAACCTAAAACCAGGACACACAAAAAATTCAAAATTAATTTTTTTGGATTTTTTTAACAAACAGGCGTAAAAAGAGATTTTTTGCTTAAAGATTCTTAAAGTACTTCAAAAAAGGAACAGAAAACTGTTTGTAAGGTACTAAGTCCGACAAACCGTTAACGAGATAAAAAGCACCCCTCCCCCTACCCTAAAAAAAAACACAGGTTAAAAAAAAATTCGAAAATACACAATTTTGTGTATTTTTAATGGGAAAGAAGATGCTGATGAAACATTTCAAAAATTTTGAAAAAAATTTTTTTCGAAATTTTGGAGGGGCGTAGCACTTCTCACAGGTCCGGGACATAATGTTTCAAAAAATGTCCGTATTTCCGGTCGATAGGGTAAGCCGACTGAAAATAAAAACCTGCATCAAAAGTTATCCCCTAAATTCGGTTTTTTGGGGTTTTCGTGCGAACCGGTCGTTTTTGAGCGACGGTTAAAAAACGTTTTTAACCCACTTCGGACGAGCAACAAAAAAGATCCTATACTCTTTTACGCTAGGACGCACCGTTAAAAAGCTCCTTGAACATTTTCCGATTACCAAATTTACCCAGTATTGATCAATGTTACTTGAAAAATATTACAAACATATTACAATTTTGTTTTTTGAGTTTTCTGTGTGAAAAAGTGGGCTGACAAAACCTTTGTTTACCTATTCATTAAGTACTCCGGTTGTGGATCACAAAAGGTCCTCTACAGTTTTTAGCTACGGCCCACCTTTTAAAAGATAAAAAATACCCCCCCCCTTAACTAAGAAGGGGGAGGTTATAAAAATTTTAAAGTAAGCTGTTCGTATCTGTTTTTAAAGCGAAACGACATGCCGTAAAAATTTTTTTCGTATTTTCAACATTTTGAGATTTTAAAAAATTTGGGGGTAGGGGGGTTAACACCCCTATTGGGCCCGCAAGACGAATTTCAAAAATTTTCTCTTCTTTAGCTTTTATCCGAACACGATATATAGCGAAAATTTTGACTCCAAGCTATTTTTTAAGCGTAATGAATAAGTACGTTGAAACCCGGATACGCAAAAAAGTCAAAATTTGGTTTTTTAGACTTTTGCAACGAACGGGTGTCGAAATCGAATTTTCGCTTGATTACTATCAACGTACTTCACAAGACGAACAAAAAAGTCTTTGTAGACCACTAGGTCCGACAAACCCTTAAGGAGATAAAAGCCAACCCTTCCCCCACTTAAATATAGGGGTTGTTTTTAAAAAAATTCGAAAATACACATTTTTCAGTATTTTTAACGACAAACAAGGTACTGTTAAAAGATTTTTAAAATTTTGAAAATTTGAATTTTTTTAAAATTTTGGGGGGGCGTAGCACCCCTTACAGGTCCGAGACCTAAGGTTTCAAAAATTGTCCGTACTTCCGGTCGATAGGGTAAGCCGACGAAAAATGAAAACCGGCATCAACATTGATCCCGGGGCGTAGAAAAAGGAAAACCTGAAATTCGCAACCCCTAAAAAGCCTAAATTTCGTTTTTCGGGTTTTTTGGGCAAACCGGTCGTTTCTCAGCGACGGTCAAAAAACGTTTCTAAAGCACTTCGGACGAGCAACAAAAAAGGTCCTATACACCAATACGCTAGGACGCACCGTTAAAAAGTTCGAAATTTGAGGGAGGCCCCCCAGCGCCCCCCGAAAGCGAAAACCCAAAAGTCATAATTTTCCCTTCGGTTTCAGCGAAAGGCGAAGAAAAAAGGTCCTGATCGTTTTCGCGCTCCGAGGCCTCCTTACGGGTTAGAATTTATGTCAGTGAGTGAGTGAGTGAGTGAGTCAGTGACCCGCAGGGCTATAGAGTATATGGATAGACTCGCCACTCCAGCGGCGCTTCGCACCGCTTCCTTGTCTCGACCTCAGAGGGGTAGGTGGATCAGAATACATGAGCGGATCAGAACCATAAAAGTACGGGCGCTGCGCGCCCGCACTTTGTCATAGGGTGAAGTTCGGCTCACGCCCTGCCACCCCAAATGGGATTAGGTAAAAATTGGCAATTTTCTGGCCGGTTTCAGCGCAAGACGGTCAAAAAAGGTTCTTAGGTCAAACACTCTCCGAGGCTTCCTTCTAGGTTAGAATTTATGTCAGTGAGTGAGTCAGTCAGTCAGTCAGTGAGTGAGTGTCCTTGCAGCTTTAAATATAAAAAGACTCGCCACTCCAGCGGCGCTTCGCACCGCTTCCTTGTCTCGACCTCAGAGGGGTAGGTGGATCAGAATACATGAGCGGATCAGAACCATAAAAGTACGGGCGCTGCGCGCCCGCACTTTGTCATAGGGTGAAGTTCGGCTCATTCCCGACAAAAAAGGTGTCGGTGACTTTTTCGCTAGGAGGCTTCTATACAGCGGTCAAAGAAATCGCCTCCTCCACCGCCACTCCAAATAAAAATGCACGATGTTCAAATCCGTGCTAATCGTGCAGCTTTAATGTAGAACTAATGAGAATATATAATAAAAATTTCCGCAAAATTCCTAATGGGTAGAAAATTAGTTTATTCAAATTTATGGAGTGACAAGTACCCGTGAAATTTTCTGTTACACAAAAACCCATGTAATTTTAGTAGCTGAAAACGTTGCATTTAAAAGATTTTGTAAAAATTGTATTTTTAATTTTTTCATATTTTTCCCCTCCTCCAAACGCCTTGAATTAGGTGAAAAGTTTACGGTTTCGCATTTTTCCTGGGGGTTTTGGCACACGGCGGATACGGTACAATAACCAGTTTAGCCGTGCAAAGCACCCAGATGGCTGTGAATTTTTCGTTTTTTCAATTTGAAAATTTTCCCCTTCTCCGTGACGTGGAAGCCTTAGGAAGGGATGAAAACGTTTTTAAACATATCCGCCCCGCCTAACTCAACGAGACGAAGAAAAAAGGTCGCAGTGAACGTTGCGCTCCGACGCACGGTTAAAAAATTCAGAAAACTACCCCTAACGCCCTGCCACCCCAAATGGTATTAGGTAAAAATTGGCAATTTTCTGGCCGGTTTCAGCGCAAGACGGTGAAAAAAGGTTCTGAGGTCAAACACTCTCCGAGGCTTCCTTCTAGGTTAGAATTTATGTCAGTGAGTGAGTCAGTCAGTCAGTCAGTGAGTGAGTGTCCTTGCAGCTTTAAATATAAAAAGACTCGCCACTCCAGCGGCGCTTCGCACCGCTTCCTTGTCTCGACCTCAGAGGGGTAGGTGGATCAGAATACATGAGCGGATCAGAACCATAAAAGTACGGGCGCTGCGCGCCCGCACTTTGTCATAGGGTGAAGTTCGGCCGCCAAGTGGGTTAGGTTGATCAGAATTTATAAGTTGATCAAGTGATTAGGATTATTTAGTTTTTAAACTTTAAAGAAACGCACGCATTTTGCCCTATAACAATGTTAAGAGAAAGGGTTAAGTGGATAGGGTAAAGTCTGGTCAAACGTTAGGTGGACAAGAATATCTAGTTTTTAAATTAGAAGTTAACATATTTTTAAGTTAATATAATATTAAGTTATCAGAAGAATATTGAGGTTCTAGGTTAAGTTTACAATGTTTAAAGATTTGTGGTTGTGGTATGTTATGTTAAAGTTTAAAGTCTTATGCTAATTCTTCAATTTTTAGTTTTGTAGTTTGAAGGTTGAGGTTTTAAAGTTTGCATTTACAACTTTTTAAGGCTTAATAGTTTGAAGTTTCTCGGTTTCAAGACGTATGGAATGAGCTTCAAGTTTCAAGCTCTGCCTTTGAAATTTCAAATTAAACATTTCATGCTGTGACGGTTTGTAATCCTAAAATGTGAAGTTTTAGCATATAAACATTCTAAATGTTAAAGGGTAAAAACATTTAATTAACCTTCAAATTATAAATTTTTGAGGTTTATTAATTGAAGTTTGATGAATAAAAGTTTCTATAAGCGGCATTCAAAGATTGGAAGTTTTGATGTTTGATGGTGGTATGGATGAAGATTTGAGCTGGTGTTTCTAAAACGTGCTGTTGTTTTCCGCCATGCAAAAGAAAAGAAAATCACTTTTCGGTAGCTTTGAACTCTCCGGTGTAAAATTTTGACGTGTTAAGGTAAGCTATATACGTTTCAGATTTAAAAATTGAAATTTTAACGTTTGAAGTTTTATAATTTTGAAGGTTTGTGGCTGAGGGTTGAAGGTCTGACGTTTCAAATTATGATGGTTGCCGATTTAGCCGTAATGTGATTAAATTGATGCTTTATTTTAATTTTTCAATTTTCATTGTGTTAGTTTAAAAGCTAGAACTTTAAATGTTTAGAATTTGAAAATTGTAATTTGTAACGTTTGAAGTTTTATAGTTTAATATTTGTTAGTTTGCAGACAAATGGATTAAGGTTTAAGTTTCAAGCTGGGTTTCAAAATTTTTGGTTCATAGTATAAACATTTTAAACCTTGAAAGTTTAAGGTTTGAAGTTTTCATTTATAATTCTTTTAGGTTCTGAGAAGTTGAAGGTTTAACGTTTGAGATTTAAAAACGCAAAGAGTCAGGGCTTCAGCTGCTTGTTTGATGTTGTAAGTTTCAGGTTAAACTTTGTTGTTCAAAGTTTGATGTTTGCCTGTTAAAGGTTCGAAAGAGTTAAGTTTTAAATAAAAGGCTGAAAAGTTTTAGGTCCGAAACTTATAGTTTGATAGTTAAATTTTGATTATATCCTGTATATATGTTTCAGGTTGATGTTTCACGTTTATAACACTCCTACTTATATTTTTCTGCGTAATGAAGATATAAAAACGTCAACATTTTCAAAACTATTTTAAATTTGTAGTTTTAACTTAAGTTTTAACTAAAGTTCAATTTTACAATTTGGAAAATTTTCTGTTCCAACGTTTGAATGGTTGTAATTTGAGGTGTTTATAGTTTGGGAGTTTCAAGTAATGTGGTTGATATTATAAAGTTTTAAAGAATCGGTCTGGTGTTTAATGCTCACATTTCTCTGTGTACTGACGTTTTAAATTTTAATCAATTAATTGAAGTTTTGAATTTTAAAATTCGCGGTTTGAGTTTTTCAATATTTTTTAAATTTAACTTTAAATTTTAGGTTGAGGTTTGCTTTTTATCAGTGTTAGATGTGAAAAAATATGATCTCAAACGTTTGAAGTTTATAATTTGAAGGTTTGAAATATTAACGTTTGGGATTGTCATTTAAAAATAGATTTTTTTTGAGATTAAGTTTCAAGTTTCTAGGTTTGTGGTTGAGGGTTAAAGGTGTGACATTTCATAGTTTGAAGCTGGAAGATTTTTATGTGATGTGATTGATTTTTCCATTTTTCATAAATAAAAGTTTAAAAATTCATAGTTTAGAGTTTAAACAATTGAAAGACTGAGGTTCGTTTAAGTTACAATGTTGAGGTATAAACGTTTGAAGGTTTACGGTTTGAACGTTATTTATGTACGACGTTTAGATGTTTGAATGTTTGAAGTATACAAGTATTAAGATTAATAGTAGGCAAAGTGAAGCTTTGAAATATTGAGGTTCTAGGTTAAGTTTATAAAGTTTAAAGATTTGTGGTTTTGGTATGTAATGTTAAAGTTTAAAGTCTTATGCTAACTCTTCAATTTTCAGTTTTATAGTTTGAAAGATGAGGTTTTAAAATTTGCATTTACAACTTTTGAAGGCTTAATAATCATAGCTCAATAGTAATAGTCAATACATAACCGGTCGAGGGGTAGGTGGATCAGAATACATAAAGACCCCGGGACCCCGGGACGTCTGTGTAACGACATATATGTGGGTGTTCGGGTGTGGCAACCCCGGGACCCCAGCTAAGAGCTAACCTTATTTCAAAACTATACACAGGTTGCTCTTACACTACACACAACAATAATACTACATCACACACACCACACTTTCTTTCAACACACACATTTACATACCCTACACACAACACATACACAAAGTTTTCTTACACACATTTATAATGCTGGCGAGGATGGGATGCGGGCTGGTCGTGCGTAACCCTTTCCGGATTGGAAGGTCTGGACTGTGGTTGTGCTGCTGTGAGCTTGCTCTGCCGAGGCTTTGCGCCATCCTTTAGCCCTTCCAGTCGCTTCGGTACTGTGGCAAGAAGTGGACCATGGGTAAGAGTGTCGGAGCTCTTACTGCTGCGTGCGAGCCTCTGGGACGTCGGTATCAGTGGGTCAGGCAGTACCTGACTCCCCGGCCCGGATGAAATATGTGGGAGATGGCTGCCGGGAGTACTCGGCCGGGTCCTTCTTTTTACTAGGGACCTGCGGCGTGCGCGGGTCATCTCTCCGCCCGCACCTTGCTTTCACGATGACTGGAAAAGCACTTAGATAATGTCAACCAAACAATCTTCCCTTGGCATGAAAAGACTATGGTCTAGCTTGTCTGACGATAGTGATAGTGGTGTATTAAGCAACACGGACAAATTTTTCGTTGTTCGTTGTGTTGCAGAAGAAGGGTCGCTATCAAAAGTTTCCCCCTTCATTATTAACAGGTCTGTGCAGTCGGTTTGTGGCTCGCCACATTCAATAGAAAAACTAAGGAATGGTACTTTGTTAATTGAAACAACGTCTGCGAAGCAAAGTAGCAGCGTTGGTAAAATTACACAAATAGGAAGTACTACAGTCACTGTAGAACCGCACAGATCCCTCAACTCATCTCTAAGAGTGGTTTACTCTCGAGATATACAAGATATGTCTGAGGCTGAGTTATTGGAGGAGCTTACCTTCCAGAGAGTGACGCAAGTCAAAAGAGTTACGCGTCGGGAAAATGGAATTGATGTCGGTACCCCGACACTTATCATAACATTTTCCACCCCTCAACCTCCGGATCGTCTTAAGTTGGGTTACTTGTCTGTTCGAGTGAGACCGTATGTCCCAAACCCTCTGCGCTGTTTTCAGTGCCAGGAATACGGACATACGAAAACTAACTGCAAAAAACCTGCGATATGCGCAAAGTGCAGTTCACCTGACCACTTATAGCGAATGCACTTCTGAAAAAGAACTATGTGCAAACTGTAAAGGAAGTCATTCAGCAAGGTCTCGGGAATGCCCCAAGTATAAAGAAGAACGGGAAATTCAGAAAGTTTCGTCTGAACAGAAGCTTTCCTTTCCGGCTGCCCGGAGTGAGTACAGAAAACTAAATAGCATTCGAAATGCAGTCCAGCCTGACATTTCGTTTGCAGCTGCAACTAGTGTTCAGTCTCGTGTGTCTGGTGAGTGCTCGTCATGCGTTGAGTTGAAGAGTGTTGTTGAGAACCTCACTAAACAGGTTGCTTCCCTAACTTCTGCACTTAAAGCGTTATTAAGCACCAAGCAAACAGAAATTGGTTCAAAGAGCTCAGTGTCTCAAGTGTGTAACCTTTCTGCGATGCAGAGTACAAAAGCTCAGCTGTCAAGTAAGACAGCCTCTACCTCAAAGGGAAAACCCCTTTCAGTATCCAAGACGCTTCCAGCGGAAGCGTCTAAATTTCTAAAATCTCCTCCGTCTGGGTCCAAGATCCACGATATGATAGGAGATTCATCGGCCCTAGAAAAGGGCTTTATACAAGTAAAAGGGAAAAAAGGGAAGGAGAAAATTGTGTTTGAAACGTAACTCCTCCGTTGCGAAATACCCTTTAATAGTTTAATTCAATGGAATGTTCGCGGGATCCGGTCTAGGTATGAAGATATAAAGATATTGATCCGGGATAAGTGTCCGTTTGCGCTTTGCCTGCAAGAGACGATGTTACAACCTGATATCCGACTATCCTTTCGTGGATACCCTTTCGGGTGTGGTAACCCCGGGACCCCAGCTAAGAGCTAACCTTATTTCAAAACTATACACAGGTTGCTCTTACACTACACACAACAATAATACTACATCACACACACCACACTTTCTTTCAACACACACATTTACATACCCTACACACAACACATACACAAAGTTTTCTTACACACATTTATAATGCTGGCGAGGATGGGATGCGGGCTGGTCGTGCGTAACCCTTTCCGGATTGGAAGGTCTGGACTGTGGTTGTGCTGCTGTGAGCTTGCTCTGCCGAGGCTTTGCGCCATCCTTTAGCCCTTCCAGTCGCTTCGGTACTGTGGCAAGAAGTGGACCATGGGTAAGAGTGTCGGAGCTCTTACTGCTGCGTGCGAGCCTCTGGGACGTCGGTATCAGTGGGTCAGGCAGTACCTGACTCCCCGGCCCGGATGAAATATGTGGGAGATGGCTGCCGGGAGTACTCGGCCGGGTCCTTCTTTTTACTAGGGACCTGCGGCGTGCGCGGGTCATCTCTCCGCCCGCACCTTGCTTTCACGATGACTGGAAAAGCACTTAGATAATGTCAACTAAAAAATCTTCCCTCGGAATGAAAAGACTATGGTCTAGCTTGTCGGACGATAGTGATAACAGTGGTGATAACACAGACAAATTTTTTGTTGTTCGCTGTGTTGCAGATGAAGGGTCGCTGTCAAAAGTTTCCCCCTTCATTATTAACAGGTCTGTGCAGTCGGTTTGTGGCTCGCCACACTCTATTAAAAAATTAAGAAATGGTACTTTGTTAATTGAAACAACGTCTGCGAAGCAAAGTAGCAGCGTTGTTAAAATTACACAAATCGGAAGTACTGCAGTTACCGTTGAACCGCATAGGTCCCTCAACTCATCTCGAGGAGTGGTTTACTCTCGAGATATACAGGATATGTCTGAGGCTGAGTTATTGGAGGAGCTTACCTCCCAGAGAGTGACGCAAGTCAAAAGAGTTACGCGTCGGGAAAATGGAATTGATGTCGGTACCCCGACACTTATCATAACATTTTCCACCCCTCAACCTCCGGATCGTCTTAAGTTGGGTTACTTGTCTGTTCGAGTGAAACCGTATGTCCCAAACCCTCTGCGCTGTTTTCAGTGTCAGGAATACGGACATACGAAAACTAACTGCAAGAAACCTGCGATATGCGCAAAGTGCAGTTCACCTGACCACTTAGACAGCGAATGCACTTCTGAAACTGAACTGTGTGCAAACTGTAAAGGAAGTCATTCAGCAAGGTCTCGAGAATGCCCCAAGTATAAAGAAGAACGAGAAATTCAGAAAATTTCGTCTGAACAGAAGCTTTCCTTTCTCGCTGCCCGGAGCGAGTACAGAAAACTAAATAGCATTCGAAATGCAGTCCAGCCTGACATTTCGTTTGCAGCTGCAACTAGTGTTCAGTCTCGTGTGTCTGGTGAGTGCTCGTCATGCGTTGAGCTGAAGAGTGTTGTTGAGAACCTAACTAAACAGGTTGCTTCCCTAACTTCTGCACTGAAAGCTTTATTAAGCTCCAAACAGACTGAAATTAGTTCAAAGAGTTCTGTACCTCAAGTTGGTAACCTTTCTGCGACGCAGAATACAAAAGTTCAGCTGTCAAATAAGACAGTCGCCTCTACCTCAAAGGGGAAACCCCTTTCATTGCCTAAGACGCTTCCAGTGGATGCGTCTAAATTCCTAAAATCTCCTTCGTCTGGGTCCAAGATCCACGATATGATAGGAGATCCATCGGCCCTTGATAAGGGCTTCATACAAGTGAAAGGAAAAAAAGGTAAGGAGAAAATTGTGTTTGAAACATAAGTTCTTTAAATTCCCTTTTAATAATATTATTCAATGGAATGTTCGCGGGATCCGATCTAGGTATGAAGACATAAAGTTATTGATCCGGGAAAAGTGTCCGATTACGCTGTGCTTGCAGGAGACGATGTTACAGCCTGATGTCTCAATGTCCGTTCGTGGATATGAGATGTTTAGGAAAGATTCCCTGCATGGTGGCCCTGGTGGTGGGGTCGCTATATTACTTCACCAGTCAATGCAGGGGATAAATCTGGATATTCAGACGGATCTTCAGGCCGTAGCAATCAGGATAACTGTCCCGGTGTCGGTTTGCGTGTGTAATATTTATTTACCACCTAACACAGAAATTTCATACCTAGCCATGAGAGAATTACTGGAACAGTTACCAGCTCCATGTATCGTCCTAGGAGATTTCAATGGTCACCATTATTCTTGGGGCTCATCACTGTGCAATGGTAGAGGTCACATGGTGGAGAGGGTCCGGAGTGATTTAGACTTATGTCTATTGAACGATGGATCTGAAACATTCATGTCATCCTCAACAGGTTCCTGGTCGTGCTTGGACCTTACTTTCTGCAGCCCGTCCCTTGTACCACGGTTGGTGTGGAGAGTACTGCCAGACCTGTACGGAAGTGATCATCGACCGCTTGTGGTCGAGTTTTTTGACTATCAGTCTATCGATGACCTTCCAAAACGATGGATAGAGAAGCTTGCACGGTGGAATGAGTTTTCAATTTTAATGGAATGTGAATATGAAGATGATGATGATGCACGAAAACTGTTGTCTTCCTTTGTAGAGAGGATGTCTGCAGCAGCTGCCCAGAGCATTCCTAAAACATCGGGAAAAGCGCGGCGTCCGCCGGTGCCTTGGTGGAATAATCGGTGTAAGGAGGCTCTTCAGGACCGCCGTAGTGCCCTGCGCATTTTTAGTCGCAGACCTACGGATGCTAACCTGGAAGCTTACCGAAGAGCTCGGGCCTGCTGTAGGCGTATCTTTCTAGAGAGTAAGAGAGAGTCATGGAGCTGTTACGTTGCAGATATTAACAGGAGTACCCCTGTGACAACAGTGTGGAGAAAACTGCGGTCCGTGTGTGGAAAGACGTCTCCGCACCGAGTTGCAGGGTTGCAAACTGACGGTTCCGTGATTACGTCACCAATCGACATTGCGAATGCAATTGGCTCTTCGTTAAGATCAGCGTCTCTCACGTCTTCATATTCAATTCAATTTCAAAATCATAAGCAAACCACTGAATCTCTTCCTTTCCATATAGCGGACACAAATGATCCTCTGAACATTCCTTTTTCAATGCCTGAACTAAGAAAAGCGCTCAAAGTTTCTCGAAATACCTCGCCCGGAGGAGATGAAATTACACTTTCGATGATAGCGCATTTACCAGATTCTGGCTTAAGGCAACTCCTACATATTTTTAATAAAATATATGCTTCTAGAAAGCTTCCAGAATCTTGGAAAGAAGCAATTGTTGTCCCAATCCTCAAACCTGGCAAAGATAAAACGTTGGCCTCCAGCTATCGCCCCATCTCTTTAACAAGTGTTGTGTGTAAGGTGATGGAAAGAATGGTGAATAGTCGTCTCATGTGGTATCTGGAAAAGAATGACTTCCTCGCTCCTGAACAGAGCGGTTTTCGGAGAGGGAGGTCTTCGACAGACCACTTGGTGGCCCTTGAGACGGCTATCTGCAATGCATTTGCATTGCGGCAGCGCCTCGTTGCCGTATTCTTTGATTTGAAAAAAGCATATGATACGGCTTGGCGACGAGGTATTCTTAATACCTTGCGGGAGTGGGGCATCGCTGGGAACATGTTGGCCTTCATTACAGACTTTCTGGATGACCGATCATTTCGTGTAAGGATTGGTCAGAGTTTGTCCAACAGGTTTGATTTGGAAAATGGTTTACCGCAGGGGAGTGTAATTAGTTGTACTCTATTTGCGATTGCCATTAACAATATTGTGAAATGTTGCGTATACCCTATTAAATGTTCTTTGTTTGTAGATGATTTTGCGATATATGTTGCATCTAGAAATGTTGTTTCAGCTAAACGAGCCCTACAGCTAACTATATACCGTCTTGAGGAATGGTCACGGCAGACTGGCTTTAGTTTTTCTCCTGAGAAAACTAAATGCATCCAGTTTTGCCGGATTCGGACTGATACTGTTCCAAGACTGTATTTAATGGGTCAGGATATCGACGTTAGCACTGAAATCAGGTTCTTAGGTGTTGTATTCGACAAGAGACTTACATGGGTTCCGCATATTAAAGACCTACGGACTAGGTGCTTAAAGGTGGTTGATATTCTGCGTGTTCTTACAGGTACATGTTGTGGAGCTGATAGATCATGTATGATAAGGTTCTACAAGGCTCTAGTGCGATCACGTATAGATTATGGCGCTGTAGCCTACTCATCTGCTACTTCCACTTCTCTGAGAATGCTTGACTCAGTCCACAATTCATGTTTACGATTATCTACAGGTGCTTTTCGTTCTAGCCCTGTTATCAGCATCTTAGTTGAAAGTGGAGAAATGTCGTTACACAGACGTCGCCAGCAGCTTATATTGACGTACTTTGCTAAGTTGAAAGCTAGACCTTATCATTTTTTGCATGATATGATTCTCAATAACCCTTGTCATGATTTGCATCTGATGAACGCCCGACAGCCTTCACCATTTGGTGTAAGAGCGTTGGAGATATGTAACAACCTCCATATTGCGATTCCTCGTGTCTACCCATGTAATTCTTGTTTATTTCCACCCTGGACCATCGCTCAGTTACACTTTAACTTTGAAATGTGTAAATTCTCAAAGGCAGACACAAGTTCTGTGGTATTTAATAGCATTTTCAGTGAGTTAGTTGAAGCTATTAAACCATCTACGGTTGTATACACTGATGGATCAAAGTCGGATGTTGGAGTTGGTTGCTCGTTTGTTGCTAATGGGAGAACCTATTTGTTTGGATTACCTGCGGGAACCAGTGTTTACACGGCTGAACTTTATGCTGTTAGTAAAGCTCTGTCTGTAGTCTGTGTGCGTGGGCGTCGGGTGTTGGTGTGCACTGATTCGCTCAGTGCCCTGCAGTCAATTAGTGATATATATTCACGCCACCCGCTAGTTGCAGATGTCCACGGCTCCGTGAAGCAGCTTAACGATAGAGGAGTAAGCGTTGTTTTCTGCTGGGTTCCGGGTCATGCTGGAATCTCGGGAAATGAGGCTGCTGATTTGACCGCTAAGGAGGCAGCACGCCAACCGGCCTTCACGCAATATCTGACTGTGTCAGATTTCGTGGGCCTGGTGAAGCGTGTCATCACTGATTCCTGGCAGGTAGAATGGGCTGGCTCTCATGGCAACAAGCTACGGGACATAAAACCTATTGTTAACCCTTGGCCTACGTCACTGAGGAAGAACAGAAGGGAAGAAGTTGTCATCGCGCGACTTAGAATTGGGCACACCAGATTAACCCATGGGTATCTCATGACGTCTGGTGATGCTCCAGTTTGTGGCAGGTGCGATTGTCCTTTGACAGTCAAACATGTATTGGTTGATTGCGTCTGCTACGCAGCTCTGCGTCGGCGATTCAGAATTCCCTCTGAATTAAGGAATATACTCGGTGACGAAAGCCGTATTTTGGACGCGGCTTTGAATTTTTTACGATCGATCAGTGTATACAACAGTGTCTAATGTCCTTTTAGTTGTACCCTATGGTATGTGTTTTATTTTAGTTATATGTTTATGTATTATACGTTTATGTTATATGTCATATGTCTGTGGTTTTATTATGTGGCCCCTTTACAGCCTTTTGTGATATTTATGTCTGTGATATTTTCTTTCTTTTCTTTTCTTTTTTTTTTTAATGTAATTTTTTGGTTGTGATACTAGTTTTTAAATTTTCATAAGTGTCAATATTATTTTTGTGTTTTTTGTTTTAACTGTGATATTAAGTTTAAGTTTATGTATGTATGTTTTTTTGTGTTTTTTAGCGTTTTTGTTTTTTACCTTGTGGTGTCAGTGATACTAGCTTGTAAGATTTTAGCTTATATTTGTATATAAAAAAAAAAAAAAAAAAAGGCGTCCTGCACTTGGGCTTTTTACACCCTTGTGCAGAACAACAGGCGATGATAACCTCGCTAAGGTTTTTCGCCTTAAAACAAAAAGAAAAAAAAAAAAAAAAAAAAAAATGTTTAGGAAAGATTCCCTGCATGGTGGCCCTGGTGATGGGGATGCAATATTACTTCACCAGTCAATGCAAGGGATGAGTCTGGATATCCAAACGGATATTCAGGCTGTAGCAATCAGGATAACTGTCCCGGTGTCGGTTTGCGTGTGTAATGTTTATTTACCACCAAACACAGACATTTCATACCTAGCCATGAGAGAATTGCTGGAACAGTTACCAGCTCCATATATCGTCTTAGGAGATTTCAATGGTCACCATTATTCTTGGGGCTCCTCACTGTGCAATGGTAGAGGTCACATGGTGGAGAGGGTCCGGAGTGATTTAGACTTATGTCTATTGAACGATGGATCAGAAACTTTCATGTCATCCTCAACAGGATCCTGGTCGTGCTTGGACCTTACTTTCTGTAGCCCGTCCATTGTTCCAAGGTTGATGTGGAGAGTACTGCCAGACCTGTATGGAAGTGACCACCGACCGGTGGTGGTTGAATTTTTTGACTACCAGCCTGTCGATGACCTTCCGAAACGATGGATTGAAAAGCTTGCACGGTGGGATGAGTTTTCAAGTTTAATGGAATCTGAATATGAAGATGATGATGATGCTCGAAAGCTGTTGTCTTCCTTTGTAGAGAGGATGTCTGCAGCAGCTGCCCAGAGCATTCCTAAAACATCGGGAAAAGCACGGCGTCCGCCGGTACCTTGGTGGAATGATCGTTGTAAGGAGGCTCTTCAGGACCGCCGTAGGGCCCTGCGCATTTTTAGTCGCAGACCTACGGATGCAAACCTGGAAGCGTACCGAAGAGCTCGGGCCTGCTGTAGGCGTGTATTTCTTGAGAGTAAGAGGGAGTCGTGGAGCCGTTACGTTGGAGATATTAACAGGAGTACCCCTGTGACAACGGTATGGAGAAAACTGCGTTTGGTATGTGGAAGGACGTCTCCACATCGAATCGCAGGGTTGCAAGTTAACGGTTCTGTGATCACATCACAGTCCGACATCGCTAACGTGATTGGTTCCTTCTTTAAATCAGCTTCCCTCTCGTCTTCATATTTAGTACAGTTTCAAAATTATAAGAAAACCATTGAATCTCTTCCTTTCTTTATAGCGGACTCGAATGATCCTCTAAACATTCCTTTTTCATTGCCAGAGCTTAGAAAAGCGCTCAAAGTATCTCGAAATACCTCACCTGGAGGTGATGAAATTACACTTTCGATGATAGCGCATTTACCGGATTCTGGGTTAAGGCAACTCCTACATGTTTTTAATAACATATACGCTTCTAGAAAGCTTCCAAAAACTTGGAAAGAAGCAATTGTTGTTCCGATCCTCAAACAGTCGTCTCATGTGGTATCTGGAAAAGAATAACTTCCTCGCTTATGAACAGAGCGGTTTTCGGAGAGGGAGGTCTTCGACAGACCACTTGGTGGCCCTTGAGACGGCTATCTGCAATGCGTTTGCATTGCGGCAGCGCCTCGTTGCCGTATTCGTTGATTTGAAAAAAGCATATGATACAGCTTGGCGACGAGGTATCCTCAATACCTTGCGGGATTGGGGCATCGCTGGAAACATGTTGGCCTTCATCAAGGACTTTCTAGATGAACGATCGTTCCGTGTAAGGGTTGGCCAGTGTCTGTCCGACAGGTTTGACTTGGAAAATGGTATACCGCAAGGAAGTGTAATTAGTTCTACCCTATTTGCGGTTGCCATAAACAATATTGTGAAAAGTTGCGTATACCCAGTTAAATGTTCGTTGTTTGTTGATGATTTTGCAATATATGTTGCATCTAGAAATGTTGTCTCAGCTGAACGAGCTCTACTGCTAACTATATACCGTCTTGAAGAATGGTCACGGCAGACTGGCTTTAGTTTTTCTCCTGAGAAGACTAAATGCATTCAGTTTTGCCGAATACGGACTGATACTGTTCCAAGACTGTATTTAATGGGTCAGCATATTAAGGTTAGCACTGAAATCAGGTTTCTAGGTATAATATTCGATAAAAGACTTACATGGGTTCCGCATATTAAAGACCTACGGGCTAGGTGCTTAAAGGTGGTTGATATTCTGCGTGTTCTTACAGGTACATGTTGGGGAGCTGATAGATCATGTGTGATAAGGTTCTACAAGGCTCTAGTGCGATCACGTATAGATTATGGCGCTGTAGCCTACTCATCTGCTACTTTCACTTCTCTGAGAATGCTTGACTCAGTCCACAATTCATGTTTACGATTATCTACAGGTGCTTTTCGTTCTAGCCCTGTTATCAGCATCTTAGTTGAAAGTGGAAAAATGTCGTTACACAGACGTCGCCAGCAGCTTATATTGACGTACTTTGCTAAGTTGAAAGCTAGACCTTATCATTTTTTGCATGATATGATTCTCAATAACCCCTGTCATGATTTGCATCTGATGAACGCCCGACAGCCTTCACCATTTGGTGTAAGAGCGTTGGAGATATGCAACAACCTCCATATTGCGATTCCTCGTGTCTACCCATGTAATTCTTGTTTATTTCCACCCTGGACCATCGCTCAGTTACACTTTAACTTTGAAATGTGTAAATTCTCAAAGGCAGACACAAGTTCTGTGGTATTTAATAGCATTTTCAGTGAGTTAGTTGAAGCTATTAAACCATCTACGGTTGTATACACTGATGGATCAAAGTCGGATGTTGGAGTTGGTTGCTCGTTTGTTGCTAATGGGAGAACTTATTTGTTTGGATTACCTGCGGGAACCAGTGTTTACACGGCTGAACTTTATGCTGTTAGTAAAGCTCTGTCTGTAGTCTGTGTGCGTGGGCGTCGGGTGTTGGTGTGCTCTGATTCGCTCAGTGCCCTGCAGTCAATTAGTGATATATATTCACGCCACCCGCTAGTTGCAGATGTCCACGGCTCCGTGAAGCAGCTTAACGATAGAGGAGTAAGCGTTGTTTTCTGCCGGGTTCCGGGTCATGCTGGAATCTCGGGAAATGAGGCTGCTGATTTGGCCGCTAAGGAGGCAGCTCGCCAACCGGCCTTCACGCAATATCTGACTGTGTCAGATTTCGTGGGCCTGGTGAAGCGTGTCATCACTGATTCCTGGCAGGTAGAATGGACTGGCTCCCATGGCAACAAGCTTCGTGAAATAAAAGATAATGTTAAGCCCTGGGATACGTCACTGAGGAAGAACAGAAGGGAAGAAGTTGTTATCGCGCGCCTTAGAATTGGGCACACCAGATTAACCCATGGGTATCTCATGACGTCTGGTGATGCTCCAATTTGTGGCAGATGCGATTGTCCTTTGACAGTCAAACATGTTTTAGTAGATTGCATCTGCTACGCAGCTCTGCGTCGGCGATTCAAGATTCCCTCGGAATTAAGGTATATACTCGGTGACGAAAGCCCTATTTTGGACGTGGCTATAAAATTTTTACGATCGATTGGTGTATACAACTGTGTCTAATATATGTCCTATTAGGGTTACCCTATATTATATGTTTTATATTAGTTATAAGTTTATATTTATATTATGTCTGTGTTCATATTGTGTGGCCCCTTTACAGCCTTTTGTGACCTTTTATGTCTGTGATATTTTCTTTCTTTTTTTTAATGTAATATTTTATTTATTTTTGGTTGTGATACTAGTTTTTAAGATTTTAATTACATATGTGTTAATGTTGTTTCTGTGTTTATTTTTCTAGCTGTGATATTAATTTTAAGTTTATGTGTGTATTTCTTTTTTGTGTTTTTAGCGTTTTTTAGCCTGTGATGTCTGTGATATTAGCCTATAAGATTTTTAACTATTATATATATATAAAGGCGTGCTGCACTCGGGCTTTTTACACCCTTGTGTAGAACAACAGGCGATGATAACCTCGCCGAGGTTTTTCGCCTTTAAAAAAAAAAAAAATTGAAGTGATGAAGCTTTTTTTAAGTATGAGCTAGTACTGTGCTTTCAGTGTCGTAGCTCCAGTTTTACCGATACATATTATGTTCAAATTAATGTTAACTCAAACACTGAAATATACAAGCAAAAAAATATTTCATAAATAAAAACAAAATTAACACTAACTAAAACAGGTGATTTGAACAGATTTTATTTTATAAATGAACAATTACAAACATTTTATTAATACAAAACTGTTACAGAAAGTAATTTTCGTCAATGGATCGATTCATTGTTTTATAATTTGTAACAGAAATAAGCATTCTCGTTCAGCTTGATCATCCTTTTCGCAAATGCAGTTGTTATTGTTTCAGTAACGTAGCTGCTTCTATTGTCCTATAAATCTTTTTTTAAAACTGAAATATACAAAAAAAGTTGATATTAATGAAAAACAAATCGTCACCTTGTTAGCTAGAAAAAAAAAATTATAATTAACATGAACAAACTACAGTAGAATTAAATGTTTTTTTGGTTTTTTTGCATACGATTAAACTACAAGACGAGAGATGAGTTGATTTCTGAAATTTAAAAAAATCCTGCAAAAATTAACCAAATTATACTACCATAATAATGATTGATATAATATATGTGTTGTTGTTGTTTAGGTCATCAGCCTGTAGGCTGGTTTGAACCTGTAGAGGTTTTACTAAGTAAAACGAGGAGTGAGGTGGTTTACCATGCCGTCCTCACTGAGTGGAAAAGTACACTTATCAGCATGCCGGGCCCTCTGAAAAGCACATATTTTCTACTCTGCAAATGACACCTTCACTTCATTCACCACAGGGTCTGGCTGTATAATGAAATTCATTTCTTTCAGAGAATATAACTCTGATTAGTGTCTTTTACACCTCTACCTCTCCTCTTCTTAAGTGATTCAGTCATTTATTTGGCTGGCCATGTGATAAGAAATAGAACTATTTATTTTAGCCCAGCAACGAACAGATTGAGTGTAAATAATCTGACACTCCACATGTCTGTTATGGGCAGAATTGATTAATAATAACTAAAATAACTAAAAATTAATTAATAACTAAGAACAAAGCACAACTAAAACTTAAACCAAAACAGGCAGATGTTATAAAAGATACAACTGTGATATTGTTTTTTGCAAATGCAGTAGGTAGTTTATTTGCGCTGGAGTGGCGAGTATATCTTCGATCTTTGTGGATATAAAATAATTGATACTGCTCTTCACAAATGCAGTTAGTACTTTATTTCTAATTTTTTTTTTGTTTTTTTTTTGGTTTAACGTCCGACTGTTTTGCAAATTGCTGCTAATGCAGACGGTGAAGGATGAAATGAATTTTTTGTAACGTATGAAAAAATGCCATGCCCAAGTGGGATTCGAACCCAAGACCGCGTCATGAAAGGCGAGCACGTTACCAACACCGCCAACGCGGCCGGCAATTTAACTTATTTCTTATAACTTCTTCTTAAATAACTTTATTTCTAATAACGTAGCTGCAGTTTATTTGATAATTGTAAAATTTATTGCGAAGTTTTTATCTTCAATGCGTTAATTTACTTTGTAGATGAAGTGGTATATTATATATTTCTTTAACGTATAACGGAGTAATTTTTTCCTAATTTATCGATGGATTTGGTTTCAGCACAGGTATTGCTTTTCGCAAATGCATTAGTTTTCTTCCAATAACGTAGCCGCAGTTGTTGTTACAAAATTGGTACTGAAATTTGTCGTTTTCGTAGGAGTAATTTCTTTTTACAAACTTTTTTTACCCGCTAATTGCTTTCACATACATTTTATAAATGTAAAATGTAGGAGAGAGTAATTTATGTTCAATGCGTGAGGGCTTTTAGCCTAAAACTGTGAAATATACAAAAAAATTGATATAATTGAGAAAAAAACATAATTAAGTTAACTTTTTAGCTGGAAAAAAGATATAATTAACAAAATAAAGCACAAAAGAAATAACATTTTTTTTGTTTTTTTGCATACTATTGAGTTACAAGTCTAGAGATCAGTTGAATTTCTGAAATTGAAAGAATCGTACAAAATATAACCAAAATAAACTACCATAATCATGATTGATATTGATAAATATATAAATAACCTAATAACTAACAACAAAGCACAACTAAAACTTAAACCAAAACAGGCAGATGATATATAAGACACAACTGTGATATCGTTTTTTGCAAATGCAGTAGGTGGTTTATTTGCGTTGGAGTGGCGAGTATATCTTCTATCTTCGTGGATATAAAATAATTGATACTGCTCTTCACAAATGCAGTTGGTAGTTTTTTTGTAATAACGTAGCTGCAGATTTTTTTGATAAATGTAAAATGTATGACGGAGTAATTCATCTTCAATGCGTAAAATATTTTGTTTTTGAATTGGTACATTATTTTGTTTCAATGTATCGGTGAGTAATTTTCCTTAATTTGTGGATGCATTTGGTTTCAGCACTGATATTGCTTTTTGCAAATGCATTAGTTTTCTTCCAATAACGTAGCCGCAGTTGTTGTTACAAAATAAGTAGTGAAATTTGTCGTTTTCGTAGGAGTAATTTCTTTTTACAAACCTTTTTTACCCGATAATTGCTTTCACATAATTTTATAAATGTAAAATGTAGGAGAGAGTAATTTATTTTCAATGCGTAAGGGCTTTTAGCCTAAAACTGAAATATACAAAAAAATTGATATAATTGAGAAAAAAAACATAAATAAGTTAACTTGTTAGCTGGGAAAAAGATATAATTAACAACATAAACGAAATAAGATATAATATATTTTTGTTTTTTTATTTTTTTTTGCATTGTGCCTAAAACTGTGAAATGTACAAAAAATTGATATAATTTAGAAAAAAAACATAATTAGTTAACTTGTTATCTGGAAAAAAATATAATTAACAAAATAAAGCTCAAAAGAAATAACTTTTTTTTTGTTTTTTTGCATACTATTGAGTTACAAGTCTAGAGATCAGTTGATTTCTGAAATTGAAAAAATCATACAAGATATAACCAAATTATACTACCATAATTGTTAAGGCAACCAACGTAGGAATACCTTGATTTAAAGATTCCGAAGTACGGAATAACGAATGTTTAGTACAGGGCACGGAACTTATGAAATACATTAATTGATTGTCCACGCCAGACAACCCTTTAACGTAAAACCAATAGAAGCAACAAACGATAGAATACCAGAGGACCAGATTGCTTATAACGGCGCCAGCAATCACGGCGAAACGACTGAGATAGTATATGCGATAATTTAAACAATGTAAGGTGACTGACAAAATGGTTAGGAAGTAAGAAACATAAGGAATCGACTTACAATGAAAATCACACACTATTGAACTACATACGCAATGTAAAGGTTACACTCACCTGGGTTTAACTTGAAGACACACACTTGAGCACGCCGCGTGGACTTAAACGAATAGACGCTAAACGATAGCTTCAAATAAGCGATTATTTCTCAACAAAAGTACATGAGTAAACACAGTAACAGTTCACACGATAGACATGAGCAATGAATAGAACTTTAAACATGAGACGCAACAACAGGTAGCAGACGAAAACTTGTAAGTACGGGTAGCGTACCCGACGCCATGAGGCAGACGAACAGGCGAGCACACCCACACACAACGCAGGCAGAAACAACAGTGTGTAATTGCAGGAAGGAAATGAGTTAGGTGGAGGGGAGAAATACGTAATTAATGATGTCAGAGGAAGTGTTGGCAGACTGAAAGGATTAGAGCAGCGGGAACAATATGATTTATTTTGTCAGTACATACTGGCGTTAACAATAATCATGATTGATATTTATAAATATATAAATAACTTAATAACTAACAACAACGCACAACTAAAACTTAAACCAAAACAGGCAGATGATATATAAGCTACAACCGTGATGTCGTTTTTTGCAAATGCAGTAGGTGGTTTATTTGCGTTGGAGTGGCGAGTATATCTTGTATCTTCGTGGATATAAAATAATTGATACTGCCCTTCACAAATGCAGTTGGTAGTTTTTTTGTAATAACGTAGCTGCAGATTTTTTTGATAAATGTAAAATGTATGACGGAGTTATTCATCTTCAATGCGTAAAATATTTTATTTTTGAATTGGTACAATATTTTTTATCAATGTATCGGTGAGTAATTTTCCTTAATTTGTCGATGCATTTGGTTTCAGCACTGATATTGCTTTTCGCAAATGCATTAGTTTTCTTCCAATAATGTAGCCGCAGTTGTTGTTACAAAGTTGGTACTTAAATTTGTCGTTGTCGTAGGAGTAATTTCTTTTTACAAACTTTTTTACCCGCTAATTCACATACATTTTATAAATGTAAAATGTAGGAGATAGAAATTTTTTTTCAATGCGTGAGGGCTTTTAGCCTAAAACTGTGAAATATACAAAAAAATTGATATAATTGAGAAAAAAAACATAAATAAGTTAACTTGTTAGCTGGAAAAAAGATATAATTAACAAAATAAACGACATAAGAAAAAATTTTTTTTTTGTTTATTTTTTTTTTGCATTGTGCCTAAAACTGTGAAATATACAAAAAATTGATATAATTTAGAAAAAAAACAATTAGTTAATTATATCTGGAAAAAAGATATAATTAACAAAAAAAAGCACAAAAGAAATAATTTTTTTTGGTTTTTTTCTGCATACTATCGAGTTACAAGTCTAGAGATCAGTTGATTTCTGAAATTGAAAAAATCGTACAAAATATAACCAAATTATACTACCTTAATCATGATTGATATTTACAAATTTATAAATAACTTAATAACTAACAACAAAGCACAACTAAAACTTAAACCACAACAGGCAGATGATATATAAGACACAACCGTGATATCGTTTTTTGCAAATGCAGTAGGTGGTTTATTTGCGTTGGAGTGGCGAGTATATCTTCTATCTTCGTGGATATAAAACAATTGATACTGCTCTTCACAAATGCAGTTGGTAGTTCTTTTGTAATAACGTAGCTGTAGTTTTTTTTGATAAATGTAAAATGTATGACGGAGTAATTCATCTTCAGTGCGTAAAATATTTTGTTTTTGAATTGGTACATTATTTTTTTTTTTTTAATGTAACGGTGAGTAATTTTCCCTAATTTGTCGATGCATATGGTTTCAGCACTGATATTGCTTTTCGCAAATGCATTAGTTTTCTTCCAATAACGTAGCCGCAGTTGTTGTTACAAAATTGGTACTTAAATTTGTCGTTGTCGTAGGAGTAATTTCTTTTTACAAACTTTTTTACCCGCTAATTTACATACATTTTATAAATGTAAAATGTAGGAGAGAGAAATTTTTTTTCAATGCGTGAGGGCTTTTAGCCTAAAACTGTGAAATATACAAAAAAATTGATATAATTGAGAAAAAAAACAGAAATAAGTTAACTTGTTAGCTGGAAAAAAGATATAATTAACAAAATAAACGACATAAAAAAAAATTTTGTTTTTTGTTTTATTATTTTTTTTGCATTGTGCCTAAAACTGTGAAATATACAAGAAATTAATATAATTTAGAAAAAAAAACAATTAGTTAACTTGTTATCTGGAAAAAGGATATAATTAACAAAAAAAGCACAAAAGAAATAATTTTTTTTGGTTTTTTTTGCATACTATCGAGTTACAAGTCTAGAGATCAGTTGATTTCTGAAATTGAAAAAATCGTACAAAATATAACCAAATTATACTACCTTAATCATGATTGATATTTACAAATTTATAAATAACTTAATAACTAACAACAAAGCACAACTTAAACTTAAACCAAAACAGGCAGATGATATATGAATTGATTATTGTAAAAACCCCTTAAGTAGCAAAAATGAAATTTTTCAGGAGAAGCAAAAAACATTGTTACTTATTTATTTTTTATGTTACACATTTCTCTTTTACTACACATCTGTAATATATAAAAAGGGATAATTCTAATTTTTTCAGAATTTTAGGACTAAAATTTTACCATTTATTGAAGCAAATTTAGCAGCGTACTTATGGGGTTTTTACAATAAATGATCAAAACTTTTTTTTTTACAGGGTAAATATTGACATTAATAATATTATAACGCATGGTATTGTTACTATAAGATACTTTTTATTATAAAAATACAAAACAAACTTAAACTTAAGATTATACGTACATCGTTAATTGCTAAAAAAAAGTTGTGATCACAAGGCTTCTTCATCTTCTCTACCAATAGATTCAGTTTCTTTGTCTGTTGTAGGCCATGCGTATATTTCTGCATAAAAACCATTGAATTCATGTGGAATGTATGAAACAATTTTCTTTAAGTCATTCATTTTCTTGGTATTAATAGGTACAGGTTCATTGTAAGCACCTGTAGTTGGCAGATATAGCGACTGCTCGTTGATGACACTTTTTTTTGGTAAACGTATTGTGAATACATCAGGCGGTGTTAAACCTCCAATGTGTTCTTTACACAGTACTTTACCTTTTTTTCAAAGTTATGATGGAATTCCTTAACTTTTGAAATTTTAAATTTTATTTTGTCACCTTTTTTTACACTACGCCCATATGATGCATCAGACAAACAAGAAAGTTTATAAAATGAACGCCACCAATTTTTAAAGTCTACTATATCCTCCCTTTTGACTTCTTTTAACAAAAAACTTTCGGATGAATCGGCAATGATTTGAACCAGTTGCTGAACGGTGTAGATGTGATCAAATTTCTTTTTTTGTCTTTTTATTACACCGAAAGCACGGTCACATGGCAAAAAAGAGTGGCCCCTAACAGGATAAAACTGCCAAACTTCATTAAACCTCTTGGTTTCCACTAGGGCATTACAAAACCTCACAAGAGTGTGGTTTTTGTTTTGGCCACCACAACCATCACTAAACAAGTACAATTTCTTAACAGTGGAACTTAATTCATTATTAATATAATCATGAATAAAGGATGTCACTTCGTTTGGCCCTTTGTTACAAATTCCTTCATGATAAATGTATAACTTAGATGAATTATCTTTTAAATTTGTTATGCAAAATAAATTGACCGTTAATTGGCGATAATAAAAAATGTCTTGCACCGGAATATCTGGTAACTGCAGACACATCATAAAATCTACACATAGACCAGCAAAATTGTGTTATCTTTACGACACAGTGATCTAATTT
Source organism: Catonia carolina (assembly GCA_035578175.1). Taxonomy (NCBI): domain Eukaryota; kingdom Metazoa; phylum Arthropoda; class Insecta; order Hemiptera; family Achilidae; genus Catonia; species Catonia carolina. Next base: position 320,423,220 of record JAQMRL010000001.1, on the reverse strand, counting down.
CTTCAAGTTTTAAATAGAATTTTTTGCTACGTCTTTTATGATTGTGAACAATTCACAATCTAAACTTGTGAACAATTCACAAGAGCCAAGGACAGACAATCGACGAAGTCGATTGTCTGTCCTTGGCTCTTGTGAATTGTTATCGCGTAACATAATTGTACAGGAAACTGTCGCCTGTACATTTCTATTGGGCTCTTCGTATACATTGGAAATTTAAATGTGATGCGTGGAATACCGAAGAGCTCATCACAACCTGGCCTTCTACATGTGATGAGCCGGCGAGTAATTGCGACAATTATTACTTTTGTACCGTTGACCAAGCCCAGATTAAAGTTGAGATTGCGCGTCACCATGCATATTGATCCTACTTTGAGTGTAAGAACGTGTTTCGGTACTCCTTTCCCTTGAGCGTGATGTAAAAGTGCTTCGTCAATATCATTTGCTACGCCGTCTTCTTCAGCTACGCTATCCAAGCTGTATAAGTTGTACGCTTCTCCGTCGAAGGTACGCAGCACTAGATCGTTAACTTCGTTTACATTTTCGTTTAACGTGCATATTATCGCTCTCTTTGAACATTCATCCGGCTTCTGTAGAATTTCCAACGGGAAAACGGCATCAATAAATTCTTTCAAATCCGTCACGTATGATAGCTGGGGTAGAGCCACAAGTTGCTCTGAGTTCTTTCCTTCGCCGAATTCACGTTTCTCGATCGTGTCGGATCCAATCTTTAAAAGAAAATCCGCGAAGTTTTCACCTTCTCGTAGACGATGCGAAGTAATTAATTGAAATACTTGTACCATCTTCCAAATATACGACTGGCGTACAGACGACTGAACAATATCTGAAAGTGTTCTAGCATTTTTTACAACAGGGGGAATCTGTCGAAAATCTCCTGATAATATTACAACTTTATCTCCAAATAAAACGTCGTTCTGCATGAGGTCTCTAAGTGACCGATCCAACATTTCGAACAGTTGTTTGTGTGCCATGGGAGCTTCGTCGAAAATTATCATTGACGCTTCTCGAATTAGTTCTGCCCTTTGAGTTCCATTGGTAATTGACCAGAAACTGTCATCTCGAATTTCTAAAGGCAGTCTAAAGAGACTGTGCGCAGTTGTTCCTCCGGCTAGATTTTGTGCGGCGATTCCAGAACTGGCAACACATAAAACAATTTCGTCCTTCGAACGTACAAATGACGAAATTACTCTAAGAAGAAGTGTCTTTCCTGATCCCCTGGGCCGTCCAAAAACACTACTTTTTTATTGCATTCGCCGTTTATAATCGATTTCACGTAGTCCAGTAATTTTAGTTGTTCAGGTGAAAGCCGAGGTTCCCATTCGTCGATAAAAACCTTTTCCACAGAGCTACTGTAGAGTAGCTTCTCACGGCCCAACTCCGTGGAATCGTCGTCTACCACTGGAAGACCGGCCTCCAAAAGCGATGACCCGTGTCGACGCAGACATCGATCTATGTGAATAAGTCCAAGCTTGAATGCCTTTTCTTCGTCTTTAAAGTAGTGTTCTGCAAAATCCTCACACAGATCTCTCTTGTACATCTCCCAAATTTCCTGCACCGGACATCCTACTGTTGATAGCAGTACAAAAAATTCTCTTAATCGATCGGCTTTCATAAATTGTCTTGCTTCTTCTATCGCCTCGTAATATTCATTTCTATTGTCTGCTAGTCCCAATTCTCTTGTTGCTTGCTGAAAAGTATTGCATTCTGGTCCTCCAAGCGCGTATAAGTCTTCTTATTTGCGGCATGGATATCTTGTTAGGAGAAGTCTCAGATAATACAGCTCTCCCCTGTTGGGCGCGACCCAGAACATTCTTGCCACACATTCTCCCTAATGTCTTCTCGTCACGAAGTGCTTGCCATCGGAACATTCGACGGGACCAACAGCCGATTTTGGCCTGCTAACATGTACTATATATTGTTCGTAAAAATGCAAATACGTTACATTGTCCAATTCCTCGATATTAGGCCTGCCAAAGTACAATAGTAATTTCGATGTAGAATTATCGACCGCTTCTTGTTCGTTGCCGGGTCGAAAAATAACATTGTGTTTTCCCTTCAGATGGACAGGCAAATGAATAACAGTTGGATCACGGCCGGTCAAATCAAATTCTAGTATCCTTCAAGCGGCGTCTGTAGCTCCTATGTACCGCTTTGTCACGTACTCTTCAACCTCGTCGATATCTTCCTCCTCGTGGACTACTTTCATGCGACGAAGCGACGATCCTTTTGTTATGTATTTCAAAAGATATTTAACAGCTCCACGAGCCGATGCAATCTCCAAGTTTATGTGGCATTCATATTTGAGAAGCAAAACCGGGTTATAGGGAACAACCCATCTGTCATCAACCTCTATCATTTTACCTCTAAACTGGATCTCCGCTTAATTTGCCGCGTTTCGTCTATAGTGGACAAACCCTTTCTCGTCAGTGTACGTGGTTTCTGTATGCGGTTTTGGAAAAAACTTAGTGCATGTTTTTGTCTTATCGTCCCAACAGGGCAGGTCCGTCCTGTACTCTAGTCCGCAGGGTCCATGCATCATATGTTGCAACACAAGTTTTCTTAATCTTCCGTTAGCTTCGTCGTGAGACGGAATATCTGCTCGAACAATTTTATCTATTTCTGTGTTCTGTTTTGGGCCTCCATCAGCCACTCTGAAGCAGATATGCGCGTGAGGCAGTCCCCGCATCTGAAATTCTATTACCTAAATTATATAATTTATTTTTCCAAAAAATGCACCGCTTTTTATGTCTCGCAACAGCTATTTAATTTTAGTTCAAAAACACGATTGCAAAGGTGAGCCTCTTGATTTGTAGATCGTTGTTTTGACAATTTAATTTCTTCCCATCCGCCGCAAGCTGTAAATGTTAAAAAGTACGTTGGTCCTCCCATTCTCGATACGAGCGCCATCGAATCCATATAGCGGGTTCTCATGTACCTAGGGCCACCTGTAAACGTTTGGGGGAGGTACACCCGACCGGCAGTTATTTGTCCTTCTCCTTGAACGGTTTCGTCTTGCAAAATTTCATTAGGTACTGCTGCTAGCACCTCATCCATTGGCCCTGTTCTAAGTCCTCCTTGTTCTTTAGCCTTCTTCTGCATTAACTGCAGGTATCCTAATCTTTGTCCTTCGATGCGGGCGTACATGTCAATCAGCCATGTGTCCGAGAGCGGACCGAATCTTGAAAACCGTTCTTCCGACAACAGCAAGCACCGAGTGTACTTTAGGAGAGACAATTTCCTTGGAGGATTCTCATTAGTGGTCCTCCCTATGTGCCATCCCGGTTGGCCTTCCGGATACAGAAGAGGGTACTGAAACGGCTCTACAAGAAAATTGTTTGCGTCTATGATCCTTGGATTCGATGAACCTTTCTTCCAAATACAGAACTTTCCTCTTGGTGGATTGGATTCGTCACAACTGAGGATCGCTGAGACCTCTGTGGAAGTCGGTCTGTCGCCTAATACTGGTCCGTGGGTTCGTCGAGATGTCGTCTCAAATTCCAGTCGGGCCTTTTCAGACGGTTCGTCGTGTAATTTCTTATACAGTGAAACGTAGGGGTTGCATGCCGTAAGAAACGCTTCGATCTTCTTTATGATCACCTGTGACAATTTCCTTTTTTCGCCTTCCGCTAAACGTGCAGTGCCATCGTCTATATACATAACAGAATTGTTTGTACCTCCACAATTTAAATCGAAGACCATATGATATGTTCTTCCTAATATCTTCATGAACGACAATCCTCTAGGGTGATGGTATCCAAGCGGAACTGATAACGCACAAAATGAAAATAAATCGTTGTACAGCCTCGGATGCTGTAAAAATAACCTATCATTGAAGACCGGATCTGTCAACGCTTGAAAACTCATGACGTTATATCTTCCTTTCCCGCAGCACCACTGGACTTTTGCTTTCTCTTCTTCAAAGAGTCGAGCTCCACAATGCAAGCACTTGTGCGTGTTAGGGGATCGTAGTGAGGGATTCTTCAATCTGTATGCTGTAATTTTATCGAGTGCATTTCCCGTACGCACAGCAACGATTCCACCTTTTCTGATCTCTGTTGGTAGGTGGCGGCCGGGGTTAGAATTTTTGTATTTTTCAACCGCAGATACATTCACCTCTGGATGATTCTGGCTGTATATTCTTACTGATTTACGGTTTATATCGGGATGTCTGTCAGTATAAGTTTTAACAGCTTTTCTGTTGACCTCAGGATGTTTCTTATTATATTTCTTTGCCGCTTGAACGTTCACTTCTGGATGTATTTCATTGTATTTTTTGACGGCTTGTAGGTTAACATCCGGATGTTTATCTGCGTATTCTTTTACTGCTTTTTGATTTACGTCAGGGCGTTTTTCTGTATATTTTTTTACAGCTTCTCTGTGTTGTTCCTCGTTCGACAAAAGTGACGCCTTCGGACGACCTGGGCCCGTTCTAGAAATCCTTCCAACTGACCTACCGTTTGTCTCGTCGTCGTTTAACAATATCGCCTTGGGACGACCGCGAGACTTTTTAGCGGGTCTTCCTTTCTTAATTTTTGTCTGTCTATGATTACCTTGAAATTTTGTCTCACTAATATCATTTACCTCTTCATTGATTTTAATAACTCCGTTTGAATGCTTGAAATTCATCAACGGTATGTTGTCATCGGAAGAGTCGGACGACTGATCGCGTGTTATTTTTTTTGCACCTTCTTGTCGTAATTCTGTAGTTGCGTTTTTGGTTATTTCAAATTTTGTGAGATGTATAAGCGGTAAATTTTCATCAGAAGAGTCGGGTGATTCTTTCTGTGTTTGTTTCCTCTTGGCACCTACTTGTGGTATTTGTGCAGTTTCTTTCTTTGATATTTGAATTTTTGTAATTTCTTTTGGATTATTCATATTTTTATTAAGTGGTATGTTGTCATCGGAAGATTCGGATGAGTCTTTCTGTGTTAATTGCATTGTGTCACCTAATTGTGGTATTGCTTCCAATCTATTTGAAACGACGCGTGATAACTCATATTGCCTGTTATCCTTGTACAAAGGCAAACGTCTAAATAAAAATGTAGCTAATTCTTCAAGATCGTTGAAACTAAAAAGGCGGCCTACACCATCATGAGTATAACGTCCGATGCTATTAGTCGAATGTGAATCGAAAATAAAATACAAACCATCTGATTTCCATAGTGAAATAGCAACGTTTCTTCCTACGAAAACTAACCCCGAATTTGGGTGTACACCGAACAGACGTTTTAGTTTTGTTACAAGTTTCTTTGTACAGTCCTCTATCTCGTCCTCGACTCCAGGATACAAACCTGCTTCTTTAAAGATTGTTTTTACGTAGAATTGTTGACCATCAATTTCCAAACGCTCAGCAACTTCATCAGGATTTAGAAAATTGTGTTTGTGATTGCTACCTAGAATCTTCTTTGTCTCGATGTAGTACGCGTCGCCATCAATGATTAGCCGATCAATGTTTTCCGTTGATAAATTAGTCCTCTTGACATTTTCAATAAATACACAAGTAGCAACAGAAATACACACACATTGATTGTTTTTACTAAGTTCACTAAATCTAGAATCGTTCTGGGAAATCTTACCGGAGGCTACCAAAACACACGGAAAAATTTCGGCAGACATATTAAATTAATGATTAAAAAATCCAAAATTATAACATAAAGTAAAACAATAAAATATAGCATACGTTGTAAACCTAAAAATAATAATAAAAACAGAATCTAATATAAAAATGAAAACTTACAATTATCACCCGAATTATATTAAAATATTCTGTTGTAAACCTAAATAATAATAATAAAAATAAAATTTATTAATTTAATTTATTAAATTTATTTATTTATAAATAAAAAGTTATACTTATCGCTCGAATTTTATTTAACAAACCCTTGATGATGCTAATTGCTGCTGAAATCTGTTGTAATTAAAACTTAAGGAAAATAATTTTAATAATAATTTTTTTAAATTAATCTTCTGTTTATTAAAATTTTCATTTTTAATATTGAAAATTCGATGACGAAATTAAAATTCAATAAAAATATATAAAAAAATACAAAATTATCTGTTTGACCTTCAGATACTCAAATTTATGATCAATCAAAATATTACTGAATATTCAATAATGGGTTAATCCGTGTCAGGAGGTCCAGAAATGATTAATTTGGTTGCTTGGCCATTTTGATTTTGTTTAAATACTTTTACTACATCAACTACAATCTATATTATCTATTATAAAGAATTGTACTTAATTCTTTAAAAAAAATTGTTATATTGAAAGCCACGACACTAATGCACTTGAAAATTACTAATAAGTGAAAGCAGTGAAAACATTTGCAGTATAATTGTTCTTTCTTGCAAATGTTTTAATTTTTTCAGTTATTTCCAAATGCATAATAGGCTTGTCTTCCTCAAAAAACTTACTAATAATAAACTACTATTCTGTTGGGAAGAGATTAGTACTTAATTCAATATTCTAGGACAAACAGAAGCACAGATATGGGCCTTTCTGTTGAATTCTCCAATTGGTGAAAATTACCGATCTGTTAAAATAAAAATGGCCGCCAGCTGCAAAATAAATTTTGCCCCCCAGGGGGCACCCATTCTTATATATATGAATGCTCGGCCTTCACGCAATATCTGACTGTGTCAGATTTCGTGGGCCTGGTGAAGCGTGTCATCACTGATTCCTGGCAGGTAGAATGGACTGGCTCTCATGGTAACAAGCTTCGTGAGGTAAAGCATGACGTTAAGCCTTGGCCTACGTCGCTGAGGAAGAACAGAAGGGAAGAAGTTGCCATCGCTCGACTTAGAATTGGGCACACCAGATTAACGCATGGGTATCTCATGTCGTCTGGTGATGCTCCAGTGTGTGGCGGATGCGATTGTCCTTTGACAATTAAACATGTTTTGGTAGATTGCGTCTGCTACGCAGCTCTGCGTCGGCGATTTAAAATACCCTGCGAGTTGCGAGAAGTACTCGGCGACGATAGCCATGTTTTAGACTCAACGTTGAGATTCCTAAGGTCCATTAGTGTATATAAAGATATCTAATGGGGAACTTGTAGTTATAATTGATTTTATATGTGTATTTGTGTATGGTTTTTATTTTCGTGGCCCCTTTACAGCCGTTTTTTCTCTCTGGTCTGTGATATTAATGTAAATTATATTGTGTTTACTGTGATACTAGTTTGTAAGATTTAGGTGATAGGTTGTAGATTTTATTTATATTCCAACTGTGATATTAGATTTAAGTTTGTGTTTGTATGTTTATCTTATAAGTTCTTAATATAAGTGTTCTTTTTTGTAAATTTTATTTATTAATATATTTTTAGTTTTAAGAGTTATATTTAAATATGTAAAGTCGTTCTACACTCGGGCCCTTTACACCCGTGTGTAGAACAACGGGCGATGATAACCGTCTGGTTTTTCGCCCTAAAACAAAAAAAAAAAAAAAAAAAATCGTCCATGCATATATATGTGGGTGTGCGGGTGTGGCAACCCCGGGACCCCAGCTAAGAGCTAACCTTATTTCAAAACTATACACAGGTTGCTCTTACACTACACACAACAATAATACTACATCACACACACCACACTTTCTTTCAACACACACATTTACATACCCTACACACAACACATACACAAAGTTTTCTTACACACATTTATAATGCTGGCGAGGATGGGATGCGGGCTGGTCGTGCGTAACCCTTTCCAGATTGGAAGGTCTGGACTGTGGTTGTGCTGCTGTGAGCTTGCTCTGCCGAGGCTTTGCGCCATCCTTTAGTCCTTCCAGTCACTTCGGTACTGTGGCAAGAAGTGGACCATGGGTAAGAGTGTCGGAGCTCTTACTGCTGCGTGCGAGCCTCTGGGACGTCGGTATCAGTGGGTCAGGCAGTACCTGACTCCCCGGCCCGGATGAAATATGTGGGAGATGGCTGCCGGGAGTACTCGGCCGGGTCCTTCTTTTTACTAGGGACCCGCGGCGTGCGCGAGTCATCTCTCTGCCCGCACCTTGCTTTCACGATGACTGGGAAAGCACTAAAGAGATTATGTCAAATAAACAATCTTCCCTCGGAATGAAAAGACTATGGTCTAGCTTGTCTGACGATAGTGGTAGTGGTGTATTAAGTAACACGGACAAATTTTTCGTTGTTCGTTGTATTGCAGAAGAAGGGTCGCTATCAAAAGTTTCCCCCTTCATTATTAACAGGTCTGTGCAGTCGGTTTGTGGCTCGCCACATCCAATTAAGAAACTAAGGAATGGTACTTTGTTAATTGAAACAACGTCTGCGAAGCAAAGTAGCAGCGTTGTTAAAATTACTCAAATCGGAAGTACTGCAGTTACCGTTGAACCGCATAGGTCCCTCAACTCACCTCGAGGAGTGGTTTACTCTCGAGATATACAGGATATGTCTGAGGCTGAGTTATTGGAGGAGCTTACCTCCCAGAGAGTGACGCAAGTCAAAAGAGTTACGCGTCGGGAAAATGGAATTGATGTCGGTACCCCGACACTTATCATAACATTTTCCACCCCTCAACCTCCGGATCGTCTTAAGTTGGGTTACTTGTCTGTTCGAGTGAGACCGTATGTCCCAAACCCTCTGCGCTGTTTTCAGTGTCAGGAATACGGACATACGAAAACTAACTGCAAGAAACCTGCGATATGCGCAAAGTGCAGTTCACCTGACCACTTAGACAGCGAATGCACTTCTGAAACTGAACTGTGTGCAAACTGTAAAGGAAGTCATTCAGCAAGGTCTCGGGAATGCCCCAAGTATAAAGAAGAACGAGAAATTCAGAAAATTTCGTCTGAACAGAAGCTTTCCTTTCTCGCTGCCCGGAGCGAGTACAGAAAACTAAATAGCATTCGAAATGCAGTCCAGCCTGACATTTCGTTTGCAGCTGCAACTAGTGTTCAGTCTCGTGTGTCTGGTGAGTGCTCGTCATGCGTTGAGCTGAAGAGTGTTGTTGAGAACCTCACTAAACAGGTTGCTTCCTTAACTTCTGCACTGAAAGCTTTACTAAGCTCCAAACAGACTGAAATTAGTTCAAAGAGTTCTGTACCTCAAGTTGGTAACCTTTCTGCGACGCAGAATACAAAAGTTCAGCTGTCAAATAAGACAGTCGCCTCTACCTCAAAGGGGAAACCCCTTTCATTGCCTAAGACGCTTCCAGTGGATGCGTCTAAATTCCTAAAATCTCCTTCGTCTGGGTCCAAGATCCACGATATGATAGGAGATCCATCGGCCCTTGATAAGGGCTTCATACAAGTGAAAGGAAAAAAAGGTAAGGAGAAAATTGTGTTTGAAACATAAGTTCTTTAAATTCCCTTTTAATAATATTATTCAATGGAATGTTCGCGGGATCCGATCTAGGTATGAAGACATAAAGTTATTGATCCGGGAAAAGTGTCCGATTGCGCTGTGCTTGCAGGAGACGATGTTACAGCCTGATGTCTCAATGTCCGTTCGTGGATATGAGATGTTTAGGAAAGATTCCCTGCATGGTGGCCCTGGTGGTGGGGGTCGCTATATTACTTCACCAGTCAATGCAGGGGATAAATCTGGATATTCAGACGGATCTTCAGGCCGTAGCAATCAGGATAACTGTCCCGGTGTTGGTTTGCGTGTGTAATATTTATTTACCACCTAACAAAGAAATTTCATACTAGCCATGAGAGAATTACTGGAACAGTTACCAGCTCCATGTATCGTCCTAGGAGATTTCAATGGTCACCATTATTCTTGGGGCTCATCACTGTGCAATGGTAGAGGTCACATGGTGGAGAGGGTCCGGAGTGATTTAGACTTATGTCTATTGAACGATGGATCTGAAACATTCATGTCATCCTCAACAGGATCCTGGTCGTGCTTGGACCTTACTTTCTGCAGCCCGTCCCTTGTACCACGGTTGGTGTGGAGAGTACTGCCAGACCTGTACGGAAGTGATCATCGACCGCTTGTGGTCGAGTTTTTTGACTATCAGTCTATCGATGACCTTCCAAAACGATGGATAGAGAAGCTTGCACGGTGGACTGAGTTTTCAATTTTAATGGAATGTGAATATGAAGATGATGATGATGCACGAAAATTGTTGTCTTCCTTTGTAGAGAGGATGTCTGCAGCAGCTGCCCAGAGCATTCCTAAAACATCGGGAAAAGCGCGGCGTCCGCCGGTGCCTTGGTGGAATAATCGGTGTAAGGAGGCTCTTCAGGACCGCCGTAGAGCCCTGCGCATTTTTAGTCGCAGACCTACGGATGCTAACCTGGAAGCTTACCGAAGAGCTCGGGCCTGCTGTAGGCGTATGTTTCTAGAGAGTAAGAGAGAGTCATGGAGCTGTTACGTTGCAGATATTAACAGGAGTACCCCTGTGACAACAGTGTGGAGAAAACTGCGGTCCGTGTGTGGAAAGACGTCTCCGCACCGAGTTGCAGGGTTGCAAACTGACGGTTCCGTGATTACGTCACCAATCGACATTGCGAATGCAATTGGTTCTTCGTTAAGATCAGCGTCTCTCACGTCTTCATATTCAATTCAATTTCAAAATCATAAGCAAACCATTGAATCTCTTCCGTTCCATATAGCGGACACAAATGATCCTCTGAACATTCCTTTTTCAATGCCTGAACTAAGAAAAGCGCTCAAAGTTTCTCGAAATACCTCGCTCGGAGGAGATGAAATTACACTTTCGATGATAGCGCATTTAGCAGATTCTGGCTTAAGGCAACTCCTACATATTTTTAATAAAATATATGCTTCTAGAAAGCATCCAGAATCTTGGAAAGAAGCAATTGTTGTCCCAATCCTCAAACCTGGCAAAGATAAAACGTTGGCCTCCAGCTATCGCCCCATCTCTTTAACAAGTGTTGTGTGTAAGGTGATGGAAAGAATGGTGAATAGTCGTCTCATGTGGTATCTGGAAAAGAATGACTTCCTCGCTCCTGAACAGAGCGGTTTTCGGAGAGGGAGGTCTTCGACAGACCACTTGGTGGCCCTTGAGACGGCTATCTGCAATGCGTTTGCATTGCGGCAGCGTCTCGTTGCCGTATTCGTTGATTTGAAAAAAGCATATGATACAGCTTGGCGACGAGGTATCCTCAATACCTTGCGGGATTGGGGCATCGCTGGAAACATGTTGGCCTTCATCAAGGACTTTCTAGATGAACGATCGTTCCGTGTAAGGGTTGGCCAGTGTCTGTCCGACAGGTTTGACTTGGAAAATGGTATACCGCAAGGAAGTGTAATTAGTTCTACCCTATTTGCGGTTGCCATAAACAATATTGTGAAAAGTTGCGTATACCCAGTTAAATGTTCGTTGTTTGTTGATGATTTTGCAATATATGTTGCATCTAGAAATGTTGTCTCAGCTGAACGAGCTCTACTGCTAACTATATACCGTCTTGAAGAATGGTCACGGCAGACTGGCTTTAGTTTTTCTCCTGAGAAGACTAAATGCATTCAGTTTTGCCGAATACGGACTGATACTGTTCCAAGACTGTATTTAATGGGTCAGCATATTAAGGTTAGCACTGAAATCAGGTTTCTAGGTATAATATTCGATAAAAGACTTACATGGGTTCCGCATATTAAAGACCTACGGGCTAGGTGCTTAAAGGTGGTTGATATTCTGCGTGTTCTTACAGGTACATGTTGGGGAGCTGATAGATCATGTGTGATAAGGTTCTACAAGGCTCTAGTGCGATCACGTATAGATTATGGCGCTGTAGCCTACTCATCTGCTACTTCCACTTCTCTGAGAATGCTTGACTCAGTCCACAATTCATGTTTACGATTATCTACAGGTGCTTTTCGTTCTAGCCCTGTTATCAGCATCTTAGTTGAAAGTGGAGAAATGTCGTTACACAGACGTCGCCAGCAGCTTATATTGACGTACTTTGCTAAGTTGAAAGCTAGACCTTATAATTTTTTTGCATGATATGATTCTCAATAACCCCTGTCATGATTTGCATCTGATGAACGCCCGACAGCCTTCACCATTTGGTGTAAGAGCGTTGGAGATATGCAACAACCTCGATATTGCGATTCCTGGTGTCTACCCATGTAATTCTTGTTTATTTCCACCCTGGATCATCGCTCAGTTACACTTTAACTTTGAAATGTGTAAATTCTCAAAGGCAGACTCAAGTTCTGTGGTATTTAATAGCATTTTCAGTGAGTTAGTTGAAGCTATTAAACCATCTACGGTTGTATACACTGATGGATCAAAGTCGGATGTTGGAGTTGGTTGCTCGTTTGTTGCTAATGGGAGAACTTATTTGTTTGGATTACCTGCGGGAACCAGTGTTTACACGGCTGAACTTTATGCTGTTAGTAAAGCTCTGTCTGTAGTCTGTGTGCGTGGGCGTCGGGTGTTGCTGTGCACTGATTCGCTCAGTGCTCTGCAGTCAATTAGTGATATATATTCACGCCACCCGCTAGTTGCAGATGTCCACGGCACCGTGAAGCAGCTTAACGATAGAGGAGTAAGCGTTGTTTTCTGCTGGGTTCCGGGTCATGCTGGAATCCCGGGAAATGAGGCTGCTGATTTGGCCGCGAAGGAGGCGGCTCGTCAACCGGCTTTCACACAATATCTGACCGTGTCTGATTTCGATAGTCTGGTGAAGCGGGTCATTACTGATTCCTGGCAGGTAGAATGGACTGGCTCTCATGGCAACAAGCTACGGGACATAAAACCTATTGTTAAGCCTTGGCCTACGTCACTGAGGAAGAACAGAAGGGAAGAAGTTGTCATCGCGCGACTTAGAATTGGGCACACCAGATTAACCCTTGGGTATCTCATGACGTCTGGTGATGCTCCAGTTTGCGGCAGGTGCGATTGTCCTTTGACAGTCAAACATGTATTGGTTGATTGCGTCTGCTACGCAGCTCTGCGTCGGCGATTCAAGATTCCCTCTGACATATGGAATATACTCGGTGACGAAACCCCTATTTTGGACGCGGCTTTGAAATTTTTACGATCGATCAGTGTATACAACAGTGTCTAATGTCCTTTTAGTTGTACCCAATGGTATGTGTTTTATTTTAGTTATACGTTTATGTTATACGTCATATGTCTGTGGTTTTATTATGTGGCCCCTTTACAGCCTTTTGTGATCTTTTATGTCTGTGATATTTTCTTTCTTTTCTTTTCTTTTTTTTAATGTAATTTTTTGGTTGTGATACTAGTTTTTAAGTTTTCATAAGTGTCAATATTATTTTTGTGTTTTTTTTGTTTTAACTGTGATATTAAGTTTAAGTTTATGTATGTATGTTTTTTTGTGTTTTTTAGCGTTTTTGTTTTTTAGCTTGTGGTGTCTGTGATACTAGCTTATAAGATTTTAGCTTATATTTGTATATAAAAAAAGGCGTTCTGCACTCGGGCTTTTTACACCCTTGTGCAGAACAACAGGCGATGATAACCTCGCTAAGGTTTTTCGCCTTAAAACAAAAAAAAAAACAAAAAAAAAGAAAAAAAATATGAGGTTTTAAAGGGTTGTACGTTTTCTTAAAATTTCTAGCCTTTGAAGCACAGATCTGCTCATCGAGCGACAGATTTGAACTGTTTTATTAATTAATTTATCCATTTCTGGTCTGATTTTGTGCAGCCTGTCAAAATTATCAGCTGTAGGGTCAGTTATCTGTAATGAATTATCATTAAAATGTAGATTAACCCTTATTTGTTCAAAGTGATTAACTGACATTGTCTCCGTAATAAATTTGTTCCCTGTTACCTCATTCCAGTACAATCTAGAGTTACCAACAAGTATAACGGATGAGAGAATAGAAATCCCTGAATATTTAATTATTGTTAGAAACTGTAAATGGTTTATTTAATTTTTCCTGACCGTGTACAAATTGGATTGTTCCATTATAAGATCTAATAAATTATCTGTAAAATAGTGTTAAAGAAATTGATATGGAGTCTGTAATAGTAATAAATTAGGAAAAGTAGAATCTCCATGGAATTCTGAGCCTTTCAGAAAAAGTATTTTTTTCCAAACTGGTAGTTTTTCATTTTTATTTTCTTTATTACAAACCGTCTCAACCGAAGTGATTTCAGTTTGTGTACTTGTATTGGGAGTACAATTAGTTTTGTGCTGAACTAACCACTGGTGAATCAATTACTGACAAATTTACATCAACACTATTATCAGAATTTATCAAATTTACAAGTTCATCACAACCAAACCTACATTATTTAAATTATAATCGTTTAAATCACATTTATCGTCTGTAATATCTAATTCATCTTCACTTTCTATTGGAATATGATTGATGATCTATAATTTCAAAAATGTTTTCGGCATTGATAAATCTTACCTTACCATCGTTAATGAGTTTGATTTCCTCCATATTTACTGACAGATAATTAAGCACTTAAATAAAATATATATTGAAAAAAGTTTTAAAACAAATTAAATAAAACAGAACACAGAACAAAACACGAGTCAATCAACAGTACGTAACCTAGCAACTACGTAAACATAACCTTTACTACAAACAACTCGGATCCCATGATGTGACACATGTGTCACGACCTGTTTTATCTAATAAATAAAAAATAGAATCATAACCGAAGTAATCAATTAATGTCTCTATATTCTTAACACCCTTTGTAATATGAACTGTATTTTTTTGCACGGATATAAACAAACAGAATTGAATATAAATTACTCAAAAATAGGTTTAGACACCAACGCACAAACATCAAAACAACAGTAAATAACATACTGAAAGTTCACGACTGCCAACATTAAAATGAGAAACTATTGTATTTGATGGTAGTAGGTTTGTTCCTGATATGTCACACCATTTTCAAAGTAATACAAATTCATTCAGTTAAATAATATAGGGCAATTTTAAGTACGTGACATATCTGTCACACCATGCATCAAAGGGTTTATATTCAACGTAGTATAATAATTTCTTGCAACGCTTAATTCCAATAAAATTTACAGTTTTAATTTCATTAAATACGTGGAGGTTTAATTTTGTTTAATTTATATTCAACGTAGTATAATAATTTCTTGCAACGCTTAATTCCAATAAAATTTAGTTTTAATATCATTAATTATGTAAAGGTTTAATTTCGTTTAATTTATATTTAATGTAATGTAATAATTTCTTGCATCGCTTAATTTCAATAAAATTTACAGTTTTAATTTTGTTTAATTTATAATTTAATTAAAAAAAAGAAATGTTCTTCATATGTTACTGTAAATTTTAGAAAAAAAATGACCTGAAAAATAAAATAATGTATGAATTATTTAATGCAGACAAAGAATAAGATAATGATTATTAGATAACTATAGTGCCGCTGCGAAAGAAGCCCGTTGTGTTTAAAGAGTTCTTATTTCAAAAACGACCGATAAAATTCAACTTTACAGGAAATTAAAGCCTGTTCTTGCCTGCGCTTATTCGTAAAATTTTGTCGGAAATACAGCTATGTACGCCAAAAAAAATACCCAGTTTTTAGCCGGTTTTCTGTTAATGTGCTTTTTAAACGGCTGTTACTTCATCTAGGCTCTACGTAAGAAATCGGCTTTTAAATATGTTAAAAGATCGCATTTTTTTCTAAACTGTGAATATTTAAAAAGCCAATGTTCCGTTTCAATATGGCGGCCATTTTTAAAAAAATGCTACGTGAAGATTGGGAAATGATTTTTCGATTGAACTATGGAGTATAGTAGACTCTTGCATTTATAATTATAAATTCGTAAAACAGATATAGACTTATATAAAAAAGAAAATTCCATTAAATTTGTTAATTTCTATTAAATTGGCAACTGGTATTCACAGTGGACTTCTTTCATGGCGTTGACTACAATTTGTCAATAATAAGAACATGTCCATTATAAAATTGTGACATGGTTATATCGGCAAATTTCATATCAAAAAATTTATTGTATATAATTCATGGCGTTAGAGCAACATTAATTTCATTTTCAAGGATTTTTTTAGTCCAACAAAAGAGAAAATTATGTTAGAATTGTCACAATCTGATTGTAATCAGCTCAGGTGACTTGTCACAATCTCATTGTAATTTTCTCAGGTCACTTGAGATTTACTATCTCAAGCGATGATGGTGGCCAGTCAATGATGTTACGGTGTCCATTCTACGGTCTACGTTTCATTTTTGTTAAAAGTTAATAAAGTGTTTTTTTTATAATCCCTAATGTGTGCACGTTGCAATCTGTTCAATTCAGAACAATAATCAACTCCATGACCCAATGAGATGAGGATGATATGTATGACGTCTAAATGAGGTGTAGTCTTGAACAGATTCAGGCCGACCATTCCTGACAGAGTATGGTTAATTGAACGCCAACCATCAAAGTACACCGGTAACCACTGTCTAGCGTTCAAATCCGTATAAGAAAAACTACAAAAAAAAAATAATATTTTTTAATTCTGTACAACCTAAGCGGGGACATAATTCAACCCGCATTATATCCAAAGCGCTGTTATAACCGGGACCACTGTGATAGCTGACGAAATAAAATACTAAATAAATATTAAAAATAAAATGAATTATTGTTTATTTTTATTATCAACATACCTCCTCCTCCTTAATCCCATGGTGGTACGCATTGCATTTGTTCGCGGAAGAAGCGGTCAACGTCCTCCGGGGTCAGATCCTTGCGGCTGGGGATGTAGGTGACGGCAAATAAATTGATAGATATGACGTAGAGTATAGATGCGAGCGATCCTGCCGAACATGTTTTTAGATGACTAATATGTATCAGTAATCAGTTAAATTATATTATATCAGTTAATTATATAATTATAATTATATCAGTTAACTATATTACGACTTGTTAAACTTGTATATTACAAATTCAATTGAATTAAATAATAAAACTAAAATTACTTAGCAAAAAAATGCACAATGTCTTTTTTTATAAAAACTTATTACATTGTTGCAAAAGCAATCGATAACTTAAAAAAATCTGGTGTGAAACACACACACAACTTTCTCTCTCCAATGCAAAAATGAACGTTGTAACGTAATATTAGTAATAAAACTTAAGAAATGAATTTAAAAATTAATCTCAATTTAATAAAGCATCACGTCATTTTGATCATGAGTGAATGATGCAAAATAAAAATCAACCTCAGTTTGGCTTAATAATACGAAAAATCACTGTAATTTTTTTGAGTGATTTCGGCACCCCTTAACTTGTCACGCCTCGTGGACTGGTTAGTCCACTTTGGGAATCATTGCTCTTAAGTTTTAAACCAGCCTTTCAGCTGATGACCTACACTATTAATTATTCTACTATCAACTCGTTGTGCTTCATGGGGGTCATAGAATTTAATTTAATGGCCATTTAATTTAAACACAATCACAATCGAGTTGTTATTTATAGTCACATTGTCTTATTTATAGATAATGCTTGTGATTTTGTTGCCTCTTGGGGAAGCATATTAATTTCGTTTTCTGGGCTTCCAATACAATGCTAACATAAACTGGTTGTGAGAGTTGCTGAATAATAAGTAATCATTATATTATTATGAAAAGTGGTAAAATTATTATTTTTTTTTAAATTACAGATTGGAAAACGTGTATTTCTGGTCTAAACTCGATATCTAAAATTCTACAAAAAAAACCATACATATTTTCTTTCCTGTGTACAAGGTGTCGCTATTAAATAACGAGACTGACGTAAAAATGTATTTTATACATAATCACTTATTGTCACCTTCAATGTACACTCCTTCTCTATCCCTACAACGCTCCATGCGAATTTCCCATTGTTAAAAACAGTGCTGGAAGTCATCTTCTGTCAGCTTCTTCAGGACACGTGCCGCTTTCTCTTTTACAGCTTCCACAGACTCAAATCTTGTCCCGTTTGTTGCTAATAAGAGAACCTATTTGTTTGGATTACCTGCGGGAACCAGTGTTTACACGGCTGAACTTTATGCTATTAGTAAAACTCTGTCTGTAGTCTGTGTGCGTGGGCGTCGTGTTGGTGTGCACTGATTCGCTCAGTGCCCTGCAGTCGATTAGTGATATATATTCACGCCACCCGCTAGTTGCAGATGTCCACGGCACCGTGAAGCAGCTTAACGATAGAGGAATAACCGTTGTATTTTGCTGGGTTCCGGGTCATGCTGGAATCTCGGGAAATGATGCTGCTGATCTGGCCGCTAAGGAGGCGGCACGTCAACCGGCCTTCACGCAATATCTGACTGTGTCAGATTTCGTGAGCCTGGTGAAGCGTGTCATCACTGACACCTCTTACACTACACACAACAATAATACTACATCACACACACCACACTTTCTTTCAACACACACATTTACATACCCTACACACAACACATACACAAAGTTTTCTTACACACATTTATAATGCTGGCGAGGATGGGATGCGGGCTGGTCGTGCGTAACCCTTTCCGGATTGGAAGGTCTGGACTGTGGTTGTGCTGCTGTGAGCTTGCTCTGCCGAGGCTTTGCGCCATCCTTTAGACCTTCCAGTCGCTTCGGTACTGTGGCAAGAAGTGGACCATGGGTAAGAGTGTCGGAGCTCTTACTGCTGCGTGCGAGCCTCTGGGACGTCGGTATCAGTGGGTCAGGCAGTACCTGACTCCCCGGCCCGGATGAAATATGTGGGAGATGGCTGCCGGGAGTACTCGGCCGGGTCCTTCTTTTTACTAGGGACCTGCGGCGTGCACGGGTCATCTCTCCGCCCGCACCTTGCTTTCACGATGACTGGAAAAGCACTTAAGATAATGTTACACAAACAATCTTCCCCCGGTATGAAAAGACTATGGTCTAGCTTGTCGGACGATAGTGATAACAGTGGTGATAACACAGACAAATTTTTTGTTGTTCGTTGTGTTGCAGAAGAAGGGTCGCTGTCAAAAGTTTCCCCCTTCATTATTAACAGGTCTGTTCAGTCGGTTTGTGGCTCGCCACACTCTATTAAGAAATTAAGGAATGGTACTTTGTTAATTGAAACAACGTCTGCGAAGCAAAGTAGCAGCGTTGGTAAAATTACTCAAATCGGAAGTACTGCAGTTACCGTTGAACCGCATAGGTCCCTCAACTCATCTCGAGGAGTAGTTTACTCTCGAGATATACAAGATATGTCTGAGGCTGAGTTATTGGAGGAGCTTACCTCCCAGAGAGTGACGCAAGTCAAAAGAGTTATGCGTCGGGAAAATGGAATTGATGTCGGTACCCCGACACTTATCATAACATTTTCCACCCCTCAACCTCCGGATCGTCTTAAGTTGGGTTACTTGTCTGTTCGAGTGAGACCGTATGTCCCAAACCCTCTGCGCTGTTTTCAGTGCCAGGAATACGGACATACGAAAACAAACTGCAAGAAACCTGCGATATGCGCAAAGTGCAGTTCACCTGACCACTTAGACAGCGAATGCACTTCTGAAACAGAGCTGTGTGCAAACTGTAAAGGAAGTCATTCAGCAAGGTCTCGGGAATGCCCCAAGTATAAAGAAGAACGAGAAATTCAGAAAATTTCGTCTGAACAGAAGCTTTCTTTTCCGGCTGCCCGGAGCGAGTACAGAAAACGAAATAGCATTCGAAATGCAGTCCAGCCTGACATTTCGTTTGCAGCTGCAACTAGTGTCCAGTCTCGTGTGTCTGGTGAGTGCTCGTCATGCGTTGAGTTGAAGAGTGTTGTTGAGAACCTAACTAAACAGGTTGCTTCCCTGACTTCTGCACTGAAAGCTTTATTAAGCACCAAACAGAGTGAAATTGGTTTAAAGAGTTCAGTGCCTCAAGTTGGTAACCTTTCTGCGACGCAGAATACAAAAGTTCAGCTGTCAAATAAGACAGTCGCCTCTACCTCAAAGGGAAAACCCCTTTCATTGCCCAAGACGCTTCCAGTGGATGCGTCTAAATTTCTAAAATCTCCTTCGTCTGGGTCCAAGATCCACGATATGATAGGAGATCCATCGGCCCTTGATAAGGGCTTTATACAAGTCAAAGGAAAGAAAGGGAAGGAGAAAATTGTGTTTGACACATAAGTCCTTTTCTTTCTGAAATACCCTTTAATAATATTATTCAATGGAATGTTCGCGGGATCCGGTCTAGGTATGAAGACATAAAGTTATTGATCCGGGAAAAGTGTCCGATTGCGCTGTGCCTGCAAGAGACGATGTTACAGCCTGATGTCTCAATCTCCGTTCGTGGATACGAGATGTTTAGGAAAGATTCCCTGCATGGTGGCCCTGGTGGTGGGGTCGCTATATTACTTCACCAGTCAATGCAAGGGATAAGTCTGGATATTCAGACGGATCTTCAGGCCGTGGCAATCAGGATTACTGTCCCGTTGTCAGTTTGTGTGTGTAATATTTACTTACCACCAAATAGAGAAATTTCATACCTAGCCATACGAGAATTACTGGAACAGTTACCAAGTCCATGTATATTACTAGGAGATTTCAATGGTCACCATTATTCTTGGGGCTCCTCACTGTGCAATGGTAGAGGTCACATGGTGGAGAGGGTCCGGAGTGATTTAGACTTATGTCTATTGAACGATGGATCTGAAACATTCATGTCATCCTCAACAGGTTCCTGGTCATGCTTGGACCTTACTTTCTGTAGTCCGTCCCTTGTTCCACGGTTGTTGTGGAGAGTACTGCCGGACCTGTACGGAAGTGATCACCGACCGGTGGTGGTCGTTTTTTGACTATCAGTCTGTCGATGACCTTCCAAAACGATGGATAGAGAAGCTTGCACGGTGGGGTGAGTTTTCAAGTTTGATGGAATCTGAATATGAAGATGATGATGATGATGATGCACGAAACCTGTTGTCTTCCTTTGTGGAGAGGATGTCTACAGCAGCTGCCCAGAGCATTCCTAAAACATCAGGAAAAGCGCGGCGACCGCCGGTGCCTTGGTGGAATAATCAGTGTAAGGAGGCTCTTCAGGACCGCCGTAGGGCCCTGCGCATTTTTAGTCGCAGACCTACGGATGTTAACCTGGAAGCTTACCGAAGAGCTCGGGCCTGCTGTAGGCGTATCTTTCTGGAGAGTAAGAGAGAGTCGTGGAGCCGTTATGTTGCAGGTATTAATAGGAGTACCCCTGTGACAACGGTGTGGAGAAAACTGCGGTCCGTTTGTGGAAGGATGTCTCCGCACCGAATTGCAGGGTTGCAAACTGACGGTTCCGTGATTACGTCACCAATCGACATTGCGAATGCAATTGGTTCTTCGTTAAGATCAGCGTCTCTCACGTCTTCATATTCAATTCAATTTCAAAATCATAAGAAAACCATTGAATCTCTTCCTTTTCATATAGCGGACACAAATGATCCTCTGAACATTCCTTTTTCAATGCCTGAACTAAGAAAAGCGCTCAAAGTTTCTCGAAATACCTCGCCTGGAGGAGATGAAATTACACTTTCGATGATAGCGCATTTACCAGACTCCGGGTTAAGGCAACTCCTACATATTTTTAATAAAATATACGCTTCTAGAAAGCTTCCAGAATCTTGGAAAGAAGCAATTGTTGTCCCGATCCTCAAACCTGGCAAAGATAAAATGTTGGCCTCCAGCTATCGCCCCATCTCTCTGACAAGTGTTGTATGTAAGGTGATGGAAAGAATGGTGAATAGTCGTCTCATGTGGTATCTGGAAAAGAATGACTTCCTCGCTCCTGAACAGAGCGGTTTTCGGAGAGGGAGGTCTTCGACAGACCACTTGGTGGCCCTTGAGACGGCTATCTGTAATGCGTTTGCATTGCGGCAGCGCCTCGTTGCCGTATTCTTTGATTTGAAAAAAGCATATGATACGGCTTGGCGACGAGGTATTCTTAATACCTTGCGGGAGTGGGGCATCGCTGGGAACATGTTGGCCTTCATTAAAGACTTTCTGGATGACCGATCATTTCGTGTAAGGGTTGGTCAGAGTTTGTCAAACAGGTTTGATTTGGAAAATGGTATACCGCAGGGGAGTGTAATTAGTTGTACCCTATTTGCGGTTGCCATTAACAATATTGTGAAAAGTTGCGTATACCCTGTTAAATGTTCGTTGTTTGTAGATGATTTTGCGATATATGTTGCATCTAGAAATGTTGTTTCAGCTGAACGAGCCCTACAGCTTACTATATACCGTCTTGAGGAATGGTCACGGCAGACTGGCTTTAGTTTTTCTCCTGAGAAGACTAAATGCATTCAGTTTTGCCGAATACGGACTGATAATGTTCCAAGACTGTATTTAATGGGTCAGAATATCGAAGTTAGCACTGAAATCAGGTTTCTAGGTGTTATATTCGACAAAAGACTTACATGGGTTCCGCATATAAAAGACCTACGGGCTAGGTGCTTAAAGGTGGTTGATATTCTGCGTGTTCTTACAGGTACGTGTTGGGGAGCTGATAGATCATGTATGATAAGGTTCTACAAGGCTCTAGTGCGATCACGTATAGATTATGGCGCTGTAGCGTACTCATCTGCTACTCCCACTTCGCTGAGAATGCTTGACACGATCCACAATTCATGTCTACGATTGTCTACAGGTGCTTTTCGTTCTAGCCCTGTTGTCAGCATCTTAGTTGAAAGTGGAGAAATGTCGTTACACAGACGTCGCCAGCAGCTTATATTGACGTACTTTGCCAAGTTGAAAGCTAGACCTTATCATTTTTTGCATGACATCATTCTCAACAACCCTTGTCATGATTTGCATCTGATGAATGCCCGATTGCCTTCACCATTCGGTGTAAGAGCGTTGGGGATATGCAACAACCTCGGTATTGCGATTCCTCATGTGTACCCATGTAATTCATGTCTCTTTCCACCCTGGACCATCGCTCAGTTACACATTAACTTTGAAATGTGTAAATACTCAAAGGCAGACACAAGTTCTGTGGTATTTAATAGCATTTTCAGTGAGTTAGTTGAAGCTATTAAACCATCTACGGTTGTATACACTGATGGATCAAAGTCGGATGTTGGAATTGGTTGCTCGTTTGTTGCTAATGGGAGAACCTATTTGTTTGGATTACCTGCGGGAACCAGTGTTTACACGGCTGAACTTTATGCTATCAGTAAAGCTCTTTCTGTAGTCTGTGTGCGTGGGCGTCGGGTGTTGGTGTGCACTGATTCGCTCAGTGCTCTCCAGTCGATTAATGATGTGTGTTTACGCCACCCGCTAGTTGTGGACGTCCTCGGCACTGTGAAGGAGCTGAATGATAGAGGAGTAAGCGTTGTTTTCTGCTGGGTTCCGGGTCACGCTGGAATCTCGGGAAATGAGGCTGCTGATCTGGCCGCTAAGGAGGCGGCACGCCAACCGGCCTTCACGCAATATCTGACTGTGTCAGATTTCGTGGGCCTGGTGAAGCGTGTCATCACTGATTCCTGGCAGGTAGAATGGAGTGGCTCTCATGGCAACAAGCTTCGTGAGATAAAGCATGACGTTAAGCCTTGGCCTACGTCGCTGAGGAAGAACAGAAGGGAAGAGGTTGTCATTGCGCGACTTAGAATTGGACACACCAGATTAACGCATGGGTATCTCATGACGTCTGGTGATGCTCCAATGTGTGGCAGATGTGATTATCCTTTGACAATTAAACATGTGTTGGTAGATTGCGTCTGCTACGCAGCTCTACGTCGGCGATTCAAGATACCCTTCCAGTTACGAGATGTACTCGGCGACGATAGCCATGTTTTGGACTCAACGTTAAGATTACTTAGATCCATTAGTGTGTACAACAGTGTCTGATAGGGAAATAGGAATATTAGTTTAATTTTATATGTGTATTTGTGTGTGTTTTTTATTTATTTATTTATTTTATTTTTTGTGGCCCCTTTACAGCCTTTTGTTTTTACCGTCATGTCTGTGATATTAGCTTTTAGTTTATATTATTTTTTGTTTGCTGTGATACTAGTTTGTAAGATTTTTATTTGTTAAGTTGTAAATATTATTTATTCTGTCTGTGATATTAGGTTTAAGTTTATGTTCGTATGTTAATGTATTTTCTGTGATATTTCTAGTTTGTAAGACGTTTTATATTAGAATAAAAAAATTACTTTCTACACTTGGGCCCTTTACCCCCATGTGTAGAATAACGGGCGTTGATAACCGTCCTGGTTTTTCGCCCAAAAAAAAAAAAAAAAAAAAAAAAAAAAAAAAAAAAAAACTGATTCCTGGCAGGTAGCATGGACTGGCTCTCATGGCAACAAGCTACGTGAAATAAAACATAATGTTAAGCCTTGGCCTACGTCACTGAGGAAGAACAGAAGGGAAGAAGTTATCACTACGCGACTTAGAATTGGGCACACCAGATTAACCCACGGGTATCTCATGACGTCTGGTGATGCTCCAATTTGTGGCAGGTGCGATTGTCCTTTGACAATGAAACATGTATTAGTTGATTGCGTCAGCTACGCAGCTCTGCGTCGGCGATTTAAGATTCCCTCTGAATTAAGATATATATACTCGGTGACGAAAGCCCTATTTTGGACGCGGCTTTAAAATTTTTACGATCCAATAGTGTGTACAACAGTGTCTGACAGTATAGGGTGATCTGCAATGTTTTGTATGTCTTAATTAGCTTTATCCTTAAGTATATGTTTTATATTAGTTATAATTTTATATTCATATGTCTGTGTTTTTATTATGTGACCTCTTTACGGCATTTTGCGACCTGTTATGTCTGTGATATTTTTTTTAATATATTCTTTTAATTTTTTTGTTGTGATACTAGTTTTTAAGATTTTTTAAAAAATTGTTTGAATCTAAAATATTTAACAGAAAAACCTGTCTGCTATTGTAAGATGTTTCAAGGAATCTTGAAATATCTCACACATTCCACACAGAACTTGCCGTGATGTTCACCACACATTGCTTTCGCGCATCTACAGCACTGGTGCTTTGTCAATCTTCTAATTCGTGATGGACAGAATGTACAAATTTTCCTGTTTTGCAGTACAGTTTAATTCTGTTGAACTTGAGAAATATTTACATTTAAGATTTCTGCGATAGTCTGACGAAGTTTTCGTGGAAGGTTAGTCTTTTCAAGACGATGTTGAAGCCATGGTTTCACAAGTTCGCAGTGCAACTTCTTGGCAAATTTACGTCTAGATAGTGGTTTCTCTCCTTTTCTCACCGTGTTACTAACATAAATAACATACGCATTAAGAAGGGCTATATTTATAGAAGATACAAACTGGCCTCGTCCTTGTTTTTCGACTGCAAGACATTTTGTTGCACATTTGGTCCAATGAGTCTACCGCTCCTTTCGTAGAGTTTTAAAATTGGATAATTTCAGGCTTTTTGTATCTTTGTTGATAAGAGGCTTTTCATGGCATGTAGACAATAGTAACACAATTTTTTTGTTTGTTTGTATGAAACCATTGTGTTTGGGCTATCAAAACAGAACATGGATATACCAATTTTTTCTTCCTTTAGTAAGTAACATTTCCTTTGGTATTTCTTTTTTGTTTGATCGCAAAGTACCAAATAGTGTCAGCTTGCGATTAATCAATTCTCTTGCCAAAGGAACTGATGTAAACCAGTTGTAGCAAGTTATATTTCCGTTACATCTCTCAACACTTTTGACAAGATTTGTAACAAAATATTCTACAACCGGCCGTTCCTTTTGTTCTTGTGGCATTGCCAAGATGCGGTATGGCATTAATCATGTATTTTGTGGCAGTATCGCAAATCATAACAAGTTTTAATCCATATTGTGCTGGCTTCTTAGACATGTACATACGGAATAGACACCTATGCGCAAAGTGTAGTTCACCTTACCACTTAGACAGCGAATGCACTTCTGAAAATGAATTCTGTGCAAACTAAATGGACGTCATTCAGCAAGGCCTCGGGAGTGCCCCAAGTATAAAGAAGAACGAGAAATTCAGAAAATTTCGTCTGAACAGAAGCTTTCCTTTCCCGCTGTCCGAAGCGAGTACAGAAAACTAAATAGCATTCGAAATGCAGTCCAGCCTGACATTTCGTTTGCAGCTGCAACTAGTGTCCAGTCTCGTGTGTCTGGTGCGTGCTCGTCATGCGTTGAGTTGAAGAGTGTTGTTGAGAACCTAACTAAACAAGTTGCTTCCCTCACTTCTGCACTGAAAGCTTTATTAAGCACCAAACAGACTGAAATTAGTTCAAAGAGTTCAGTGCCTCAATTTGGTAACCTTTCTGCGACGCAGAATACAAAAGTTTAGCTGTCAAATAAGGCAGCCTCTACCTTAAAGGGGAAACCCCTTTCATTTCCTAAGACGGTTCCAGTGGATGCGTCTAAATTTTTAAAATCTCCTTCTTCTGGGTCCAAGATCCACGATATGGTTGGAGATCCATCGGCCTTTGATAAGGGCTTCATACAAGTCAAAGGAAAAAAAGGGAAGGAGAAAATTGTGTTTGAAACATAAGTCCTTTTCTCTCTGAAATTCCCTTTAAAAATATTATTCTATGGAATGTTCGCGGGATCCGGTCTAAGTATGAAGACATAAACTTATTGATTCGGGAAAAGTGTCCTCTTGCGCTTTGCATGCAAGAGAGGATGTTACAGCCTGATGTCTCAATATCCTTTCGTGGATATGAGATGTTTAGGAAAGATTCCCTGCATGGTGGCCCTGGTGGTGTTGTCGCTCTATTACTTCACCGGTCAATGCAGGGATAAGTCTGGATATTCAGACGGATCTTCAGGCCGTAGCAATCAGGATAACTGTCCCGTTGTCAGTTTGTGTGTGTAATATTTACTTACTACCAAATAGAGAAGTTGTAGCAACACTACGGTTGTACTATTTAAGAATAAAATAAATAGACACAATTTAGATTTAAGACGTTTAATTAAATAAAAAAAATAAATTAAATAATTATTAATATTACAAAATAATGAATTTAAATTAAATTATATCTCAGGGTTTATTAACTATAATTGTTTATTGTTTATTCTATAACTTACAAAGTACAACAATTGAAAATTTTTTAAATAAAACAAAAGAATATCGGTACTTATTTAAATGTAAATCTAATACTGGTTTTATATTTAGAAATTTTGATTATTATTTAATGTTGACTTCTTGAAAAATTAATAAATATATTTTTAAATGGATATCAGTTAATGAAAATAAATATTTAGTTGACTTTTACCGGTTCCCGTTACAATCTCTTGAAAATAAAATGAAGCGTTGGCTGATAGCGTCGGTCTACAAAACTGGAATCTTGCTATTTCAAACTTGAAGTAATTCAATCTATTCTCCGAACTTCCATTCTAAATTTTACTATATATTATAGCTCACAACTCTGTCTACTCATTGATACATAATTTAACATAGATTAGTCATTTTAAATATTATAAATTGAAATTTTTACTGGAGCGTTAGTACAATGTGTTCGGTACGGAATCTGATGGCGTACCGCTCGCCGATTCATGATTCAAACGACTACATCTTCATTGAATTTTGATTGAATATTTTAAAACTGTTCAGAAAAATCGGATCACTGTTTAAAAATATACACTGTATATTAATATATTTATAAATATTTTTTAATTAAATAATTTTATCTTAATTTCGATTTTTAATTTACTTTTTAACTAAATATGATTTAGTTGTTCATTTTGATAAAGTAGTACTCATTTCTAATCTCGTTGTTCGTATGTTAAAATTATAAAATAAATGATTGAAAATTAACTGATATTCTATTAAATAAAAAAACTATTATTATTTACCAGTATCTATACATTATAAAGCTATTAATATTATTTAAAAGTTTTAACAAATTTATATACCAGGTATTACTAGATTTGATCTTTACTACTTAAAAATTAAGTAGTGGTCAACCTGTCTGTTCGACCTTGTCCATCAAACAAAATGTAGGTCAAGTTCATTCTACAAAGTTTCATACCTAGCCATGCGAGAGTTACTGGAACAGGTACCATGGCCATGTATAATCCTAGCAGATTTCAATGGCCACCATTTTTCTTGGGGCTCTTCACTGTGCAATGATAGGGGTCACATGGTGGAGAGGGTCCGGAGTGATTTACACTTAATGTCTATTGAACGATGGATCTGAAACGTTCATGTCATCCTCAACAGGATCCTGGTCGTGCTTGGACCTTTCTTTCTGTGGTCCGTCCCTTATACCAAGGTTGATGTGGAGAGTACTGTCAGACCTGTTAGGAAGTGATAACTACCGGTGGTGGTCGAGTTTTTTACTATCCGCAACAGGCCATGATAACCTCGAAAAGGTTTTTCGTCTTATAAAAAATAAAAAAAATTCCAAAACGATGGATAGAGAAGCTTTCACGGTGGAATGAGTTTTCAATTTAAATGTAATATTACATGAATGTAATATTCATGTAAAAATTGACATCTGCTACAAGAAAGGTTGTATGTGACAGCCAAACTAATTCTTTTAGAGACAGAAAACTGAAGGTTGCCCAGGCAAGATTGACATAACATGAGTGATAATAAAAACTGTACTAAGTCTTCAACATCAATCAGATCATAAACATTGTTATATTGTAAAAACTCACCATATTTATCATGCAATTTACCAATCTTTTTTTTTAGCAGCACTTTCTGGTCCCTGAACAACTTCTTCAGCAGTTTGTTGACTAGAAGAACTTGGCCTAACCTCTGAGTCTTCTACAACAGGCCTTTTTGGAATAACTGGTTTACGTTTTTTAAATATACTCTTAGGTTTCGTCATATTTCAATTCGATTCAAGCACAGAATAATATTATGATAAAAGCTGACTTTAGTTGTTAGTAATATACACTCTAAAACCTCAAACACTAAACTTCAAAACAATGTAAACAGTATTATAACCTCATACGCCTACATCATTATCTAGATTTCAGTGCAACAGTGATGCCACCACAATATTTTACTCAACTCTTCTTGGTCGAAATTAACAAAGAAAAATCTTTTCTTCAGCTGATAAAAAAAATCACACTGAACATGCTTTCGAAAACAAATTGTAGAAAATTTTGTACTGCTCAGAATTCATTAAATGATAGCCCATTTTAAAGCTAAAAATTCAAGTAATCACATAGCGGGAAAAACAAAATTTTGACTTTTTGAAACTTTGTTTGTTCCGCACCCCCCTTGAATGAAAGAATCATTTAAGATTAGAAGAGGCTAAGTGTAAAAGACACTAGTCATAGTTATCTCTTTTCACAGTCATCAATTTTATTATTATTCAAGCAGACCCTGTGGTGAATGAAAACTGAGGTGTAACACTCACACGACTTTCTTTTGTCAATGTGAAAATAGTAACAACTCTCCCGTTGTACACATAAAATATAATATCAATGAATTTAAGGGGAGAGTCAGGCCAAAAAAAATTTTTTTACCATTTGAAGATTGTTTGTTGAAAGTGACACAGGTTTGAAGAACACTATTTCTTACAAGTTTTGACTATAAGAACATGAAAATTTATTCACCCTCACTCCTAAAAATAGGGATTGAAGTAAAAAATAGTGCGTCAAAAGAATGTCCATTTCTTTTTTACTTTCCTTGCCTATATATGAATATATAGGAAGGAAAGTATTGTTTTCATGTCGATTTTTCAAAATCGAGTTTTCACCGGATCTATACATTTTCAGACCCCCTGAACCCAAAAAATATGTTTTTAGCGATTTGTCTGTGTGTGTGTGTGTGTGTGTGTGCGTGCGTGTGCGCGTGTGTGTGTGTGTGTGTGTCTGTGTGTGTGTGTGCAAAATATCCCAAGAACGGAACATCGTACGAACTTGAAACTTGAAACGTAAGTTACATACCACTACCGGACCCGACATGAACATCAAAATCTGTCAACCAGTAGTAGTAGTTTATTCGTGTAATTTTTCACTTTTTTGCGATTCTCTTAAGAACTGGTCTTACGATTCTTTTAAAAATCGCTTCAATTACTAAAATTTTTATTCTCTACAAGATAGGATAGGCGCCACGTTTGTTGAAATTTTCGGTGAGGCTGTTTCCACGTAAAAACATTTTTTTTTAAGATTGCGGCTTTAATATGCATTTTAGCGCAAAACGTTATATAATAAAAGTTGTAGAAAATGTAAAATTCTACAACTTTTATTTCAAACATTTTTTTGTATAACGCTTAGTTTAGTGGTAATTAGCAATTTTCTGTTTTTTTCTCACAAAAACGTGTGAAAAATCTATTTTTTTAAGATTTCGGCCTTAGAATGCATTTTACGACAAAAGTGTATATACAGTCGACCTCGGATATAACGCGGTTGAAGGGACGAACGTATTTGAGCGCTATAAACGAGGTAGCTTTGTAACCGAGTTTAAAGTAAACGAGTTTGTAAACGACGGAAATACTGTATGTAGGGTTAAAAAAGCATACTTCGTGTTGTATAATTAGTTACTGGCTAGTTTATTACAATTTATTACACATAGAGTATTACATATTTAAAAATATTTAATCAAAACTAATAAAACATAATTATTACAGTACACACAATTATAAATTATTATTTAAAAACTAAAAGTTACCGAACACAATATTTTTTTTACTCTACTTTAAAAAAGTCTTTGATACTTTTATGTACTTTTCTTGAAAGTAAAAATTTTTGTTCTATATCACTTGAAATTTTATACAAGTTTAATAAAATTGCATCATCACTGTCGTTTTCCCTCTTGCACTCATAAAATGAAATTAACTGGCTTACTTGGTTTAGAGCTTCAGTGTACGTTGGAGGTTTTTTTGGTCCGTCTTCCACTTCTACTTCTTCTTCAAACTCATTTTCGTCGGTGTTATTTGCTTGTAGAACTTGGCTGATAATCTCTTGGTCGGTGCTAATTCCATTGGTTACAACATCCTCGTTGAAAGAAATGAATGATTGTAGGTCTTGAGGTATGTTGTACAGCTGAATCCATTCGCTCAATGGCATGTCATCGTCGTCGTCGTTGTCAAGGTTTTCTGGATTTGTAAACAAGCCAGCGTGGTTGAAACAGTGTACAATCGTTGATTTTGAAACTTCAACCACGCCTTTTGGAGAAACCGACAAGCATCAAGTAATGTCACTTTTCCGAAGTTTAAAGTGTCTTGTTCTTGAAGAATACATACCGCTAATTTCTTTCTGTAGTGAGCTTTTAAGCTCTTGATAACTCCTTGGTCCATTGGCTGGAGTACACTTGTACAGTTTGGAAGCAAGAAGAAGAGTTTTATGCTCTTGAGCTCTTTGATATTTGGATGCGCTGTACAGTTGTCTACTAGTAGGGCAATTTTTCTTCTCTTCTTTACTAGTTCTTCATCCCAATTCCTAATTTCTTCCTCGAAAATCTCTGAAGTCATCCAGGCTTTCTTGTTTGATCGTTATTTCACAGACAATCGTTTTACAGATTTGAAACATCGGGGATTTCTCGATTTACCAATCACTAATAGGTCCCGCTTTTCTGTTCCAGTCATATTTGCGCACACAAACACAGTGATACGTTCATTTGACAGTTTTCCGCCAATGCACTTCTCCCCTTTGAATTTTAAAGTGTTTTGTGGTGCTAGTTTAAAAAAAAAGGCCAGTCTCATCCCCGTTAAAAATGTTTTCACTGCCATACTCGTCTATAATTTTCGACCACTCTGTTGCAATCCATTCGCGCGGTACACTTTGGTTCACTTCCTTTGCTTCACCACATATTTTACCAAAGATAATGTTATGTCGTTTCTTAAACCGGTCAATCCAACCACTGCTACACACCAAGTCCAAGTTCATAAGTTCTGCTAACTGTTGAGCTTTTGTTAACATAATGTAGCCACTAAGTGGTGTGTCGGAACTGCGCTGCTCCTTAAACCACTTCAATAGGGCTTGATCTAAGTCTTCATGTTTCGTTGTTCTCATTCTTTTAGATTCTTTGTTGTTGTCGTAACTGCAGTAGGTTGATTTAATTTTCTCTTTAGAACTCCATATGCCACGAACTGTTGAACCAGCCAACCCCAACTTTCGACACACATCGATTTGTTTTTCACCTTTCTCTAAGCACGCGATCACTTCAAGTTTTAAGTCAAATGATAAGGCTTTTCTTTTTGCCATGATGTTAGCGCACGATACAAAACACAAAACTGAAACGTAACGATCACGGACTATTAACAGAATATACTGTATACGAGCAACACCGTGCGCACACTGTTGAGCTCAATTTACACATGTAGGACTGTGCGCAGACCGTGCTGCTACCGTGTCGCGACTGTTTTAAATGAAAAATGGTCTAGTCTATTTGAATTGTTAGGACAAGTCGTTTTTAATTTACACATATAGGACTGTGCTGCTACCGTGCGCCGACCGTGCTGTCTTCGACTGCTCGAGAAAGGATTCATCAAGGTCATGACAGATGACAGTCCGACACAGTCGGCGCACAGTACCCTACGGTTTAGATCGACCTACGGCGGTCTTAAGACCGCTCTAGGACCACCCTAGGGCGGTTTAGACCGGTGCGCGCCTGTGTTTTTCAGATTCGATTAATTTATTCAACGTCTTTTATTATTTTTTAAAGTTCTTATTTTTTTATTATGCTTTTATAAATGAAAGGGAAAAGGAAAAAGTTGAAACAATAAAGAAATTATAATAAAACACAGTTTTCATGTTAGATAATATGCAACATGCCATATCTGTTATTATCTGCTTGTACTAGGACCTCTTGTTATCGCATCAACTTGCCATGGAACCTTTCCTCGTCCCTCAAAAAAATACTGAATTTTCTACGAACTTCTATGGCCTCTATGGTACCACGGCCTCTGACATTTGGAATGGAAGTGAGTAATTGCGCTGACTTGTCAGATTCGGAATCGTCACATGAAAATTCAAAATAATCTTCGTGAAGATAATTATGTAAAACACAAGCAGCGAGTGTAACTTTCTCCGCGTTTTCAGGTTTCATTTGAAGACGCCCATAGAATACTCGGAATCGTTGTACCAGTTGGCCAAAAGCATTTTCTGAAGTATGCCGGGCTCTTGATAGACGATCATTGAATATTTTTTGATTTTCATTATTCTGCGAAGAAGATCTTGGGTAGGGTCGCATCAAATATTTCTTAAGAGGGAAACCTTCGTCTCCCACCAGGACAAAGGGCAATGGATCTGAAGTTCCTGGTAATGGCTCCGCTGGAGGTACATGCAGTGTCCCTTTTTCCAGATTCTGGCCAAGATTCGATGTTCTCAATATACCGCCATCACTAGATTTCCCGTAGCCTCCTTCATCCACGACTAAAAATTTGTAACTTGCATCCACTATAGCCAGCAACACAATTGAAAATGAGCCTTTATAATTAAAATAAAGTGAATCGCTATTTGGAGGTGCTTGTAACACTACATGCTTCCCATCAATCGCACCAATGCAGTTTGGGAATTGCCAGTGATAGTTAAATTCTTCTGCAATTTTCCTCCACTTGCTTTCCGATGGAGATGGTAGAAATAATGGTGACAGCTTTTCCCAAATATAGTTGCATGTTTCCACGATGATTTTATGAATGGTGCTGGGGGACATTCTATAACTGTAACTCAAAGATATTTGATTACTTCCGGATGCTAGAAACCTGAAAATAATAAAATGAAAAGAAAAAAGTAAATGAATATTATCGCACACGAGTGTAGTAAAATATTTCATAATTATATGTATGTAATTCTTTATTCTCTCAGATCTATTCGACTATTCTAATCAAATAATGAACAATGTGTATCCTTATATTATAAATAAAAATAAATATTTTTTTTTATTAATTGAAAGAAATTAACAAACCTCAATGTTAAGCCTAATCTCTCTTCTGGTGATATGCACCTCCGCCATTTGGTGTTGTGTTTCGTAAGCTCAGGTCTTAATGATTCCAGTAAATATTCAAAT
This sequence comes from Catonia carolina, assembly GCA_035578175.1. Taxonomy (NCBI): domain Eukaryota; kingdom Metazoa; phylum Arthropoda; class Insecta; order Hemiptera; family Achilidae; genus Catonia; species Catonia carolina. Next base: position 320,389,436 of record JAQMRL010000001.1, on the reverse strand, counting down.
TTGTGGACACTCATTCGAAAATAGTTAACGAACTTGTTTCAATCTTCTCTCAATTTATTAAATATTGTGTGAAATTCTCTCTCCTCTTCTCTAGCCCTGTATAAATTATGAACCCAATAGGTTTTTCTTTTTCTTATTTTCTTCCGTTCTTCTTCTTGTACTAGTTCATATAAGCAGCAGGTAACAATTACGTCCTCTTCGCCTTGATCCATTAAATTAAGTCTATAACTACGAACGAGAGACTACTACTGCAAGGTGAGCAGTCGACAACAACATCGACGGTCGGTAGGCGCAAAATACCATATATGTAAATTGAAACGGCCGAACACAGTCGTGACACGGTAGCAGCACGGTAGGCGCACAGTACCATATGTGTAAATTGAAACGGCCGAACACAGTCGCGACACGGTAGCAGCACAGTCCGCGCACAGTCCTACATGTGTAAATCCAGCTTTGTGGGTTCAGAAGATTAAATTGAAGCTTTCTCCCCACCAAGGCACACTCACCCCCACTAAGACATATAGACACCCCCACTAAGGCATACAGACATATGTGTGAGGGTGAGAACGCCTGGCAGGAAATGACTCAACTCACGATGTTGTGTAGCCTACAACAAAATTCTACGAATTCTCACTAAGGCATACAGACATATGAGTGAGCGTGAGAACGCGTGGCAGGAAATGACCCAACTCACGTTGTTTGTGTAGCCTGCAACAAAATTCTAAGAAAGGGCCCCTTTCTATTCTAAACAGCGCTGTATCCGAGTTCACATAGCGTTATAACCGAGCCTAAATACATGTTAACTTAATATAGAAGACTGGGGACATTTTGAAAATAGCGCTATAACCGATATAGCTTTCTAACCGAGGGCGTACTAACCGAGGTCGACTGTAATAAAATTTATAGAAAATTAAGCGATTTACAACTATTATTTAAAGCATTTTTTTGTACAGTGCCTAGTTTAGCGTGAATGATCGATTTTCCGTATTTTTAAACTAAACTGAGGTCGATTTTAATTTTGCGTATTCCCTAATGTTTATTGAGGTGTTTTTTGTTTATTTCTAATGTTAGGTTTATTGTTAATTATTTGCATTGGCAAGAGAAAGTTGTGTGAGTGTTCCACACCAGATTTTTTTATTATCAATGGATTTTGTTTAAATTAGTACTAAATTAAAGATAAAACTGTGCTTTATTGATGGTCGCATGGATTTTGTGATACAATGCTTTCAAGTATTTTTGTAACCTAAAAATTCAAAACTGGAGGAAAAATAATACTTTTTTTTGTATTTACCATTTTAAAAAAATTACCAGACAAGTAATCTTAAAACCCATGAGACCATTAATAAAGCACAAAATTCTGTATAATTTAAAAAAAGAATTATGATTCTAGCTATTTTAGAACTGAAGTTCTGATTTTTTCATCTGAACCAGAAGTAAAAAAACAAATTTACGGGAAAACAACAATGAAACGTTGCTATAGAAATAATGATTATTAACTTACATTTTTGTTGATTCAAAATTCACCAGCTGCATATAGTAATCCTTCTTTGTTTTTTGATGCTTCTTCTGCTTTTAAGTTTTCCAACCTCAACCTTTTGCGTCTTTCTTGAAATTTTGCTGACCGAATTTTCCTAATCACACGTTTACGCCTTTCATCTGTCCTATTGCCAAAAATTTTACTCCAGTGTCCAGGTGATAATGATGCTCTCTATTCATTGCACGAAATGAAACAGTACTTCCAAAATTAAATTCACTAACAGCTTCTGACACAGCTGCTTCAATAGTTTTTTTAGAAAGAAATTTCGCTTTTTCACACCTTCGCCAGATTTTACTGTGTAAATTCTCATTAGGATTTTGAGTCAAACCCTGCTGACATCTCTGGAGCAAACTTGTTTCTGTCAGACGCTTGTATATTGGAGCAATGTTCTGCAAAACAGTTAAATTTATGGGACTTCTTACCATTTCACTATGCAATCCAGGAGTCTTATTTTCTGCTTTTGCGCGTTGATAAAAACACCAGCTGGCATGGCCCACAGGACACTTAGAATGGTGAGGCTCATCATCAGTTGAGGAGGAGTGATGTATGGTAGCCAATATTGACTGCCTCATAGACACAGTATCCTTGTTTACATTGGCTGCTATAGCATTATGAAAGTATTTTGTTAATGTTATAATCGTTGTTTCTTTTAAACTACCATGACTTTTTCCTGCTAGTGTAATTTTTTTAGCTTTGGATGTTTTTACTAAATTTCTTAAAGCTGTACCTAAACGCTTTGAAACGTGATTGATACACTCCAGTTTTTCTATTTGTGCATCATCACCATACAAGTTTAATTCTAACAAGCAAGGATAAACCTTAGAATCGCCACCGCTTATGATTTTTATGTACCTGAATTTATACTGGAGCGATTGTTTCCACAGACGTTCAGCACCTGCTACCTCCATTCCAGGAGAGGACCCATCATAATTATTGTCACACTCTAATGCATGCCCCTTATACCAAAAGTTAAACTCTGTGCTCTCTGACCCAAGTTCTGATTTTGCAGTTGTACACTTTTGACAGAATTTGGGAAGTACACAATAGTCAATTACCAAACAAGTTTCAACCTCAATGACACAAGTAACACAATATTTAGAGGTGAACCCTCTTTTGTGCCAAGTTGCATCGAAGGAAACTGTGAGATCAATTACACTATCATCTGAAAGTGCAGGATTCAAGGTTTTGTAATGCTCTCGGACTTTCTTACGAGCCATTATCAGGTACTGAATACCAGTCTCCTTTGAAAGTTTGTGTAATTGTTTACGTTCTTGGAAAAAACTGTTTTTATTTAGTGCCTTCATATTCAAGACCATACAAAATTTCTCTAAAGCAGAATAACCCTTACCGATAACGGAAAAGGCTTTAGTGACACGCCTGTTTATGTCATATTTGTTAGAATTTTGTAACTTTTGAGAACTTGAAATAGTTTTGCAACATGTTTTACACTTTATTATAAAATTAACAAAAAATCCCAACTTCTATTCAGCAATAAATTCTATATCAGTGGCTGAACATTCGGGGCAAGCTAGAGACTCAAACAGTAATTTTAAATTATTTTTTTCAGTGAATATATATTCAGGATTATCCGAGCACTGAGGATAGTGGTCTGTGTCAATAGAACTTTTTTCAAAATCTGAAACTCGTACATTAATTTTACTGGTACTGTCAGAATAAGATTCAGATGAAGGGCCTGGTGTTATAAGCGTCACAGCTGTACCTTCATTTTTATTTTTTGGTGTTCCCATCTTTTTAGTGTAGCTAGTTTGGCAGAAGCTTTTTTTGAAAGTGTATTTCTTTTAATTATTTACTTTCTTGGAGCCATTGTAATATAAATAACATTAATTTTATTGTACAAACTTACGCAAATGAATTCACAAAATAAACACTATATCAGTAAAAAACCTAACCTACAAAATCAGAACGTGTAAGACACGAGGTGAAAACAAAAGTTTTTTTTGCAATATTTATGCACAAATAAGTAACCTAATAATAAATATCTATCTAATAATCCATTGTCAATCTTATGAAATAAACATTATTACCTTCAAGAAAACAAAAATTCGAACACTTCACAAACTAAACAGACACTAAGACCGTGCGTAAACAACATGAATCGCAATAGAACAGCTGCTGGTCGTAACAATGAATATTTTGTCATTATATAGTGCTGCTTGCAGTGGCGAATAGTTGAAATAGAAAGAGCATAAACCGGGCTTTCAAACGACTTTAAACAATACCGATTATTCTGTATCAATTTTCTCAAAATTACCGTTTGAAAACCGTAAATTTTCAGAAAAATATTACTGAAATAGATCAAAACAAGCCTCTCTATTTTATTTATTTATGGTAATTTATTATGATAAAAGGAATACACCACTTTGTAGATAAAACTTTGAAGAAAATAAAGGGGAAAAAAATTTATATTTTTTTTCGATTTTGTGGCCTGACTCTCCCCTAATAAATTCTAGTAATGTCTACATATATGTGTTTTGTACAAAATATGCCAAACCAATATATGTTTTTCTTTGCGAATGAATTTCATATCAGTTTAAGTTATTTCATATACCTTTCTTCGTTCCTTCAAAATTACTTAAAAAATTATGTTAAGTAATTAATAAATTTTTCCTGTGCGCGTTCCATAGTCGCAGAAACCATCACTAATGCTAATTTATTTAGTATAATTTTCTTTACTTGTAAATAAAAACTTAAGTTAAATAATACCGGACCCAACACAAAAATTTTCATCAAAATCGGTTAACCGACAGTAGAAGTTTATTAGTATCATTTTTAATTTTTTTACAATTTTCTCAAAAACGACCCCAACGATTTTTTCACTTTCTCTTGCATATATGAATGGGGTAAAGTAAGGATTTTTTGGCAGCAAATTATTCCTACTCAACGTTTTGCCATACTTATCACCAACGCAGTATGAGACATCAGGTCTGAGTTTAGTTCCTTGCAAAATCAAGATGCTAGAACACTTCCCTTTCCCGACTTCTTTGCTACGTTTGTCTGAATTGGAAGTCATTTCTACAAATATGCCACCAGCGGCTCTGAATTTATCTAAAGATACATTATTGAAAATAGAACTGCGAATGGTGTAGCCGTTACTGTTAGTTCCAGAACGCAAAATATAGCGTCTTTCACGAACAGAAGACAGCTTAACACACTGCATGACTTCGTCAAAAACTTCGTCACTCCCATGATTTGTCAGCACATACAGAGCCATAAGCGACGTACTTCGCCCAAACTCAATGCGCTAACGCTGAACGCTCACGTTCAAAATTTTATTTTTTTGCCCATAACAGACAGGTGGAGTGTCAAATTATTTACACTCAATCTGTTCGTTGCAGGGCTAAAATAAATAGTTCTGTTTCTTATCACATGGTCAGCCAATTAAATGACTGAACCATTTAAGAACAGAAGAGTTAGAGGTGTAAAAGACACTAATCAGAGTTATCTCCTCTGAAAGTAATGAATTTCATTGTATAGCCGGACCCTGTGGTGAATGAAGTGGTGTCATTTACAGAGTAAAAAATATGTGCTTTTCAGAGGGCCCGGCATGCTGATAAGCATACTTTTCCATTCAGTGAGGAAGGCATGGTAAACCACGTCACTCCTCGTTTTACTTAGTAAAACCTCTACAGATTCAAACCAGCCTTTCGGCTGTTGACCTAAACAACAACAATATTTTACGTTCCTCGCAAGTTACCTTCTCAAAACACTTAAGGGGGTTGCAACGGCAGTCTTTGCCTGGTTCATGTGATTGTAACCGTATTTCTTCAACTACTGACAGCCTACCAGTTCTTTTCCTTTTTTTGCACGTCTTCTCCTCATGCATATATATGTGGGTGTACGGGTGTGGCAACCGCGGGGCCCCAGCTAAGAGCTAACCTTATTTAAAAACTATACACAGGTTGCTCTTACACTACACACAACAATAATACTACATCACACACACCACACTTTCTTTCAACACACACATTTACATACCCTACACACAACACATACTCAAAGTTTTCTTACACACATTTATAATGCTGGGGAGGATGGGATGCGGGCTGGTCGTGCGTAACCCTTTTCGGATTGGAAGGTCTGGACTGTGGTTGTGCTGCTGTGAGCTTGCTCTGCCGAGGCTTTGCGCCATCCTTTAGCCCTTCCAGTCGCTTCGGTACTGTGGCAAGAAGTAGACCATAGGTAGGAGTGTCGGAGCTCTTACTGCTGCGTGCGAGCCTCTGGGACGTCGGTATCAGTGGGTCAGGCAGTACCTCACTCCCCGGCTCGGATGAAATATGTGGGAGATGGCTACCGGGAGTACTCGGCCGGGTCCTTATTTTTACTAGGGACCCGCGGCGTGCGCGAGTCATCTCTCTGCCCGCACCTTGCTTTCACGATGACTGGGAAAGCACTAAAGAGATTATGTCAAATAAACAATCTTCCCTCGGAATGAAAAGACTATGGTCTAGCTTGTCTGACGATAGTGATAGTGGTGTATTAAGTAACACGGACAAATTTTTCGTTGTTCGTTGTATTGCAGAAGAAGGGTCGCTATCAAAAGTTTCCCCCTTCATTATTAACAGGTCTGTGCAGTCGGTTTGTGGCTCGCCACATCCAATTAAGAAACTAAGGAATGGTACTTTGTTAATTGAAACAACGTCTGCGAAGCAAAGTAGCAGCGTTGTTAAAATTACACAAATAGGAAGTACTACAGTCACTGTTGAACCGCATATATCCCTCAACTCATCTCGAGGAGTGGTTTACTCTCGAGATATAGAAGATATGTCTGAGGCTGAGTTAGTGGAGGAGCTTACCTCCCAGAGAGTGACGCAAGTCAAAAGAGTTACGCGTCGGGAAAATGGAATTGATGTCGGTACCCCCGACACTTATAACATTTTCCACCCCTCAACCTCCGGATCGTCTTAAGTTGGGTTACTTGTCTGTTCGAGTGAGACCGTATGTCCCAAACCCTCCGCGCTGTTTTCAGTGCCAGGAATACGGACATACGAAAACTAACTGCAAAAAACCTGCGATATGCGCAAAGTGCAGTTCACCTGACCACTTAGACAGCGAATGCACTTCTGAAAATGAACTCTGTACAAACTGTAAAGGAAGTTATTCAGCAAAGTCTCGGGATTGCCCCGAGTATAAAGAAGAACGGGAAATACAGAAAGTTTCGTCTGAACAGAAGCTGGCTTTTCCCACTGCCCGGAGCGAGTACAGAAAACTAAATAGCATTCGAAATGCAGTCCAGCCTGACATTTCGTTTGCAGCTGCAACTAGTGTTCAGTCTCGTGTGTCTGGTGAGTGCTCGTCATGCGTTGAGTTGAAGAGTGTTGTTGAGAACCTAACTAAACACGTTGCTTCCGTAACTTCTGCACTAAAAGCGTTATTAAGCACCAAGCAAACAGAAATTGGTTCGAAGAATTCAGTGCCTCAAGTTGGTAACCTTTCTGCGACGCAGAATACAAAAGTTCAGCTGTCAAATAAGACAGCCTCTACCTCAAAGGGGAAACCCCTTTCATTACGCTTCCAGTGGATTCGTCTAAATTTCTAAAATCTCCGTCTGGGTTCAAGATCCACGATGTGACAGGAGATCCATCGGCCCTTGATAAGGGTTTCATACAAGTAAAAGGAAAAAAAGGGAAGGAGAAAATTGTGTTTGAAACATAGGTTCTTTTCTTTTTTAAATTCCATTTTAATAATATTATTCAATGGAATGTTCGCGGGATCCGGTCTTGGTATGAAGACATAAAGTTGTTGATCCGGGAAAAGTGTCCGATTGCGCTGTGCCTGCAAGAGACGATGTTACAGCCTGATGTCTCAATCTCCGTTCGTGGATATGGGATGTTTAGGAAAGATTCCCTGCATGTTGGCCCTGGTGGTGGTGTCGCAATATTACTTAACCAGTCAATGCAGGGGATAAGGCTGAATATTATATCAATATAATACTGTGACACTTATTGCTAAGGTCCGTTTCGAGATCTAGGTTATTAAATAATTAATACACTAAAGTTTACAATTACAAATATTTATTTCACTAAAAGATTACAGCATAAATGATTAAACTTATTATAATTAAGTAATACAATAAATGATTTAATAATTCACTTAAAATAGATAATTAACAATTAATAACTTACACTCACTTTTATAGATTACACAAACATACAAAAACACAGAAACTGAATTCCACAAAAACTACACATTAACTTTACAATACGCTCACAAAAAGACTACACACTACACACACAACAAAGAGACAGTATAACAATCGTTGCTCGGATGCGTAACCTGTAGACGCACCGCAATAATCGCACGGCAAAGATCACACAAATACTGACTCACCGCGCTCGGGGGTCTCCTTTTATAATCATTCACAAAGATCGTTCCAGAACAAAGTAGAGAAATCTACTCAAGTACAAAAATAACTTTATTAATGAACGCTAGAAAAATCCATTTTAACCAAGTCAACTATTGTAAATAGAAAACGTAAACAACCTCATAAACAACTTCATAAAAATAGCTGTACACAATACCCTTTTATGATAGGCGTACCCTTTATTGTTAAAACTGTAATTTATTGCTGCTATTGTGTGTTAATATTTTTATTATTCCTTAACTAATTTTATGAATGGAATTCTGGAACATTCGCGATCCATCTAGTCGATTCTGTTACAATACATATTAATTATATAAAACGATATTTTTTACAACTTATTAATTTATTATTTCTTTTGTACATTGTATTGTTATTTTTTAACAACTCCATTTTTATGTATTCAGTGATTTCGGTTGGTGGATTGGTTGTGTAGTCCATTGTAGCCGACACACTTTTCTGTAAACAAAAAAAATGAAATGAAGGTGAATATAGGCAAAATTTTCGAATCAATGTCTCAATATCCGTTTGTGGATATGAGATTTTTAGGAAAGATTCCTTGCATGGTGGCCCTGATGGTGGTGTCGCAATATTACTTTACCAGTCAATAAACTAGCACAAAAATAATTTTCAGAAATATTTTTGTCACGATATTAGAGATTGATAATTTCTTAAAAAACGTTTCTTACCTTCGTATGCGAGTTCTGGAAGTTCAAACTCTTCTGATCCAAGTAGAGGATTTGTCACAATATTTTGTTTCGTGGGAGCCGTAGTACTGCACTTTTCCACACCGCATTATAATAATTTCTATACCGTACTGAAAGTTGGCCTTTTTTGAATTGTATTTCTTTAATCGGTCGTGTCTTGAATGGACATTTTTTTAAATATTTTTCTAACAAAGGCAACCAATCTTTAATGTCATTTTGCTCAACTTCAACAACTTTTTGAACGCTGATGGTTTCTTTCGGGCTTCCCTTACTAATTCGTAATATTCATCCGAAGTTTCCATCTTTTTTTTTAAATTAATTATATCCATGTCACGATCACAGTCTAAGTATGAATGTCCTCTAACAGGGAATATTACAGTTATGGAATCGAACAATTTCATCTCATACACAACATAATGCAGAAATCGAATCATCGTGTAATTGTTATTTTGGCCGCCGCACGAGTCACAAAATAGGTGAAGATATTTAATTTTATTATCAACATTATTATTAATATAATGCAATAAAAATGATGTTACTTCTTCAGAGCCTTTTCTTCCATGAGTTTCAGGATAACAAGAAAATACAGTATCAGGGTCTCTAAGCGAATGCACGTCAAAAGAATACATAGAAAGTTGACGTTTATAATAAACATCATTTGTGCTTATGTTGGGTATGGATACATTTTTTTTGGAAATCCATTGCTACTGCTAATAACGTAATATTTTTCCGTGCCAAGTTTGCAATTCTTATCTTTTTTATTTCGTCTACAGTGTTGGATGCTTTTAATATCTTCAAATTAGCTTCAAACTCATCAGACTTCGAACACGAGTCCACTCTAGGGTATTTAAATGAAATATTGAACTCCTCATTGAAAATTTTTCTGTATGAATGATTCGTAAGAAACGATTATATGTTTATAGTCGTTATGGCATTTAAACATATCATACATTTTTCTAATGTTTAGATCTTCTGGTGAATAAATTTTACTTGAATGTCGTCTTCCATAATGACTGGGTGTACCTATGCTTTGAAATGATTTTATGTGGTTCATAACAGCGTTTGCAATATTTTTGTCAAGGCATCTGTGAACAGAGGAAGTGGTCCCTCGTTTATCTTTAGGAGCAAGTCCTGTTGATTTTAAAGATTTTTGAATATATTCTTCCTGGGCTTTTGTAATTCCAAATATTACCATAAAAGTTTTTTGAACATACCGAAATTTCATTAGCAATAGATTTTGCATCATTTTCTCTTACAACTCTTAACGGTATATGAATGTGTACATCCCTTGTTTTGAATATCAAAGCGAGACCTTCTTCTTTGAATTTCTTGTACATTTATCATACTAGCCAAAAAAGAATTTTGCTCATCGTTTGAATTACAGTTATTTAAATTACTTAATAATATTTTGATTGTTCATGCTTTCGTTATACATGATGCGAGCTTAACATATAGAAATTCAGTTCCAGATCATCGAACCCCACCCTTTCAGACACCAATATAGAACCAGGAGATCAAGTCGCCACGGCTACTGGGCTGCGTTAATGAAAGAACGAATCTCTTCGATTAGTGGAGCATGAAAGTTCGAGATAAAGTCTCTCTCAAGCAACAGCTCGCATGTGCTTAACAGTTCATGGGGAGTGTGCCAAATAAATTTACTCTCTTTCCGATCTTCAGGCTTTTCATCTATATAATCCGACGCAGGTTTGAGACGAGCCAAACACTGCATCAACCATCTCCTAATAGAGTAGTATCTAACCTTTTCATAGTTGCACAGATACATTCCTATCAGGTGTCCAGAATAACAGTTATCACTAGCGTCATCTCGGATTTGGTGAATTCTAGAAAGAATCTTCGAACCCCTAAGACGCAGGTGATTTATGTTTCCTCTAAATCCGTATGTCTGATTATTAAGATAGGAGTTAAAAACTAGCTTCGCCCTCCAGCCAGGTGAAAGTTTATCCATAATCCTCTCCTTTATGAAGATTCCCGTCGATATATTGTGTAATCTATCAGATCCAATTTTGTCAGCTGATTTCCCACACAAATTTCTAAGGGTTAGGAGTAAACTATCGGGTAATAGGCTTAATAATAATCTAAAATCCAAAAAGCCAAAATTATACTTAAATTCCAGCAAATTCAAAAATAACCAATCAAGATCATTCCGATCCGAATACTCATCTGGAAAGAAATTGTACGTAAAGATGTCGGAGAATTCGCAGATGTTAATATATATATTCACGCCACCCGCTAGTTGTAGATGTCCACGGCACCGTGAAGCAGCTTAACGATAGAGGAGTAAGCGTTGTTTTCTGCTGGGTTTCGAGTCATGCTGGAATCTCGGGAAATGAGGCTGCTGATTTGGCCGCTAAGGAGGCAGCACGTCAACTGGCCTTCACGCAATATCTGACTGTGTCAGATTTCGTGGGCCTGGTGAAGCGTGTCATCACTGATTCCTGGCAGGTAGAATGGACTGGCTCTCATGGCAACAAGCTTCGTGAAATAAAACATTATGTTAAGCCTTGGGATACGTCACTGAGAAAGAACAGAAGGGAAGAAGTTGTCATCGCCGACTTAGAATTGGGCACACCAGATTAACCCATGGGTATCTCATGACGTCTGGTGATGCTCCAGTTTGTGGCAGGTGCGATTGTCCTTTGTCAGTCAAACATGTATTGGTTGATTGCGTCTGCTACGCAGCTCTGCGTCGGCGATTCAAGATTCCCTCTGAATTAAGGTATATACTCGGTGACAAAAGCCCTATTTTGGACGCGGCTTTAAAATTTTTACGATCCATTAGTGTGTACAACAGTTTCTGACAGTCTAGGGTGATCTGGAATTTTTTATTTGTTCTAATTAGTTATATTTTATAGTGTATGTTTTATATTAGTTATTATAAGGGTATATTTATATGTTTGTGTTTTTATTATGTTTAATATTTTATATGTGTATTTGTGTGTGTTTTTATATTTTCGTGGCCCCTTTACAGCCATTTGTTTATCCTTCAGGTCTGTGATACGAGTATTAATGTAATTTATATTGTGTTTGCTGTGATACTAGTTTGTAAGATTTTTAATTGATACGTTGTAAATGTTGTTTAATTTTACTGTGATATTAGATTTAAGTTTGTGTTTGTATGTTTATCTTATTAGTTTTATTTTTAATATAAATTTTCTTTTTATGTAAATTTTATTCATCAATTCATTTTCTGTGATATTTCTAGTTTTAAGTTTTATATTGTAATACGAAGCGTACGTTCTACACTCGGGCCCTTTACACCCGTGTGTAGAACAACGGGCGATGATAACCGTCCTGGTTGTTCGCCCTTAAAAAAAAAACTAACATTATCACTATCATCAAACATTTTGAAATTATTCTAACACTTCTAACTTAACTAAAAAAAATTGTTAATTTAACTAAAACCAAATTTAGGGAAGCAAACACGTCATAAATCAGTGGATTATAAAAATGAACTAACAAAGTGGATGGATGGGTGGGTGAAGATAATGTGTAGAAGTAAAACATAACCAGTTTTTCCGGTTATAATTGGACATACATTGTACTTTGTTTCTTTCCCTTTTAAAAGGACAACTCTTGTTCTTTCCCCTTACTGCTATTTTTAAAAGGTCTGTTTCTCGTGACATACCTGCTTTATTCCGCTTTTATAATATACCCTGGAAACAGTTTACAACCACCCACCAGATTGCACCAACATCTCAATTTTTGATTTTTTGTGACATTCCTTGTTTTTTCCCTCACCCCTCATATATATATATATATATAATACCATTATATTATATAATAATATATACATATATTATATATATACCATTCCGCGCGCGGTTATTCGGCCGAATAACCGCGCGCGGAATGGTTTATGATATAGGGAATAATTGACGTAGTCGTTGACCATAAATTGTTTTATGGTCAACTTATATTTTATGGTATATATATATATATATATTCCCGTTTCTGGGGACTTAGTCCAGTATAATCTACGTGTAAGTGTGGCTCTCTGTTAGAGAATATCTTATATCTAGCTGCTCCGGAAAGTGTACTCATAAAGTTTTGATCATTTACTTATACACGAAGTTGCAATGGTGGCCATTTTTTCTAACCTAGAAATATTAAAAGCCCGCGTTTTTAGCGCGAGTATTATGAGTTTGTAGGCAGCAACACTGTGAACGTGTCATAGTGACCTTGAATGGTGGATATCTTTACGATCGGGAAGTATTACTTTTACAATCATTCTCCCTCTCATTAATACTACAAGCAATGTACTGACAGTGAGTGTATGAACGGCAAGCAGGCGATCCTTCAACTTTGTATTCAGTTAGACAGTCATTTAATCATGAAACAAAATTAAACAAAAATATCATCTCCAGTAGCCTACATTTTATTTCAACTTATTTTCCTAATCTAGTGTTTAGTTCAATGTTGATAATTTTGTACGTTTATCATATTAACAAACTTTAAATTGTTAATAAGTAATTAGGTAATTAGTTAATTATTAACTAATAGTTAATAAATCTAACTATATTTCCTACATTATTATGCGCAACGTCTACAAGATAGGAAAAGCACCAAGTCTGCTGAAATTCTTGGGAAGATTATACTCTCGTAGAAGAAAATGTTGGTTTTTTTAGATTGCGGCCTCGATAAAATATTCTCGGGCAAAAGTGTATAAAACTCAAAGTTGTAGAACATCCAAGCACCTACAGTTTTCATTTCACCTTTTGTTGTACAACGCTTTGTTTAGCGTCAATTGGTGATTTTCTGTTATTTTTTCTTGACAATCGATAAAATAAATAGAATTTTTTTAAGATTACGGCCTTAGTACGCATTTTACGACAGAAATGTAATTATTGAAATTATAGGATATTAAGAAATCTACAACTTTTATGTATAGCATTTTCTTCTACAGAGCGTAGTTTAGCGTTAATTAGTGATTTTCTGTAAATGTTGCCCATTACAAGCAGGTGGAGTGTTAAATATTATTTGCATTCGATCTGTTAGTTCCAGGGCTACAATAAATAGTTCTCTCTCTTATCACATGGTCATCCAATTAGATGACTAAATCATTTAAGATAGAAGAGTTACAGGTGTAAAAGACACTAGTCACAGTTATCTCCTCAGAAAGAAATGAAATTCCCTGTACAGCCAGACCCGGTGGTGTGAAGTGAAGTTGTCATTTTCAGGATGAAAAGTAGATGCTTTTCAGAGGGCCTGGCGTGGTGATAAGCATACTCTTTCAACTCAGTGAGGAAGGCAGGGTAAACAATTTCATTCCTCGTTGTACCTAGTAAAACCTCTAAAGGTTCAAGCCAGCCATTTGGCGGATGACCTAAACAACAACTGTAAATTTAGCTCATAAAAATCGGTGACAAAATGTTATTGTTTTAAGATTGCGGCCTTGGTTCGCATTTTTCTACTGCAGTGTATTTTTCATAATAATCTAAGTTGTAGGAAATTAAAAAAGCTACAACTTATAATTTAAGCATTTTTTCTCTACAGAGCATAGTTTAGACTAGGATTACTGATTATCCTTATTTTTAAGTTTTACAGTTGATTTTGATTTTGCACCATTCACTCATGATTAAAATTAGGTTAGGCCACCTCCGTAGCGTAGTGGTTAGCGCTACGCTAACTAAATTATTAGTTCGTAATAATAATTTTTTTAAACTTGTTATTTAAAATAATACGTAAGTTCAGTTAGCATAGAAAATTGTCCTTTACATCACTAGCAGGTTACGTTTCTCTTAGTTTTCTTCTACATCAACAAAACTAATTCAGTTTTTATGAACAAGGATAAACTACGTACACATGAAACAATAAAATAGAAGAAATGAAATATTGTTTTATTTCGAGTAATAGTATCAACTTTAATTCTACTAATTTAAAATAATAAAAGGTTCCGACGAACATTTTTAAGCTTGATGTAAAGTACGTAATTGTAGTAATGTTGCCTCGCTTCCGAAAATTAATAGTTTTATACAGAAAAAAAATCTAGAACGTAGTTCCCATACTTATGATTTGTATATTGTTTGTTAACCCACCGGGTTGGTCTAGAGGTAAAGTCGTCGCCAAAGTCAGTTGTTTAACAGCTGATTTTTGGAGACGAAGGTTCCTGGTTCAAATCCTTTAGTTTTTCTCCTGAGAAGACTAAATGCATTCAGTTTTGCCGAATACGGACTGATAATGTTCCAAGACTGTATTTAATGGGTCAGCATATCGAAGTTAGCACTGAAATCAGGTTTCTAGGTGTTATATTCGACAAAAGACTTACATGGGTTCCGCATATTAAAGACCTACGGGCTAGGTGCTTAAAGGTGGTTGATATTCTGCGTGTTCTTACAGGTACATGTTGGGGAGCTGATAGATCATGTATGATAAGGTTCTACAAGGCTCTAGTGCGATCACGTATAGATTATGGCGCTGTAGCGTACTCATCTGCTACTCCCACTTCGCTGAGAATGCTTGACACGATCCACAATTCATGTTTACGATTGTCTACAGGTGCTTTTCGTTCTAGCCCTGTTGTCAGCATCTTAGTTGAAAGTGGAGAAATGTCGTTACACAGACGTCGCCAGCAGCTTATATTGACGTACTTTGCCAAGTTGAAAGCTAGACCTTATCATTTTTTGCATGACATCATTCTCAACAACCCTTGTCATGATTTGCATCTGATGAATGCCCGATTGCCTTCACCATTCGGTGTAAGAGCGTTGGGGATATGCAACAACCTCGGTATTGCGATTCCTCGTGTGTACCCATGTTATTCATGTCTCTTTCCACCCTGGACCATCGCTCAGTTACACATTAACTTTGAAATGTGTAAATACTCAAAGGCAGACACAAGTTCTGTGGTATTTAATAGCATTTTCAGTGAGTTAGTTGAAGCTATTAAACCATCTACGGTTGTATACACGGATGGATCAAAGTCAGATGTTGGAGTTGGTTGCTCGTTTGTTGCTAATGGGAGAACCTATTTGTTTGGATTACCTGCGGGAACCAGTGTTTACACGGCTGAACTTTACGCTATTAGTAAAGCTCTGTCTGTAGTCTGTGTGCGTGGGCGTCGGGTGTTGGTGTGCACTGATTCGCTTAGTGCCCTTCAGTCGATTACTGATTTATATTCACGCCACCCGCTAGTTGTAGATGTCCACGGCACCGTGAAGCAGCTTAACGATAGAGGAGTAAGCGTTGTTTTCTGCTGGGTTCCGGGTCATGCTGGAATCTTGGGAAATGAGGCTGCTGATTTGGCCGCTAAGGAGGCGGCACGCCAACCGGCTTTCACGCAATATCTGACTGTGTCAGATTTCGTGGGCCTGGTGAAGCGTGTCATCACTGATTCCTGGCAGGTGGAATGGACTGGCTCTCATGGCAACAAGCTACGTGATATCAAACATGACGTTAAGCCTTGGCCTACGTCGCTGAGGAACAACAGAAGGGAAGAAGTTGTCATCGCTCGACTTAGAATTGGGCACACCAGATTAACGCATGGGTATCTTATGACGTCTGGTGATGCTCCAGCGTGTGGCAGATGCGATTGTCCTTTGACAATAAAACATGTTTTGGTAGATTGCATCTGCTACGCTTCTCTGCGTCGGCGCTTTAAAATACCCTGCGAGTTGCGTGATGTACTCGGCGACGATGTTTTAGACTCAACATTGAGATTTCTTAGATCCATCAGTGTATATAAAGATGTCTAATGGGGAAACGTTAATGTTGTTTTTATGTTATATGTGTATTTGTGTGTTTTATTTTTTTTTATTTTCGTGGCCCATTTACAGCCTTTTGTTTATGTTTTAGGTCTGTGATATTAATGTAAATTATATTGTTTGCTGTGATACTAGTTTTTAAGATTTTTATGTGATAGTTTATAAATGTTGTTTATTCCAACTGTGATATTAGATTTAAGTTTGTGTTTGTATGTTTATCTTATAAGTTTTTAAAATAAATGTTCTTTACTGTAAATTTTATTTATGAATTTTTCTTTATCTGTGATATTTTTAGTTTTAGGAGTTATATTTAAATAAGTAAGTATATATTATATTATATTCAAGTACGTTCTACACTCGGGCCCTTTACACCCGCGTGTAGAACAACGGGCGATGATAACCGTCTGGTTTTTCGCCCTAAAAAAAAAAAAAAAAAAAAAATCCTAATAAAGGTAGTTACTTTTATACAGATTTGAACACTAGACAGTGGTTACCGGTGTACTTTGATGGTTGGGGTTCAATTAACCATACTCTCTCAGTCGGCCTGGGTCTGTACAAGACTACACCTCATTTACACGTCATACACATCATCTTCATCTCATTGGGTCATGGGGTTGCTTATTGTTCTAAATTGAACAGATTGCAACGTACACACATTAGGAATTAAAAAAAAAAAAAAAAAAAAAAAATAGAAAATAAATTAGATTTTACAAAATTTTGAAGATTATAATATATCTTGTTTCTTGTAAGGTTCTTGGATGACCTAAGTAAAAAAGGTCTCCTTGGGCATATAATAAATTTTAACTATCCCTCCACCACCTGTCAGCTCGACTCCAGATAAAGTTGTAAACAAACCAATAAACCTTCACTCCCTACAAAATATTGTAACATTTAAAATTAAAGGAAAATTCTTTTTTAGTTAATTCAGTCAGTTCCATTCTGTTCCTTGTTGGTGTAATACAGTATTATCGGTCGTACGTTATACGTGGTGCATGTTTCTCTCGCTATCTCTTCGGTATTCTAATGTTACGAATATTTCCGTTTTTTTTTATTTTATTACGTTTGATTTATTATGTGTATAATTGGTTTCTAATTTTTGTGAGACAACCACCTCTCTCTAGTCGACAGGAGCAAAATTGTCCGATAGTTTTCGCGAGTGATAGTGAGTTGGCTGGATAAAATTACTTTCACAGTTATGACTGGATTAAAACATACTCTTACCATGGATACTGAAATCTATTTCCCTTCCCATTCGACGGAAGTCCTGCACCCAAAGATTGTTATAACGTATTTGTGAACTTGTTTACTGGCTTTAGTTTGTGGAACGAACTAAAATTTAGTTATTCTTGAGAGGATGACAAATTTACATCTCTTATCACAGTATAGAGATATAACTGAATGATTTACGCTGAAATTGATACCTTCGACACTGGTTCGATTTAATAGAAATGTAATTACTTTTACTAGCCGTATGTCAAGATTTCATTTTACATATAATATTTTCTCGAAATTCCATTTTCACTGGGCTTTCAAGGTAGAAATGGGTTTGACTGCGGCAACTACACAGATAAAAGAGTTTAAGTTTAAACGAAACTTCCGAAATATTTCGTATTGTTACAAAACTAAAATGCTGTAAAATTACCGAGGGATCTCTTTGTTCTGACATTATGTTTGACATTATTACCCATGGTATCGATCACATCTGGATTAATCCCCAACTCAACATTTTCTGGATTAAAAGGAATCTGATTCAGTTCAGTTTCTTCCCCTACAGGACCCCATACATTATTATTTGCTGGAATTATTTCAATGTCTTCTTCACCATTAGACAGATCAACTTCCTCGTCACTGTCATCAGAAATTGGTAAATCATCCTCTGGGTTCCACTGAGGATCGTAGTCACTGTCATTTTCAAATAAACTTTCCACATCACTTAACTCAGAACTAGGGTTTTCTAATAATTCTAAAATATGGTTGGCATCCATTTATATTGAATATTATAATAAAAATAAACAAAATAAGATTAATAGTTAAAATAAAACTGCAAACTAAAATTAAAACTAAACTACAAACAAATATTAAAAACAAAACGTTAACAGTCACACCTAACCTACAAACGAAAGCAACTGCATTGACACATGATTGTGTAGCCAACATAACAAAAGGAAAACATGTAAGGAAATAATTCAATTGAAAATTGGTTAGTAATTGTGAAAATTTTAACAATATTTACTTCCAAAATATAAAAAGGTATATCTTTTTAAACACACATGATACAAAAATGCTAAAACCAGTTCTAAAATCACTGAAATTTACGCTTTCATATGATATATAATTTGTATGTACTTGGTGAGACCAGAAATCATGTCTCACTTAAAATTGAACTGAATGCACTGAGACCATAATTTAGGTCTCATGGCCTCAGCCAAGAACAAAGTGAGAC
Source organism: Catonia carolina (assembly GCA_035578175.1). Taxonomy (NCBI): domain Eukaryota; kingdom Metazoa; phylum Arthropoda; class Insecta; order Hemiptera; family Achilidae; genus Catonia; species Catonia carolina. Next base: position 320,370,649 of record JAQMRL010000001.1, on the reverse strand, counting down.
CTAATTTTAGCCCTCATGGCAGTCAACCTGTTAAACTGTGTCGGCCAGTAAGAATGCGCCAGTTGCGGTAGCACATAACAATATTATTCTTATTTTGTGCTACACAGTTATCTGCGTGTAGATATAAATTTGTTTCGCCCATTCCAAACTTTTCAAAGTAGTAGTGGATATAACTCACAATAGCGTTTGATTCTTTTGAAATCTGTATTGCCTCGGGTATCAAGAAATTTTGTTGGATTTAACGTATCATGGGGAACAATGGCCGCCATTATTACCCACAATAGTACTACGTAAATACTTAATAATTCAACATATTAACAGTAGTTATACAGAAATAATGAATTGAGTATGCATAGCATAAGTCTGTAGTAAAATTTTCAAAAAAAACTAAAATGTAAACATACATAATGCGCAGTTACTAAACTTATGGAGATATAATGATTAAACAAAGATTTAATAAAAAATAAATAATAAATAATAATAAATAATTTTGTAATAACCAAATAAACAAATAGAAACATGAATGTTAGAAGTTAAATTTTGAAAAATTAGAATTTCCGTTAATATAATTAGCAAACCTGGTATTAGAATTTAAATGAATAAATTAAAAAAAAATTATAATAAAAAAAATCATAGCTCCAATAGAGATCGATTTAAGTTTTATTCAATGTGGCATATTTAGAACAGGAATTTAGCTTATTGGTGTAGAAGCCTGAAACTAGCAGAATTATGCTTGTCCATGTAGTTAGAATAAATAATAGTATGCCGCAGCTTGATGTAAACGGCCTTCAGTCTGCCCCAGAAGAATTGTCCCAAGAACAAAATAAAATTTCATACCAGATTTTATGAAGTTTTCAAAACATAACGTGATGCCCCTCGGGTATCAATACAATAATCCCCTCGACAATATGATATTTTAGGATGTTGTCTATTTCCAAATCGGGGTCGTAGTTGTCGAGTAACTGTTTGTAGTCAGCGGGAAAGAACTGTTGGATTTCTTCAAGGTTATCTTCAATGTCGGTAAACCGAATATTATTAAGTAGATCGTCAATATTGCTGCCACCAACCAAACTGACCAACGGGCCAAGCTTGAATGAGTTTGCGTCTGGGTACAATGCAACAATCTCATTCATAATGGCTCCGGATATTGTGGATAGTTTGTCATCCTCGATGTTAAAAAATTATCCTCCGGCGCGTCGTCGTAGTTGGAATGTTAAACCAGCCTTGGAGAAGATGATGTCATATTGTTCTCTCAGGATTTTATCGGCAGATATTAATGGCATAGCAAATGTATCAAAGACTTCACTCAACGTTTGTGATTTAGATAAACCTTCTTTAACCAATGGTAAACCCAAAAAAAGTCGAAAAGCGCTAAACTGTGACTCTCCGTACTTACTTACAAAATAAGCGGCGAAGATCTCCGCTGAGTTGTCCGTAGTAACACCAACGCCCGATGATTAGCAAAGTAGCTTTGCTAATCCCCAGGTTTTCAGATCTATTATTCGGGTATCAGTACAATAATTGCCATTTAAATATGTACAAACTAATACTCTACTACTAAAATAATTTGATTATATCCCTCGAATGTGACTTCAAAACGTCCGGTAAAAGCTGTGTTTTTTCAGTTGTCATACTTTCTTCATTACCGAAAACACTCTTTCAACTAACGCGTTGCTTCCTGGGAGGGTCAATACATACTCTGCAATCCTACTTGTGTACTCACAATTTATTGAGTTTTCTTTGAAGTGTGTAAACATTTCTACCCATCTAGAATCAGTTTCAATAACTTTTTACTTTTTTTAATAACTTTTTCTTATTTTTATTCTAATTTTTTGTGATATTTCTAGTTCGTAAGACTTTTAGTTTATAGTAAGAAAAGTACGTTCTACACTTGGGCCCTTTACACCCATGTGTAGAATAACGGGCGTTGATAACCGTCCTGGTTTTTCGTCAAAAAAAAATTTCATTTCCACTCAGGAACTTTATTCTCCACATATTTTGTTACATAGCCGATTACATCAAAGATTTGCGTATCAGAAGTTGGTGGAAAATAATTTTTCGCAATCAAGCAATCCACAGAACGTTGGATGTCCTCCCACTTCGGGGGTTTTTCAATGATGACCATTCAAAAATCTCTAAACTTTGAAAATGGACAGTCCATTGCTCCAAAATTTGGAGCACTTTAGTATTTAATACTGAAGTGATGTCTCGTAAAAAGAAACAAATGCCTAAACTTCCGTTTAGGTATTTTAAAAGACGTAAATAAACAACAAATGTTCACCAAACTAGAACAAAATCATAAGAAATCGTGAACCAAAAACTTTGAAACACTGTAAACAAGTTGACAGCGTGCGTCACCTGTTTCAGTCAGTAGCACCACTGAAGAAGTATTCAGTGGTAGTACAGCGCTACATCACTCGCGTGGAAAAAATGTGCACCAGTGCCGAGCGGTTCCGAGCTCAGCCGAACACATATGATGAATTTACTTGTTTGTAATTGGAGGGATGGAAACAAATAGTTAGTATTCATATTATTACTGAATATTAATGTCTGATCCTCAAAGCGGGACATTTAAGCGTCCCACGGTCATTTGTGGGGACAGTGGGACAACTTACTGTTTAGCGGGACGTATGGTCGGTCACGTATACTTTACCCGTACCCCTTACGGGGTGAAGGGTATGGGTGCCTACACGGAGCTTGGAACCGCACAATAAGTCTTCTTGTATCCCTCCACTTGCAAGAAAAATAACAGTTTGGTTAAATGGTTCTAAAACAACTTCCTAGATTGCAGCACCTAACAGTAGTAATATTACTTTCATCGCTCTGCCACCGAAGATATTGGTTCCCTACAGTTTGTGCAAACTAATTTTTTTCAATTTTGGCACTTACACCTCTTTAATTGCATCGTGACGTCATTATGATTATGACGTCACAAATGCTCTATTATAGTTTTCTTTAACAAAGATTGAATATAGGTTTAACAATACCAATAATTTATTAAAAATGTAACAATTTATTTATTTTTAATAGAACATACCTACTAAATTATGAATGTATGAATGAATACACTGACCTCCTAATATTTTGGTGGGTACAAAGAAGAGGCCACACAGAAGAAATTGTGTAACTCTCCCCATGTTTGGGATACCGGCATTTGAATTGCAATTCAGCCAGGTATCCTACGAAGCGATTTTTCCTCACCCCGTGCCGAGGTTGACATTCCTAACCTCTCGCCACCTTCTTCTTTGGCCTTTCAGGCTGCGTTCCAGTACATCATTGTCAACCAGTCTCATGTGTATTGGTGAAATATGTTCTAAAAATAGCTTATTTATTGATATTTTAATATTTTGGTTATGACTACCAGGAGTTTCATTTTTACACGTAGCTCTCTAATAAAAACACCAACTTTCACTACCAATTGGACTCTAGAATGCATTGGGTTTTGATCATTAAAAGAACAGTGGCGTAACGTTGCTAATATTGATTGTTTCATGGAGTTGGTATCTTTATTAATATTATCTAAAATTGCTCTTTTATAATGGTATTTAGTTAATTTGGTTATAGTTGTTTTTTTGAGGCTTCCGTATGTTTTATCTCCAGGTGTAACTTTCTGTGACTTACATGCTGCAACTAATTTTCTTAACGCTGTACTGAGGCGTTAGGCTACATGGTTTGTACTTTCTTCCTTCTGTCATTCAAACTGACTGTTGTAAACATTCAAACGTTGGAGATGTATGAATACTTAAGAATCCCCGTCACTAACAAGGGTTGTGTAGCGAAACTTATGCAATTCTGTGGTGCTCGGGTAGAGAGAGGGATATATGTCATTTTTATCAATTTTACAGGAACGGAAAATGAAAGTTTGAATTTTTTCCTGAAAATCAAGCAGTCTTAATACATCATCTTTTACTGATCGATATAGCAGTTTCATGTCTTCTAAAGCTATAGTAAACATTACCTGTACCAGATTCTCATCACAATTGTTTAACGTAGTAAACAAAAATAATATTTTTTGAAGTTACTTGATATGTACCCCTTTACATATCTGCTGTAGGCGTATCTTTCTATGGCCTGCTGTAGGCGTATCTTTCTAGAGAGTAAGAGAGAGTCATGGAGCTGTTACGTTGCAGATATTAACAGGAGTACCCCTGTGACAACAGTGTGGAGAAAACTGCGGTCCGTGTGTGGAAAGACGTCTCCGCACCGAGTTGCAGGGTTGCAAACTGACGGTTCCGTGATTACGGCACCAATCGATATTGCGAATGCAATTGGTTCTTCGTTAAGATCAGCGTCTCTCACGTCTTCATATTCAATTCAATTTCAAAATCATAAGCAAACCATTGAATCTCTTCCTTTCCATATAGCGGACACAAATGATCCTCTGAACATTCCTTTTTCAATGCCTGAACTAAGAAAAGCGCTCAAAGTTTCTCGAAATACCTCGCCCGGAGGAGATGAAATTACACTTTCGATGATAGCGCATTTACCAGATTCTGGCTTAAGGCAACTCCTACATATTTTTAATAAAATATATGCTTCTAGAAAGCTTCCAGAATCTTGGAAAGAAGCAATTGTTGTCCCAATCCTCAAACCTGGCAAAGATAAAACGTTGGCCTCCAGCTATCGCCCCATCTCTTTAACAAGTGTTGTGTGTAAGGTGATGGAAAGAATGGTGAATAGTCGTCTCATGTGGTATCTGGAAAAGAATGACTTCCTCGCTCCTGAACAGAGCGGTTTTCGGAGAGGGAGGTCTTCGACAGACCACTTGGTGGCCCTTGAGACGGCTATCTGCAATGCGTTTGCATTGCGGCAGCGCCTCGTTGCCGTATTCTTTGATTTGAAAAAAGCATATGATACGGCTTGGCGACGAGGTATTCTTAATACCTTGCGGGAGTGGGGCATCGCTGGGAACATGTTGGCCTTCATTAAAGACTTTCTGGATGACCGATCATTTCGTGTAAGGATTGGTCAGAGTTTGTCAAACAGGTTTGATTTGGAAAATGGTTTACCGCAGGGGAGTGTAATTAGTTGTACTCTATTTGCGATTGCCATTAACAATATTGTGAAATGTTTCGTATACCCTATTAAATGTTCTTTGTTTGTAGATGATTTTGCGATATATGTTGCATCTAGAAATGTTGTCTCAGCTGAACGAGCCCTACAGCTAACTATATACCGTCTTGAGGAATGGTCACGGCAGACTGGCTTTAGTTTTTCTCCTGAGAAAACTAAATGCATCCAGTTTTGCCGGATTCGGACTGATACTGTTCCAAGACTGTATTTAATGGGTCAGCATATTAAGGTTAGCACTGAAATCAGGTTTCTAGGTGTAATATTCGATAAAAGACTTACATGGGTTCCGCATATTAAAGACCTACGGGCTAGGTGCTTAAAGGTGGTTGATATTCTGCGTGTTCTTACAGGTACATGTTGGGGAGCTGATAGATCATGTATGATAAGGTTCTACAAGGCTCTAGTGCGATCACGTATAGATTATGGCGCTGTAGCCTACTCATCTGCTACTTCCACTTCTCTGAGAATGCTTGACTCAGTCCACAATTCATGTTTACGATTATCTACAGGTGCTTTTCGTTCTAGCCCTGTTATCAGCATCTTAGTTGAAAGTGGAGAAATGTCGTTACACAGACGTCGCCAGCAGCTTATATTGACGTACTTTGCTAAGTTGAAAGCTAGACCTTATCATTTTTTGCATGATATGATTCTCAATAACCCTTGTCATGATTTGCATCTGATGAACGCCCGACAGCCTTCACCATTTGGTGTAAGAGCGTTGGAGATATGCAACAACCTCGATATTGCGATTCCTCGTGTCTACCCATGTAATTCTTGTTTATTTCTACCCTGGACCATCGCTCAGTTACACTTTAACTTTGAAATGTGTAAATTTTCAAAGGCAGACACAAGTTCTGTGGTATTTAATAGCATTTTCAGTGAGTTAGTTGAAGCTATTAAACCATCTACGGTTGTATACACTGATGGATCAAAGTCGGATGTTGGAGTTGGTTGCTCGTTTGTTGCTAATGGGAGAACCTATTTGTTTGGATTACCTGCGGGAACCAGTGTTTACACGGCTGAACTTTATGCTATTAGTAAAGCTCTGTCTGTAGTCTGTGTGCGTGGGCGTCGGGTGTTGGTGTGCACTGATTCGCTCAGTGCCCTTCAGTCAATTAGTGATATATATTCACGCCACCCGCTAGTTGCAGATGTCCACGGCTCCGTGAAGCAGCTTAACGATAGAGGAGTAAGCGTTGTTTTCTGCTGGGTTCCGGGTCATGCTGGAATCTCGGGAAATGAGGCTGCTGATTTGGCCGCTAAGGAGGCAGCACGCCAACCGGCCTTCACGCAATATCTGACTGTGTCAGATTTCGTGGGCCTGGTGAAGCGTGTCATCACTGATTCCTGGCAGGTAGAATGGACTGGCTCTCATGGCAACAAGCTTCGTGAGGTAAAGCATGACGTTAAGCCTTGGCCTACGTCGCTGAGGAAGAACAGAAGGGAAGAAGTTGTCATCGCGCGACTTAGAATTGGACACACCAGATTAACGCATGGGTATCTCATGACGTCTGGTGATGCTCCAATGTGTGGCAGATGTGATTGTCCTTTGACAATTAAACATGTGTTGGTAGATTGCGTCTGCTACGCAGCTCTGCGTCGGCGATTTAAGATACCCTTCCAGTTACGAGATGTACTCGGCGACGATATCCATGTTTTGGATTTAACGTTAAGATTTATTAGATCCATTAGTTTGTATGACAATGTCTGATTGTGAATTGGGAATATTTGTGTTAAGTTTATATTATGTATTTGTGTATGTTTTTATTTAGTTTCGTGGCCCCTTTACAGCCTTTTTATTTACCTACAGATCTGTGATATTACCTTTTATGTAAATTTTATTTTGTTGACTGTGATACTAGTTTGTAAGTTTTTATAAGTTTTAACTGTTATTTATTCCAAGTGTGATATTAGATTTAAGTTTGTGGTTGTATGTTTATCTTATAAGTTTTTTAATATAAATGTTCTTGTCTGTAAATTTTATTTATTTTTTTTCTGTGATATTTTTAGTTTTAATAAGTTATATTTAAATAAGAAAAGTACGTTCTACACTCGGGCCCTTTACACCCGTGTGTAGAGCAACGGGCGATGATAACCGTCTGGTTTTTCGCCCTTAAAAAAAAAAAAAAAAAAAAAAAAAAAAAAAAAAATTTACTCAAACTGAGCCGAGACTTATACCTTTTTGAGCATGAGATAGAGGTATAAAAATCAACAAATTTCATTCATTAATAACTTAACTCCTACAAAATTGCAATATAACATTTAAGTACATTGTATTAATTTTAATTCAGTTTTCTGTCTCTGATTCTTGAATGTCAGGGAGTACATCTCGCTCATTTGTAGTCCGCAGTTTCTGTTAGTAGTCGTGAAAAACATCCGGTATCAAAGGTAGTAAATCCAGAAGATCCTTTTTCTTTGCTATTGTTATAGGGTTTGTTTCAGTGTATGATCAGGGATGTAAATTGCAATTTCCATAACCTCGTTGGAACAGGGAAAGTGACTTAAACGGTGCCTCTCTAGAGCTAAGGTTTCCTTATAGTACACGCATGAGGAGGATTATTTTACATTCTTCCACATTAATTTTTCACCATCATTATTACATTTTTTCGTATTTATTGATTTTTTGTATAAGCCAGAATGGTCCAAGAAGTCAGACATTGTCATTGGATGAACTTTGAACACATGCTCTTTTCCAGTTTGTCGGACAAGTTGCATCCAATCATGCGGGTGAAAAATCTCGCCAGGTTTGTGATTTTTATTTTTCCTCTTTTCTATCTGAGCATGCACCGAGTCACACTCCATGTGCGTGTGACCGGGGACCAAGAATTTGTGTTCCATAACCTGTAAGTGATCATGGTTCTTTAGAACTGAGAGACACATTGCCATTATAAACTTATTTCTATTTTGCCCCCAACAATTGTCAGAGTACGTGAATGATATCGGAGGGCAAATCCTTCAGATGCTTCATTAAGCAAGAAGCGACTTGCTTGGCTTCTCTGCCACCATCAGGTTCTGCCCACATGTAACAGTGAGGTTGGCGTTGCGTGCAATCATACACTGTCAGATTGTACGTCCACAGCAATCTTTTGTAAAAGACAACTCCACTGTGAAGCAGCGGAGTCGGTAGGCACTGCTGCAAGTCAAAACACAGAACAACCATATTCGCATTTTCTTTGTCTGACTTTTTCATATCATTTATGCAACTTCTGCAAATTGATGATGTCTGTATAACTCTTGTTGTAACCGGGTTTGTTCATCTCCTGCAGCCAAACTTACCTGCATTTTTAATTTATCGCATAAATGGCAAGTGTCATTTTTAGGTTTTTTTATTGCAATGTTCAGGTCATGAAATATTTTTTCATAAAGGCACCGGCTAACAGGCGTTTCAGTGTATTCACTATACATCAAAGTCCATAATGCGACGGTAAGTATTTTTTGTCCGTGTGACTTTCGTATGCCGGAACTTTGAAAGTATATGCTGCTTTGCATGCTCAAGAACTTTTTCTAAAAATTTGTGTTTTGGGGGGCATGTCGGCCTCTTTGATCTACTGGAAGTCAAACCAGAAAGTGAGCAGTGACTGTTCTTAATCACGTTTGTGATGAACTTGTTTGATAAATTGAATGTCAACATAAAGCATTTCTTACATTTTGAAACCATATCACCATTTATTCTTTAATAGTAACTGTCAATTGACAAGTCTATTGAAATTTCGTTTAGGGTCAGGGGTCCGTTTCCGTTCCGTCACTTTTTCTTTAGATATTAGACTAGCTATGTAAGCCACCTGTTTTGAATGATCTGCTAACTGCCAAAACTTGGTGAATATAACTTTTCGTTCACATTCTCAAGTTCTGTTAGCATCCTACACATGTCTAATTTTTTGAATTCTTGCCCTCTCAAAATTTTTGCCTTTCTCGGTGATGGAAGCAACTCCTGTATTTATACATGCCTTCCTTGTCCGTCTAATTTCTCGGGACCTCCCTTTTAAACTTTACCTTTTCTTTACTGTAGGCCTATTATGACTTACCTGCCTTACCACCTTTGCATTACTTGTCTTATTACCTCTCTCTTCTGTCATATGATACTCTTCTTCTCTTACATGGGCTACGTTTTACGATTTCATCTTCAGAAATACCTGACACTTCACTCGGCGAATACAATTCATCGTCTTTTGAATTTTCACTCATTGGATCTTCAATTTTAATAGGTGGTGAAGAAGGAGGACCACATTCTGAAAAAAAAACAAATACTGTAATAGGAAGTCTAACTAATAGTAAAACATGGGGTATGCCATTACTGTAATGTACGGCCCTCTGAAAAAAATCTCTAACCTACTTCTTATTATGTAGGTACATCACATCCTTGTTATTCACAATAATACTACATCACACACACCACACTTTCTTTCAACACACACATTTACATACCCTACACACAACACATACACAAAGTTTTCTTACACACATTTATAATGCTGGCGAGGATGGGATGCGGGCTGGTCGTGCGTAACCCTTTCCAGATTGGAAGGTCTGGACTGTGGTTGTGCTGCTGTGAGCTTGCTCTGCCGAGGCTTTGCGCCATCCTTTAGCCCTTCCAGTCGCTTCGGTACTGTGGCAAGAAGTGGACCATGGGTAAGAGTGTCAGAGCTCTTACTGCTGCGTGCGAGCCTCTGGGACGTCGGTATCAGTGGGTCAGGCAGTACCTGACTCCCCGGCCCGGATGAAATATGTGGGAGATGGCTGCCGGGAGTACTCGGCCGGGTCCTTCTTTTTACTAGGGACCTGCGGCGTGCGCGAGTCATCTCTCCGCCCGCACCTTGCTTTCACGATGACTGGAAAAGCACCTAAGATTATGTCAACTAAAAAATCTTCCCTCGGAATGAAAAGACTATGGTCTAGCTTGTCGGACGATAGTGATAACAGTGGTGATAACACTGACAAATTATTTGTTGTTCTTTGTGTTGCAGATGAAGGGTCGCTGTCAAAAGTTTCCCCCTTCATTATTAACAGGTCTGTGCAGTCGGTTTGTGGCTCGCCACACTCTATTAAAAAATTAAGAAATGGTACTTTGCTAATTGAAACAACGTCTGCGAAGCAAAGTAGCAGCGTTGTTAAAATTACTCAAATCGGAAGTACTGCAGTTACCGTTGAACCGCATAGGTCCCTCAACTCATCTCGAGGAGTGGTTTACTCTCGAGATATACAGGATATGTCTGAGGCTGAGTTATTGGAGGAGCTTACCTCCCAGAGAGTGACGCAAGTCAAAAGAGTTACGCGTCGGGAAAATGGAATTGATGTCGGTACCCCGACACTGATCATAACATTTTCCACCCCTCAACCTCCGGATCGTCTTAAGTTGGGTCTTAAAATCGTCTTAAGTTGGATCGTCTTAAGTTGTGTATGTGTTGTACCCTACACACAACACATACACAAAGTTTTTCTTACACACATTTATAATGCTGGCGAGGATGGGATGCGGGCTGGTCGTGCGTAACCCTTTCCGGATTGGAAGGTCTGGACTGTGGTTGTGCTGCTGTGAGCTTGCTCTGCCGAGGCTTTGCGCCATCCTTTAGCCCTTCCAGTCGCTTCGGTACTGTGGCAAGAAGTGGACCATGGGTAAGAGTGTCGGAGCTCTTACTGCTGCGTGCGAGCCTCTGGGACGTCGGTATCAGTGGGTCAGGCAGTACCTGACTCCCCGGCCCGGATGAAATATGTGGGAGATGGCTGCCGGGAGTACTCGGCCGGGTCCTTCGTTTTACTAGGGAGTACAAAAGTACAAAGTGCAGAGTACAAAAGCTCAGCTGTCAAGTAAGACAGCCTCTACCTCAAAGGGAAAACCCCTTTCAGTATCCAAGTCGCTTCCAGCGGAAGCGTCTAAATTTTTAAAATCTCCTCCGTCTGGGTCCAAGATCCACGATATGATAGGAGATTCATCGGCCCTAGAAAAGGGCTTTATACAAGTAAAAGGGAAAAAAGGGAAGGAGAAAATTGTGTTTGAAACGTAACTCCTCCGTTGCGAAATACCCTTTAATAGTTTAATTCAATGGAATGTTCGCGGGATCCGGTCTAGGTATGAAGATATAAAGATATTGATCCGGGATAAGTGTCCGTTTGCGCTTTGCCTGCAAGAGACGATGTTACAACCTGATATCCGATTATCCTTTCGTGGATACGAAATGTTTAGGAAAGATTCCCTGCATGGTGGCCCTGGTGATGGGGTTGCAATATTACTTCACCAGTCAATGCAAGGGATGAGTCTGGATATCCAAACGGATATTCAGGCTGTAGCAATCAGGATAACTGTCCCGGTGTCGGTTTGCGTGTGTAATGTTTATTTACCACCAAACACAGACATTTCATACCTAGCCATGAGAGAATTGCTGGAACAGTTACCAGCTCCATATATCGTCTTAGGAGATTTCAATGGTCACCATTATTCTTGGGGCTCCTCACTGTGCAATGGTAGAGGTCACATGGTGGAGAGGGTCCGGAGTGATTTAGACTTATGTCTATTGAACGATGGATCTGAAACATTCATGTCATCCTCAACAGGATCCTGGTCGTGCTTGGACCTTACTTTCTGTAGCCCGTCCATTGTTCCAAGGTTGATGTGGAGAGTACTGCCAGACCTGTATGGAAGTGATCACCGACCGGTGGTGGTCGAATTTTTTGACTACCAGCCTGTCGATGACCTTCCGAAACGATGGATTGAAAAGCTTGCACGGTGGGATGAGTTTTCAAGTTTAATGGAATCTGAATATGAAGATGATGATGATGCTCGAAAGCTGTTGTCTTCCTTTGTAGAGAGGATGTCTGCAGCAGCTGCCCAGAGCATTCCTAAAACATCGGGAAAAGCACGGCGTCCGCCGGTACCTTGGTGGAATGATCGTTGTAAGGAGGCTCTTCAGGACCGCCGTAGGGCCCTGCGCATTTTTAGTCGCAGACCTACGGATGCAAACCTGGAAGCGTACCGAAGAGCTCGGGCCTGCTGTAGGCGTGTCTTTCTTGAGAGTAAGAGGGAGTCGTGGAGCCGTTACGTTGGAGATATTAACAGGAGTACCCCTGTGACAACGGTATGGAGAAAACTGCGTTCGGTATGTGGAAGGACGTCTCCACATCGAATCGCAGGGTTGCAAGTTAACGGTTCTGTGATCACATCACAGTCCGACATCGCTAACGTGATTGGTTCCTTCTTTAAATCAGCTTCCCTCACGTCTTCATATTCAGTACAGTTTCAAAATTATAAGAAAACCATTGAATCTCTTCCTTTCTTTATAGCGGACTCGAATGATCCTCTAAACATTCCTTTTTCATTGCCAGAGCTTAGAAAAGCGCTCAAAGTATCTCGAAATACCTCACCTGGAGGTGATGAAATTACACTTTCGATGATAGCGCATTTACCGGATTCTGGGTTAAGGCAACTCCTACATGTTTTTAATAACATATACGCTTCTAGAAAGCTTCCAAAAACTTGGAAAGAAGCAATTGTTGTTCCGATCCTCAAACCTGGTAAAGATAAAACATTGGCCTCCAACTACCGTCCCATTTCCTTGACAAGTGTTGTTTGTAAGGTCATGGAAAGAATGGTGAACAGTCGTCTCATGTGGTATCTGGAAAAGAATAACTTCCTTGCTCCTGAACAGAGCGGTTTTCGGAGAGGGAGGTCTTCGACAGACCACTTGGTGGCCCTTGAGACGGCTGTCTGCAATGCGTTTGCATTGCGGCAGCGCCTCGTTGCCGTATTCTTTGATTTGAAAAAAGCATATGATACAGCTTGGCGACGAGGTATCCTCAATACCTTGCGGGATTGGGGCATCGCTGGAAACATGTTGGCCTTCATCAAGGACTTTCTAGATGAACGATCGTTCCGTGTAAGGGTTGGTCAGTGTCTGTCCGACAGGTTTGACTTGGAAAATGGTATACCGCAAGGAAGTGTAATTAGTTGTACCCTATTTGCGGTTGCCATAAACAATATTGTGAAAAGTTGCGTATACCCTGTTAAATGTTCGTTGTTTGTTGATGATTTTGCAATATATGTTGCATCTAGAAATGTTGTCTCAGCTGAACGAGCTCTACAGCTAACTATATACCGTCTTAAAGAATGGTCACGGCAGACTGGCTTTAGTTTTTCTCCTGAGAAGACTAAATGTATTCAGTTTTGCCGAATACGGACTGATAATGTTCCAAGACTGTATTTAATGGGTCAGGATATCGAAGTTAGCACTGAAATCAGGTTCTTAGGTGTTGTATTCGACAAGAGACTTACATGGGTTCCGCATATTAAAGACCTACGGGCTAGGTGCTTAAAGGTGGTTGATATTCTGCGTGTTCTTACAGGTACATGTTGGGGAGCTGATAGATCATGTATGATAAGGTTCTACAAGGCTCTAGTGCGATCACGTATAGATTATGGCGCTGTAGCCTACTCTTCTGCTACTTCCACTTGTCTGAGAATGCTTGACTCAGTCCACAATTCATGTTTACGATTATGTACAGGTGCTTTTCGTTCTAGCCCTGTTATCAGCATCTTAGTTGAAAGTGGAGAAATGTCGTTACACAGACGTCGCCAGCAGCTTATATTGACGTACTTTGCCAAGTTGAAAGCTAGACCTTACCATTTCTTGCATGACATCATTCTCAACAACCCCTGTCATGATTTGCATCTGATAAACGCCCGACAACCTTCACCATTCGGTGTAAGAGCGTTGGAGATATGCAACAACCTCGATATTGCGATTCCTCGTGTCTACCCATGTAATTCTTGTCTATTTCCACCCTGGACCATCGCTCAGTTACACTTTAACTTTGAGATGTGTAAATACTCAAAGGCAGGCACAAGCTCTGTGGTGTTTAATAGCATTTTTAGTGAGTTAGTCGAAGCTATTAAACCATCTACGGTTGTATACACTGATGGATCAAAGTCGGATGTTGGAGTTGGTTGCTCGTTTGTTGCTAATGGGAGAACCTATTTGTTTGGATTACCTGCGGGAACCAGTATTTACACGGCTGAACTTTATGCAATTAGTAAAGCTCTGTCTGTAGTCTGTGTGCGTGGGCGTCGGGTGTTGGTGTGCACTGATTCACTCAGTGCCCTGCAGTCGATTAGTGATATATATTCACGCCACCCGCTAGTTTCAGATGTCCACGGCACCGTGAAGCAGCTTAACGATAGAGGAGTAAGTGTTGTTTTCTGCTGGGTTCCGGGTCATGCTGGAATCCCGGGAAATGAGGCTGCTGATTTGGCCGCTAAGGAGGCGGCTCGTCAACCGGCTTTCACACGATATCTGACCATGTCTGATTTCGTTAGTCTGGTGAAGCGGGTCATTACTGATTCCTGGCAGGTAGAATGGACTGGCTCTCATGGCAACAAGCTACGTGACGTAAAACCTATTGTTAAGCCTTGGCCTACGTCACTGAGGAAGAACAGAAGGGAAGAAGTTGTCATCGCGCGACTTAGAATTGGGCACACCAGATTAACCCATGGGTATCTCATGACGTCTGGTGATGCTCCAATTTGTGGCAGATGCGATTGTCCTTTGACAGTCAAACATGTTTTAGTAGATTGCATCTGCTACGCAGCTCTGCGTCGGCGATTCAAGATTCTCTCGGAATTAAGGTGTATACTCGGTGACGATAGCCCTATTTTGGACGCGGCTTTAATTTTTTACGATCCATTAGTGTGTACAATAGTGTCTGACAGTCTAGGGTGATCTGAAATGTTTTATTTGTTGTAAATAGTTATATTTTATAGTGTATGTTTATATTAGTTGTTATAAGTATATATTTATATGTTTGTGTTTGTATTATGTTTAATTTAATATGTGTATTTGTGTATGTTTTTATATTTTCGTGGCCCTTTTACAGCCTTTTGTTTATCTGTGAGGATTGTGATATTAATGTAATTTATATTGTGATTACTGTGATACTAGTTTGTAAGATTTTTAATTGATAGGTTATAAATGTTGGTTATTCCTACTGTGATATTAGATTTAAGTTTGTGTTTGTATGTTTATCTGATAAGTTTTTAATATAAATTTTTTTGTTTATGTAAATTTTATTTTATATTATTCTGTGATATTTCTAGTTTTTAGTACGTTCTACACTCGGGCCCTTTACACCCGTGTGTAGAACAACGGGCGATGATAACCGCCCTGGTTGTTCGGACTTAAAAAAAAAAAAAAATCTAGTTTTTAGTACGAGTAGTAGTATCTTGGGGTTTCTGTGGATTTTATTGCTTTTTTATTGCTTTTGTAGTAATAAATCATCTTTTTATCTGACAAAGTAATAAATGCAACAGAACGAACCACCAATTTTATGTGGTAATAAATCATCTTTGACAAACTACTACGTTTTTTTATGATAACGTGGGTGGATGATGTCAATGAAGGCCTAAAGGAGGTCAGCCCAAGGTGTTCACGTTCCATACAACGTAGTAGTTTGTCAAAGATGATTTATTACTACATAAAATTGGCCCAAACTGAAAATTTATTATGAGTAATAACAATAGCAATGCGATATGATAATTATTATGTGTAATAACAATAGTAATGCGATATGATAAATAGGTAAAAAGACAATTTATTACTACATAAAATTGGCCCAAGGTTGTTTGTCACATAATTTGCAGCACCATCATAATGTGTAATAATAGTTGTAATGCGATATGTTAATTTATTACTACATAAAACCTTGTAAGTACCAGCAGCAGGGTTAGATAAGAAATTTTGCAGCAGCAGGGTTAGATAAGGAATTGTTTTATGATAAATAAATGAATCAACATTTTTGTTTTAAAAAATTTATTAGAATATTTTATATTACAATATTTTTCTCACACTGCCAGACAATGGCGTGTACTCTACAATATTATCATGTAAAATTAAACAATATGCCGTAGTGGAAGCCGGCACGTTCTCGCCGAATTCAAATTCTATTCTAATGTCAACAGAACCAACTTTGAGTGTTTCATTTTGTTTCGAGCAGTCCAAAACGATGTGTGGCATTTTCACCAAAAACGTTGACTTATCCAATAACGGTTGAGAGCTGCCGTCGTTAATAAAATAATACGATTGTTGAAAATCGGTGTACATGCGGTACATTATAGATGTATTGCCCTGTAGTTGATCGTACGGATAGTATTCTGAGTTCAGGTACAATTTTATATTGGTCAAGTTACATAAATCAAAATGCGAATTGTTTTTATGCATATAATTTTTACGATCCGTTTGAAACGCTATGATTACATATCTGGGTTTTTCCAACTGGCTGCTTGTTTTCACCGCCCACACCAAGTTGCGTGATTGTGGTAATGTAGGATACTCATAAAGCTGCCACTTTCGAAATGGGATGGTGATGGGCACATCCGATTGTACTGTTTTGAGTAGCGGTAATCTGTAGGTGTCCGATACGTTTATGAAAGGCAATCGCCAAATTAATTTATCCAATTTCACTTTAGAATGAACCGTTTGATCGGAGACATATGTGGCGTTATTATCGTTTGACGATCGTATCAATACCAACTCCTGTTTAACGTTCAATATTATTTTCTTATAATCCTCAAAGATGCCCATGATCAATTTGAGAGGAATGCAATACGAAAAAGCCCCGTCCGCCGCAGTCTCTAGGGTGGAGGTGTCGTGTGAAATTCCCGCATTCTGCAGTGTGTGCTTTTCCGCGTAGCGGATCGATAAGAAGTTTTTCAATAGTGAAGTTATCCCTGGGTTTCGAACATGATCAACTTCGGTTCCCCCGATTTCATAACGAATCTCATCAAACAGAAAGAGCATAGCATTGTTTATCAGTTTACAAGCGGCATTTGCTTTATCATTGTTATCGGTTAATTTACCCTCGATATACAAGTAACTGTCACAGGGCAATGTGTAAATATCCTGTTGGTGAACGGGGATGCGTATTTCATCACTATGGTTTAACGTTGTTGAAGCGTATGTGGTTAACGTGTGAAATTCATGTCGTGTGATTATTTCGTCGTATACCGCTTTTTGGGCAATATCGAGAACATAACCGCCATCGCCACCCATTATGTGTTGAATCCTAACGATTTTAAAAATTGTTTGTTACGTCGTGTAAGTTGTTTCATTCGCCAATTACCGACAACTGCGCCCCCACCAGATTTATCCTCTCTTTTTATGGTGGACACAGATGGTACCATTGATTTAACATTTTCAATCACTAATCCCATGACGTAAATGTAACGAAATTGATATTGATTCTTTTCTGAAGTTCACCAATTTACCGTTTTGATCTTCTAATCGCACATTTATATGAGATAGGCGGTTGGTGTTCACCGGGAAATATATTATATTGCTCGGTGCTTCAGTAATTTTAAACCCCGCTCCAACCGATGGGAAAAACTCGTATAAGGTGTGACTCTCTTTACCGTCTCTATAAGATCCGTGAGCGATGTTGCATACAACTCTTATCACGTTCACAGGAAAAATGTTCACTATATTAGGAGAATGATGCCATTTATTGGCTTCTAATATACCCGTATCGAACCCCAGTATCGCGCCAATTGAATCAGATTTTGTAAAATCAACCGTTTCGCTGCAAAACAACTCGGTGTGCATTGTTGAATTATTGGCTTTTAAAATAAATTTAAAATCCTTTATTGTGTTTTGAACTGATTTCTTTACATAATCTTGAATGTCTTCAATTTCATATGTACCTTCTGGTATGATGATTTTGTTTATTTTGCTGCCAAAATAGAATTTATCGTTAAGTTCTGATTCTATATTCGGAATAGAGTTGTATGTCATTAAGGTAACCAATCCTACCTCATAAGCGCCATCTTTAAGCTCAATCGGTGGAAAAATATCATATCCGATTGACGATTCCCGAGCGTTTAAGGAGAAAAGCATTGTCTATACAGATTGTCGAGACACAAATGACCACAGTTCACCGTGTTGAAATGTTGCCGTTTCACGTAATTGTAATGGATTACATTAGCCGCCCCCCGATCACCGCTTTTAAAATATTTCTGTAGTTCCAACGGCGGCCGCAGATTACCGAAACTATCGAAATAATTGATGTTATTACCATGTTTGTAATAGCAAACCCAATGTGTACCCCCTCCATTACTTGTATCCAAATTAACAATTCCACTCTTATTTTTACGTATAGATTTCGGTAAAAAATCACGCATAAATACACCTCTGAAATATTTTATTTTTAACACATACACCGCATAATATTCCAGTTCAAAATTTGTTAACGGTCGGTTTGGAATTTTATCAATTACTACCGTCGAGTACATCTTCTTTTTCTTGATGAACGTTTTTTTTTCCTTCTATTTAACCCACTCCCACTTTTCGGCCACGGTTTTATATACAATCCGCGACCAGACTGATTAACATGATTTTGTAAAGCACGCATTAGTTTTCTTTTCACGCCGTCCCCACCTTTATTTTTACGTCTTCTTTTTTTACATTTACTCGATGACATACCTCCTCCAAATTTACTTTTTAATTTCATAATATTAGTTACCGCCCAAGCCGATGCTTTTTCCCCCAAACTAGCGTCTGGTGCTTTAACACGTTCCCAAGCTCGATCTGCCAAAACACGATCTGCGTTTGCACGACTTGTGTTATCGCTGTACGTTGAATACGCAATGTCGTGTTCCTTACATGCTGCATCTAATTTATTTATTCCAGGATCTCCTCTTGCCAATCTTTTTTTCAATTTTGTACCCGGCCCACAATATTGATAACCACCCGGTAGATGTAACTCAATTGGTAGCGCATCAATTGTTTTATTTAAAATTGTACCCGGTATTGAGGCGATTTTACTAAATATACCCGCACCTTTGTGTACACGTACCATTTTAATGACTGGTCATTTACATTATTTACATTTTCAATTTATACATCATATAATGTTGTTACATCGGATGAAGGGAAAGTGAAAAAATAGTTCAGAAATTGTTCCAGAGTGTCTTCACCACGCATATATTTTTCATGAGTGCTCTGCCACTTTTTATAGAAGATATCCCAAGTCGGAGGTTCCTGTTTATTTAATTTCACGAAATTAACATATCGAGGGCTTCATGCCAGAAGGGCGTATCAACCAAAAGTATATTTATCAGGAGAGCATTTTAAAACTTTCTTGATTTTTCTTTCACTTTCTGTAGAAACCCGCATACTGTTATTTTAACAACTTTAATGCCTTTATCTAGCCTCAAACAGTATATTTTGGAACCAGTTGTTTGAACCTGATCACCGTGTGATTTTAGGCCCGTTTGGTCGATACGCCTTTATGGAATATACATAAATTTGTACAAATACGGCTGATACGCCCTTTTGACTTGATTAATTTTATCATTTTGTAATAGTGTTACCAATAACATTGTACATTTTAATTTTTTTATAGTATTGTTTTATTAAGTTTTACATTTTTATGATGTTCAAAAAATTTTAAGTTTTACAAAATTAATTTTATAAAAATTTACAATATTTTTGATAATGAAAATCTAAAAGTCGAAATAGTTTACCTACAGTTAATACATTAATTTACACCTGTTTTGTTGTATTATTGTATTATTTTTATTTAGTTTTATTCTTCTTCTTTAATTTTGTTACTGTTCTAATAGTACTAAGTTCTAATTCGTCTAAATCTTCTTCAGCTGTACCTTTTTTTGAACTTTTATAAGTTAAGGAAGTATAGAAGTTGTGAAACTCTCTTGGAATGACTTGAATTTTGCATAAATTTTGTAAATCTTCATATTTTGCTAAAGTGATTGGAAGTTCTGTTTGATATGCTGGCTCTAAGTTGTAATTTATATTGCTATTTCTAGTATTTGTTTTCGTTCTCAAAGTAAGTGTCTTGTATTCCTCCCAGTATTCGTTTTTGAAAAACATTTGCTCATTGTTGTCTTTTGTAAAGAGCAGACACTTCACCTGTTTCCAGTTCAGAAATGTTCCATCGTCTGCTCTCAGTTGATTGTTAAATGTTTTGCCCCTCAATTTTCTAAAATCGTAAAAATCACTAAAATTTAATTCTGTCAGGTCGTATGGCTTTCCTTTTCTTTTCGCAAGGCGAATAACATGAACCCAGTCATTAGGCCAGAAGATTTTAGTAAATTCACTAGCCTTTTCTATCGTAGCGTGAATTGAGTCGCACTCCATATGAGTGTGTCCTGGTTCTAAAAACTTCAATTCGATACTTCTAAGGGTTGCATGATCTTGAAGTACCATTTGCAACATTAATGCCACAATTGAATTCCGATTCTGCCCAGGGCAGCAATCAGAATACATAATTAATTTTGTACATGTTGTTGGCAAATTATTAATAAATATTTTTAAACATGTGGCTATTTCATTAGCTCCCCGATTGCCATTAGTTTCGCTCCAAAGAAAGCAATGTCCTTGTTTCTTGGCTACTTCATAAACCGTAAAGTTAAACACTGCTAGTTTTCTTTTGTAGAATACAGGTTTCCTGTATTCAAGCGGGCAATATAAAACAGCCTGTAAATCAAAATTTATGGTTATAACAGAATTATCTGATATAGCGCGTAATTTGTCATCATTCTTGGCTTCGTTAGCTGCATTCTTCCTTTTCAAGTGTAGCTCATATTCATCATTCCTGATACCATTTTCATTTTCGTTGTAATTGTAACACCAGCATTGATCCTTTCGAGGAGTGTGAAAACCAATATTTTTGTTTAATATTGTTTCTTTGTAGAGCGTTTTACCTAGAGGAGCCATGTCTGTTTCATAGCAGTGCTGAACGTATAACTCATACATTTTTTCTTTATTTAACATTGACTCCAGATATTTTTTGCTGGTATCTTTTCGGCACCAATGTGCAGGAACACACGGAAATGAATCAATATGTGCTTCCATGTGAGACACTCGTTGTAGATCTGCCTTGTTATGAGGTGTGTGAAGACCTCGTTTATCCGGAGAAGCCACGTTATTTGTAGCTCTGCAACTTTTATCTAACGCCACTCGTACTTTTTTCTCTGATAAGGAAAGTGTATTTAAAAAAAAAACTTTACAAACACGGTAAATTTGTCCATTGTAAGACAGCTTGTAAATTAAGGACTTTTGACGGCGAGAATTATTCTGTCGGCTTCTTTTTACTATTTGTGTTTCTACAAACCGACAAATAAAATCACGCTGTCTGTCAGTATCCCCAAGTTTCCAAAATCCTGTACATAATTCTTCTCGAACAGCTTCACTGAATTTATTTCTACAATTTAAAGCACACTTACAGGATGCTTTTGGACGTTTTTCGGGTTCAATTCTACCTGTTGTTTTTATATAACTTAGTCCTAAGTTTCTTCGTCGTTTCCTAATCTTCTTTTTCCATTGCTCTGGACTTTTACGCTTATTTCTAGTTTTCTTTTCATTCAAAGTAACATTAATGCACTCACCATTTCCATGCTCATTATCTTTATCAGCTGATTCACTACAGTTCACCTTTTTTGCTGGAGTCGTATCCGAGTTGCTAGAATCCATTTCATCTGGAAAGTATGATGGATCACAATCACTATCCTCAAACATATCCATTATCTCTTCTGGTATGCTCCGTACTGGACTGGTATCTATAAAGATAAAAGTAATACAATGTACAGTACTGGTAAATTAAATATTAGTTTATAAATATATCACGATGAAAATAGTAAATATAGGAATTTATGTCTATTGCTTTGCTACAGCAGTATATAAAATTGAAAATGAATCTTAAATTCAGAAGTAAATGACAAAGTTAATTATTACAAATTTAATAAACTCACTTCTTCCAGTTAAATCATACCATAGAGTATGATTATACAAAGACATTAATTATAATTAAATATTAGAGAACCGTTTTAGTTAAATACATTATGCCTTGAAATCTGATATTGTTTGTTTTTGTTGTAAACTTTTTACAAAGATTATTAAGAAAATCAATGGTAGATAAGATCTGACATGGCAAATTTAATATAAAAATACTCAAGTATTGGTAATATGAGAAATGGATCAAAGGAAGTAATCAAAATTTTTTATTAAACTGATATAAAAGTGGAAGCGACATTCCGAAGAATGTGGTAGCCTGTTACAAACAAAAAAAGCGGAAATGCATCAGTTTTTGTGGCTAGTAGTTCTATAAAACATTCTTATAAAATACAACTACAGTACTAAATAAAATTTATAATTGTTCTTGTATTTATGAATAAACTAAAGAAGTTTTATTATTACGATCTGATAAGCACTTAATGAGGTTATGCTTTTGATGTTTTGTTCTTAATTGACTCAAACGGAACTCAAATTCTGGCTGTAACAATTTGTGAATTAACATAGTCTAAGTATTAAAATTAGGAGTATAGAATAGAACTTACCAATATCATCACCTTGTATCTCGGTAGATTGTTCAGAAGGGTCCGTCCACATTTTATTCATTATTTTCTCAGCTCTTGAGGAAAACATTCTCTACAATCCTCTTCAGATCTTTACAATAAATCTTAATAAAACCACAATACAGTACTTTCCTACCTCTTTCACTGTTCTTTCTAACCTATAAGACAAAGTAGCCTACTACTTTCCCGCCAAGTTCTCTAATTCCACGATTGCCAACCGAATAATAAATTTTTTACCACAACTTTTTTATCTACCCAATATTTTCAAAATAATAAATTGCGAAAATTGAGTGCAACTTACATATTCATTTTTAAGAAATTTATTAAAATATTATGATTCTTTAAAATCTTTCTGTGCTAAAATGGCGTATAATTTCTGACCTCTTACACAATATTATGAGTTTTGTCAGACCAAAAGGGCGTATGTCTATACGCCTTTCTGGCTCAACAAAATATGAACTATAAGTGATACGCCAAAAAGGAAATATTCAATAACACTTTATTTTGCAAATTAACTTGTATGATCTTCTAATATGGCAAAATATAGACTATTTCAAACTATTTAAGAGTAAAACCAGAAAATTGTAATTTTGGTGGATACGCCCTTCTGGCATGAAGCCCTCGATATATTGGGAACATGAATAATTTCAGCGCGGAAAAAATAGTTAATGCATCATCTACACCCACCGCCTCGGCCACATTACACACCCGTTTCTTTTTAAAATCATAATCTCCCTCATGTGTTGTCGCAATCGGATTATGTTTTCTTCTGACACTAGTTATATGCCTACCGAATTTATCCACTGCCATTATGATAGTGATTGTAAAAACGACTCACCACCCCCTTTTATTAAACCAGCTTCATGTAATTCTTCAATAATCGAATAAATTTCGTTTGTGTGCGCATTGTTACCGGCTCGCTGAGAAGTTACCAAGTATCGTAGTCGTTCAACCAGCTCATTCGGATCATCCCAATAGGTGTAATCAATTTTGTTATCGCTTAATAACATTCCCTTCCCAATCGGTGGAAATATTCGAGAAATAATAAAACGATATTTAAACCCTCTATTGCTTTTAATTGTTCCAGCAGGAAAATTTAGGTGGGCGCTTGTAGCTTTCAATATATCACGGTATTTTATTAAATCTTCTTTAGTGTAATCATCGTCATATATTACTCTCAAAAATATTAGCTTAAACAGCCCTTCGGTACCCCTGTAATTTATTCCATTAATTCTAAACGTGTCGTCTTTCATTTCAATGATGGAATTGCCCAATTTCCAATGATGACCATCAAATGTTGGTCCATATGTCGTATCAACCTCTCTTTGGCGATCTTTTATTAATTTAATAAAATATTTTTTCGCCAACTTCCCGGTAAATTGGCTTTCCATATATTTTCTTAATATTTTATCATCTTCCACCTGTTTAGAAATTGACGGTTGCTCGGACATGGATTGGTTGTCATCGGTACCGCTTTCAGGTAATGGGGTCTCTATCGCCATTTTCTCCTCTTCGGTAATAATCGGTTCTTGTTCCATAGGCAACTCGGCAACTGCTTGTTTTTTCACCACGATATCAGCTCTAGATTCCTCATCATTGTCATCCATCATTTTTCGAGCTTTGCGTTTGTTTCCTCTTGTAGCATATTTTCTTACGGTTTTCTTTTTTCTTTTTTCACAATCATCATCATCATCATCATCATCATCACCCCAACCCCGTTCTTCAGCGTCTACCGGTTTTTTGTCTGAAAAAGTGGTGGTCTCACCTTCTCTTTTAACCTCTTTTTCAATACCTCCTCGTTTTCGTTTAACCTGACTATTTAATTGTAGTTCTATGTTTTTCAATGGCTCCAAAAGCGGTTTGAATTGTTGATCGTAAAAATCTTGTTTGATTAATTTATTTTTCACCAAATGTCTATGTTTCTTTTTAATGTTATCCCGTAACGCTTTAATCGCAGCAGTCACCTTTTCGCGCTCCATCTTTATCACGCATTGAATTAAATTTATCGGTATCCTCAAATTTATAAAACCTATCAAATCCGATTCTATATCTACCGCTATCAAGTTTTCGCTCCTTATCGATAACGAAAAACCCATATGCGTCCGATTTCCAAGCGTTACCACATATATGTTTAAATTTTTCAAATGGCATATCGGTGTTTACATGATCCGAATAAACATGGTGTAAATTACGATCATCTTGTTGAAACAAAACAATGAAATTAGCATTGTCGCGCACCAACTGTTTAGGAATCGAGCTGTAGGTTTGTGTTAAATAGAATGAATCAATATCACTGTGCCGCCCCATGGTGAAATAATTTCTAATATTATTTTGACTTTCACACGATATATCATCAAAAATTAATATCGAATTCGGTTGTACATCGTTTGGATGCGGAACTTCTTCATTTTCGGTGAATGGATAGTAATTTACTTCTTCAATATTCTGTAGTACACACTCCAGTAGTTGATATTTCGGTTGTTTTAACGTTTTCGAAAACACGTATACATTTTCAAATCTAAGTCCCTTCGGTTGAAACAATAGATTAAAAATAACATTCGTTTTACCAGAATTTGATGGACCGCAAATTATACAGCGAAAATTATTGGGTAACAATGAACTATGTTTAATTTTCTTTTTCACCTCGCTTGACAAAATATTATCAAAATTAATAATAGGTATTTTTTCCCTCTGTTTAACTGTGTTCAAAGCCATTGTTAGACAATATTTGTTGATGAAATCCAAGAATCGTATGTTTTATCGAAACCCAACCACCTGACTAAAACTTTGTCTCCTTTTCTACGCAACACTTTTTCAACCAAGTATACATCTGGATATTTAACTTTTACCATTTCTTGTTCATAGAATCCGCCTTTTATAAGTTCACCTCTATAGTCTTTCAAAATATACGTTATGGGATTAGTGTGTTTGATTTTGGCCACGGTGAATATTTCATTGGAGAAATTCTGTTCATACCCCTTTGCAAATACCCCCTTATACTTACTGATTCTTACATGATCGTTTAATTTAAATTTTGGTTTACCAGTCGGTGGATAGTATTTTTTTCGAATAGCATATATTCTTTTCAATACCTTCCCCTCGTTCTGCTTGTTAACATCTTTAGGTCGCATTCCGATGATTCTATGCACACTGTTGTTATATCTATTCAATAAAGTGTCCAATTTTTCTACCCACCCGTATGTACCTTGCTCAGTGAACATCCTCCACATCATATTTTTCAACGTTCGATTAAATCGTTCTACAATGGATGCTTTCTTTTCAGAGTATGTGTAGTAATGATTTATATTATATTTTTTAAAAAGTGACTGTACGGATATATTCAACCATTCCATACCCTGATCAGTTTGAAAATGTTTAATTCGATTATTTTTCAAAACAGGTTCCAACGCTTTCACAATGTCGCCGCCAGTTTTTGTTTTCAACGGAATAGCGTACGCAAATTTTGAGAAGCAATTGATCACCGTCATAATGTACCGATATCCTCTGTTGAATCGGGCAAATGGGATGACTTCTACTAAATCCGCTTGGTAAAGATCATTGATTCCTTTAAGTTCAACATATCGTCTTTTGAAATTGATTCTTTTCTGTTTATGTAGTTCTTGTGCAACAACAGCACGCACACTCATGTTGAAAAAACTGGACTCACACCAATAAACAACCCACTTTTATTCAGTACTGCATGGTATATATATTTTATTGAATCTTTTAATACAATCATTAGATGTTGGTTTATATGCAATCTTTATTCGAGTGATTAACAATAAAAAAGTATACAATAAATTGATTAATATTAGTATAAAATCGGTAGAAATATGATAGTGATATACTATGTTTTCATAAACATTATTTTTTCTTAACTTTAAAAACATTGATTTTGAATTTTCAATAATAGATTTTATATGATTATATAATGGAATCGTTGTTAACTCTTCATTTACCGAACACCGATTTAATTTGTACGTATCGTGAAAAAAACAAATTTCATTTGTCATGTTCAATATTGATAGATGATACCATATACGAAATTTTGCGGAAAAATTTTCTAGATTCGCATGATAATCCATTTGAGATAGTACACATTTTTCAATATGTAGAATTGCATCGGTGTCTGTTCGGTTTTCACCAGCCCACACCGCTAATGGTAGACTAGAATTTTCTGACATCATTAAGCGAATTTGAACAAACACAATAATTAGACATGTTACCATATACGCCATTGTCATTGAACTAAATGTTATGGATCATAACTAAAAGTTTTTATTCAATTTCAATGGGCTAATGTTGAATTTTGAGAGTAGATCTTTAAAACTGTTCAGCAGCATAGTATTGTAACATTTTATACCGAGTGCACCGAGTACATTTTTACCTGTGGTTATTAATTTTTTACTAAATTCATTATATTCATAGTACTTATTTCCCTTAAAAAAATAAATATTACCATTAAAGTGGCGGTATGATGACTCGATTCCGGGTGGTATTGTATTTGCAAACATATCAGACATGCTACCAAAGTGTTTAGCATGGAAATAACATTCGTCGATTTCAACATAATTTACATTATCGAATATTAAATATGTTTTACCTGTGTTAGTGTTAACAACTGTGTTCACATGACTGTTGTTGGGAATATTGAAAATGGAAATCGGTTTTGGATAACCGCTTATCAATTGTAAAGTGTTAATACTGAACATATATATATAATTATTTATGATCATCACAACATCCCCGTTAGGTCTTTGATAGGTTGCCGAAATATGCTTAATAGATTTTGGTATAAATGATAACCAGTCTGTGATTAAAAACGGTTTAATATTATTCGGCGAGAGATCATCATTAGTTGTTAAATCAAAATACCATACCCATTTATTATCATACAGTACATATAATCGGTTATTAATAATTGAAAAATGTTTTAAATTTTCCAATTTACACAGATTAATTGAATGAATATCTTCTGCATCCGTTGATTGGGAAGATTGCTGTACCACTGTTGCTTCTTTCTGAGTTGGTGTAGGCGGAGGTGACGGATTTCCATAAGCAAATTGAACTGCTTCAATATCATCAGTAGCTAATACCAATTGGTTTTCAGAATATAATGCATACATAACCGAGTCTTTATTTTGTGAATGCTCAAAACCTAAGCCATGCCCGATTTCATGTAGTAAAACAGCATACAAACTGCTTTGCTCTTTGTTGCTTACATCAATTTCGACGGACCAATTCTCATCGGTATCGATATGAATTTCAACAACAGATTCGGGGGATGTGGGATAATACGCATGAGCCAATATAGATCCTTTACCATCAAAGGGAAACATACATTTATCTTTATTATAATCTTCAAATTTATGTTGTAAACGTTTGAACGAAATTAATATATTAGGATGTGTTTTATTTTGCGTAAATGTTAACCCCGAATGCATTGCCCATTGTTCGAACGCTCTCCTTGTTACACTAAGTACGTCGGCGGTGGCTAGGACAAAGTGCCAAGTTAGGTTTCTATGCTGCCACACAACCGGTTTTACACTGTAATATGCAATAATATCACTAACACCACACCTGGGTTTTTTCATTAACTCAATTACATCATCAGATATGAATCCATTAGTAGTGTTTAAGTTATAAAATTCTTGGAACATGTTCAATGACGACTGGAAACTTACATCATCAACCAGATTGTCCCTGCTCATAAAACCATAGTTTTGTAGGTAATTTAATACAATCGTATGATTTGCATTAATATTATGCGCATAAAGCGCTACTAGGAAAAGATATATTGCCACGTTCATGATTTCAATTAAACTAAAAAATAAGTTAATGGAAATACATTTTTATAGGTTTAAAAAATTAAACCAAGTTTTTAACAATTATTTTATTGATAAAAATAATTACATATTACAAAATAGTTTATTTATACAAGTACATCAAATATTAACCATGGAAAAAATGGTGCATCTTTTAACATTTTTTCAATATTACAAAAACAAACAGGATTTATAAACTCAACTAAAACATTTTCATGTTGTTCACAACCATTATGGTTTATATAAAAATTTGCAGATTCATGTTGTTCGATGTAATATGCTAATTGAACACTCAATTCAAATGCCGTATTTATCTCACCGCCCGACACTAGCTGTATTAACCACTGAGTGGAAGAAACATACGAACCACAATCACACTCCATGATTCCTTGTAATCAACTAAATTCAATAAATCTGTTTTAGAAATTTTTAATCCATTTTTGTAACCCCTACAGGTTTTTTATTAAACTAACAGATAAACCTCTGTATAAAAATTTTACACATGAGGCTAATGTGTGACAAAATTTAACAATGTATAAAATGGTGCCGGTTTTAACAGAATATCCATTTTACATAAACTCGTTCAAAACTCGGGTTCAAAAACTCGGCTATAACAGTCGTATGCCGTTTATTATCACTCCTACATATATGTAACTTGGAAAAATCCTCTATATTGATATATTTAAGTAATTCATCACTAAACTCGCCTGCGGGTTTACTAGTACCGCAAAAATGCTCTATTTTCCACTGAGTCGAAGACAGACGATCACCGCAATCACATTCCATGATTTCTGAAACTTGGAAAAATCCATTATATTGATATATTTAAGTAATTCATCACTAAACTCGCCTGCGGGTTTACTAGTACCGTAAAAATGTTCTATTTTCCACTGAGTCGAAGACAGACGATCACCGCAATCACACTCCATGATTTCTTGTAATCAACTGATTTGAAGGGTTCAATTTTAAAAAAATATATTACCCCCACTCAATTATTAATTGAATAATGTCCATACGCGATTGTGTGTATGTTGTCATTTTGTACAACTCGTTTATCGTCGTATCTACTTAAAGCAAATTTGTTGCATTCCACGGTCGTTATAACATGCTTTTTAGATTTAAACAAATACATTTTCCTGTAATTAGCTTTATCACGTCGTTCATCCTTTATTTTATTTTTTGTAAATAAACAATTTTTATAGTCGTCGAACAAAATATTTTTATTTACTACATTTTTTTTAATACCTTTAGCTTTTTTCACCACAACTTCTTTGTCCATTAAGTAACGGAATGAGTACAATTTTGAGCGTAATCCTATAAATTCAATTATCGGTACACCATTACATTCATCCTTAAATTTACCCATTACTTTTTTATTTTTTTCCGAATATAGAGCATGGTTTTTCGGATAGTCTGATAAATCGAAAAAAGTATTTAAATTCGGGTCATTTAAATCATTATAAAGATCGTCAGTTTTCACCTCGTAAAAAAGGCTATCGGTATCACTATACAATAAACTTAAATTGTCACCATAATACTGTTTCATAATATCATAATGAAAAAAATACATCAATTTTTTACTAAGTTCTAACACGGTAAAACCTACATAAATTGGTTTATTTAATATCACTTTTAATTTGCTTAATTGAACTGCGCACAAGTTTTCATTGTAAATTATTCTATCTTTAAAATTAATTTTATTTATACATTTTTGCAATTTTTTCGGACAACTAATTAGTTCTAGATTTATATGTTTTCTAACATTTTCCATGGTTTTTCCAAAAACCGAATTGTTAAGAAGTTTGTAAAAATCTTTTTCAAATGCGTTACTGGCAACGGATCTTTTCTGTGTGTTAAACAACACATAAGGTTTCATCCAATCTCGCTGGGCAAATTTTAATATTCTATGGATTTTTTTTAATTTAAGCCCGTGTGTTATGGCCTGTTTTAAATTGCTAAAATGACAAACATAGTTTGTTTTCGGCTCAAGCGTTGTCATTAATTTTTTTTGTTTTGAACCTGGAGGAACTTTATTTTCAGGGAAAAACGGTAAATCATTATCCAGGTCATGTAAACTTTCTGGATACTCTACATCAACTTCAAGTATATATCCGGTTTCTCCATCATCCGGTTTTGACATTACATCGAAATTTTTGACCGATTTCATCCATTCAAATTTTGAGTATGGTAAATGATTGCTTAATGCATATCCATACAAATTATTTGCATCGATATATGCTAAATAACTGGTTGGTTTTGTTGGATCATATGTTTCTGATACATATTTATTGTTGGCTATCGCATGGCGTTTAACGCACATTGAGATCCCACCGCGGATTCCTTTTTCAATCATCAAATGCATATCAATGTCGGTCAATAACTCTAGTTCAATTTTTGTGAAATACAACATGGCATCAAAACTGAATCCAGGAAGTGTGTAATAGTGAGCACAATCCAACTTATATGAATCTACACACAATTTTCTAAAAGACTCGAAAATATCGGCTAATAACAAAGTGTCTATCTTTAGATATAATTTGCTATATTCCCCCAACGTTTTAATTTTAAAATGGTTCCATACATTAATAGCATGCTGATAATCATTTTCAGATATATTTTCACCCGTTAATTTACTGTAAAATTTATCTATCGGTGGGAGTTCTGTCTCGTTTAACCGCTCAATTGAGTCGGTGTATTCATATGGGTAAACACCCTTTCTAGTTACATAACTTATATCATCGGGGTAAAAATGTTTTCGAATATGGTGAAACTGATCATTTGGTAAATTCTTTGCTAAAGCATCGAACGGATAATTAATGAATTTATAGGAATCAAGAAACCTTAACAAAATACCGTTGGCCGTTCGTTTAGTAAACGAAACGAATTTTTCAGTCGAGTTTGGGATTACGTTTATGTTTTGTATATCACAACCCAATTGTCGAATTATAAAATGTGCATCATAGTTAGCACCATTATGAAGAAATATGGGTAAAAATGTTTGATTTCTTCGTTTCAAATTACAGTTGTAACATAAAGCTGCACGATATTTGCCTGTTAGATGACAATGATCACGTTGAGGTGTCATTGTCATCGAAAATTCTACATTACACATTTCACAAGATGTTTTTGACTCAAATGAGACTATATCTTGTTCAGTCATTTGCATTTCTATATTTAATTTACTAAATTCTCCTACTTTATTAGCAATATTTATGACATAGTTCATAAACACTTCAGCTGCGTCTACCCCTTCATATACATACGGATCTAAAGGTAACTGACATTTTAATTCTTCAGGCAACATATCGTTGACCACTAAATAACAACAAAAGCTGAACGGAATATGGAGATCTGTGTCAGTTGTATATGATAAATTGTTCTTATTCATTTTATGACAAGTATGTAACGGTGCTAATGCACATTCAAAGTCGGCATATAATACAATGGGCAGGGGAAATTGATAATGATAATTTTTGAATTTAAGAATAGGTTTTGTACCATCTAACGATAATTCAGGCATTTTTACCGCAGTCGCCTTATGCTCCCCACAATTTTTTATATGATTGTTTAATATTCTATCATTGCTGAAATGTAATGAACAACGATCACAAATTTTTAATTTTGCTTTATGTTTTGTAATCTGAGATCGAACTAGCCTCGATAAATTCTTAATGTAACAATAGTGTGTTTTGCCCTGCTCATTTTTTAATAATAACAAATTAAAATGTTGTTTCCGTTTAACTTTGCACAACCTTTTAGGGATAATATCATTGTCCAAAATACCATAAACATTAATCGAAACATTATTGTTTTTTTCAAAACGATTAATCTGATTCAATGGTGTTGGAAAATCAATACCTTCAAAATTAAACATGTTTAGACAATCATTATAATGATATGAAATTTTTTCAGGATTCGTGCTTTTAACAACCGAACAGAGAATTGACCACTTAAAACACATTTCATCATTTACATTTTTGCAATTTATTACTGCTTTCTTTTTTGCAATTTCTAGTGGCAAAGGAATATATGAAGATCCACCCAACGGTTTATATTTATTAATTCGAATAATTAACGAATCAACGCTTAATAAAGACCAACCAGATTTATGCCCCTCATAATTCGACTCCTCTTGACAAAGTTTTTTTATTTTTTTTCTAAAAATTAAATTTAAATTAGAACCAGAAAGTGCAGAAACATTTTGTGTTTTAAACATTATGTTTTGTTTTTCATTTACTACATGTTTAATATATGTACACTCTAATAAAACATTAAATTTTATTGCACCATATTGTTCAATGGTTTTTTTTAATAAAGTAATAACGCTTTTCGTTTCACCTACTAATAAATTAAAAATATCTTTATATTTAGTGTTTTTATACATATATGTTTTGATGTTACCTTTAAAGGCTGATTCTACTTCCACAAAACTGTCTTCTTCCTGTACGTTATTTAATCTAGCCTGTTTTTTCGTAGTAGTCGACGTTGATGGTAATACAGGATTAATATTTAAAATCGATGATCTTGTTGAACTTGCCGCAGATGTCGATGGTATTGATAAGAATTCTTCTGGATGATTGTTTGATGTTGTTAACTCCGATGGATGAGTTGAACTTGCCGCAGATGTCGATGGTATTGATAAGAATTCTTCTGGATGATTGTTTGATGTTGTTAACTCCGATGGATGAGTTGAACTTGCCGCAGATGTCGATGGTATTGATAAGAATTCTTCTGGATGAATGTTTGATGATGGATGAAATTGAATGACACTCGGTCGTAGACAATTTAAAAATGTTCTTATATATTCATTACTCATTTTTGTAAAAAATTAAAAGAAAGCTGAAAAAATATTATGAGAATCTTGAATACGTTTACGATAGAAGCGTGTTTAAAACTAAAGTAATAGTCATAAAAGAAACTTATATTAACAGATAGATAATTTTCCTACAGCTAAGGTGAAATGAAGGTTAATTTGTAAACAACATTATAGTTACAATAAATTACTACGAAGCCTATTTGAAAATGATAACACGTTAATTGACAGTTCTAGGAACATAATAATTATTTAATACCTGCATAGAAACAAAATGCGCACATGCATATGACGTACACAATGAAAAGGTGAAATGAAGGTTAATTTGTACATTATATCTGTAATAAATTACTACAAAACCTGCTTGAAAGTCATAAACATGCACGCTCCTAATTGTTAATTATTTATTACCTACATTGAAACGTCATGTACAATCCTATTTATTAATTCTAGTATATAAATTTAATTTACTATCTTTGCTTAATACAGCCTATGTTTAGAGTATATAAAGATAATATTTTCCAATGCAAAATTATAACCATTCTCACATTACAAGTGTGTAATAGTACTACTACTGATAATATTTTACCGTCGTTATCTTAAAAACGTAAGTAAAAAAAAAAATATTTCATATATAATAATCTACAAAATACTCTTAAATAACTTAAATTGTCCATTATTTAGAAAATGTTTTAAAATTAAATAATAATATTAAACTATTAAATGTTTTATTTTCTTTAAAAATATTAATATAATTAAAATTAAACTCAAATCATATTATTAAACTATTAAATGTTCTGTTTAAAAATATTTAGTAATTAAAAAAAATGTAAGTAATTAAATGTTTTATTTTGTTTAAAAATAATAATATAATTAAACTCAAATCATATTAAACTATTAAATGTTCTGTTTAAAAATATTTAGTAATTAAAAAAAGTGTAAGTAATTAAATGTTTTATTTTGTTTAAAAATAATAATATAATTAAACTCAAATCATATTAAACTATTAAATGTTCTGTTTAAAAATATTTAGTAATTAAATGTTTTATTTTGTT
Organism: Catonia carolina; assembly: GCA_035578175.1. NCBI lineage: Eukaryota > Metazoa > Arthropoda > Insecta > Hemiptera > Achilidae > Catonia > Catonia carolina. The sequence continues at coordinate 320,336,533 of JAQMRL010000001.1, read as the reverse complement.
TAAAAATAATAATTAAAATTAAACTCAAATCAAATTATTAAACTAATAAATGTTCTGTTTAAAAATATTTAGTAATTAAAAAAATATATAAGAAATTAAATGTTTTGTTTTGTTTAAAAATATTAATATAATTAAAATTAAACTCAAATCAAATCATATTATTAAAATATTAAATGTTCTGTTTAAAAATATTTAATAATTAAAATAAAAACAAACTTTTTAAAAAGATGTAAGTAATTAAAATTAAAATTAATTAAATTCATCTTTTTTTATAGATGGAATCTTTGAAATATTCCACCGATGATGTTATAAGAAAGCTGTTTCAAATTCAGTTAAATACAATTATATTATGGGAGACAGTGTTAAAAGAAGTGAAAGGTGAACTTTTTAAAGAGAAAGAATTTAATGAGAACTTAATTTCAATTCACCGATCATTGGAACATTGTTTAATAATATTAAATAAAAACATTGAAAAACACCCCTCACAAAATTCTATTATTAATTTTAAACTAAAGATCCTAACCTACGATGATTTCAAAATACTTATAAGTAATATAAATATGGGTGAAAAGTGCTTTTTTGAGGATAACGTTGTTCATTTTGTCAATTGTGTTCAAAAAATCTTGAATTTAAAATCTGGTACTAATCAAATTTCAGATGTTGATTCCGAATCTGATAATGATGATCTAGATCAATTCAATAAATTGTTTTCATCTAAAAACGAATTTCCCCAATCTTATGCACAACTTGTTAATGATGAGAGATTGACCATAACAACCCCTGGAGAAAAAGGATCAGTTATGGTCAAAATTGAAATAACAGACACAAAAGATTTAAAAAGTATCAATCAGAAACGTCACTGGACAAAGGTTGCGAAGAAAATAGTGTTCTTATGTGAACAGAAAGACTCTGATTTTTGTATGATTAGGAGAATTTTAAAAAATCAAAAAAGAAAAATTATGAAAATAAAAAATTTAAGAAAAACACAAATTGACATTAAAAAATTTCTAACAAAAGATTAACTTGTTTAAATGTTTATGGGTTCGGTTCTACAGGTATTTAATTCAAAATTATTAAATAATATTATCTGCTACCATTTATGTAATTGTTAACATTTAATTTGTATAATTTTTAGGTCTTTATAAGATGAGTAAATTAATAAAAAACCGTGTAAACACTATAAATGAAAGACATCATAATAGAGGTTTCGTTCGTACTACTTCTGTGTACAGATTAAATTTAAATGAAGCAAATGCCATAAACTTAATATTATTTAATGAAATATTAAAATTTGTGCAAAATTTTGGAATTAAAATAAATGTTAATTTCCCACGCAATTGTTGTCTAACTGGTGCTCAACCCTCAGATGATTTTTGTAACGATATAAATTTAATAACACTTTTAGATAATGAAGCGCATGCATCAAATTCTAAATTTTGGTGTATAGCAGGAAATTTCATTTCTGTTTTGTTTGGAAAATCATCCAACTATGCGTTAATTGATGTTTTCTTTTTACAAACATCGGACTCGCAAGAAAACAGACAAGATTCATATTATTGTAAACTTATTACATATAAAAGTCAATCATTTTGTTTTACATATTTAAAAGAAAATCCATTGCTTCCCAACTGTCCACACACATGTACATATGCGTTACTTAGCGCTTTTGATGTTAGCCTATTAAAAAATGCGATATATCGAATAAAAAATGATTGGTTTGCTATGAATTTAACAGACTATGGAATTCGGTGTGAAATAACAAAAAAAATTCGAGAATTTGAAAAGAAACGTCGGGTTAAAAAACCTTTTAATCCCCCTGGGTTAGGGGAACTTGCTTGTCAATATTATTTAAAAACATACATTCTTTCGGATTATTATAGAATTCTTTTAATGAAAACGTGGGAAATTAATTGAATAATATATGTTTCAAAATTTTTTACTTTTAATTGTAATGTATTTTTTAGATAATAATGGAAAATAATCAAAACGAGAAAAAAATAACACTTATTCAAATTTTATTAAACATTTATCTAAGAGGAATGAATAAAATAATTACATGGGAAAAAATATCTACTGATTTGCGGACGCAGACAATTACTATAGTTGGTACAGAAGCAGAATATAATGACGAAATAACAAAATTAAAAAAGGAAATTATAAATATTGCGAATGTGTTAAACGGCGGTATAAATAAAGTAATTGAAAATAAATATCATCAAACGTTTAAACAAAAACCAATTACATTTACTTTCTTTCTAATGCTATTGGAAAAAATGAACTATAATAAAATATTCAATAAGTCGTTCAGTGATTTATCATCAGATGTAATAATTAATATTATTAAAGATATAATTAATAAAAATATTGAAGTAGAAAATGGTAGCGATGATGATGAAAGCGAATGTAATGTTCCAAAATTAATATTTAAAAGTGTATTAAAAAAAGTTATTATTGATGATGCAGAAAATGAAGTAGTTACCCTAGATTTTGAGTGTGAAAAACAGGCAGGTCATAGTAGAAATTTAAAAAAAGATATGGAGTTTTTAGTAAAAGTATCGATGGAAAGGGTTCCTAATAAAAAAAGGAAAATAAATTAATTTTTCTATATTTTATCTGCTTGAATTGTGTGTAATACACTTTTTATTAAAATAATACTAAACTTTTTTATCTTTATGATTTGTATCTAATGTATAATTAAAATTGTTTTTTAGAAAAATGAACTTTGAAACCGGTCAAAATATTTGCACTAAATGTGATGAAAACTTTTGCCATCGATGTGCAAAACAATTTCCATGCGCATATTTATTTAATAGGCATCTCATAAAAGACCAGTGTCAAATTCACGAATCTTTCAAAAATAAGTGGGACCATGGAATCACCCACAGACCAGAGTTTTGTGGACGTTATGCCACTACAAACCCATGTATGCGATGCCTAGGCATAATGTGCAGACGTTTAAGAAACTGCAATGAAATGAAATGCAGATTCTGCAGAGCACAAGTTATATTTGATAGTTAAATTTTAAAAATAAAAAGCAAGTATTAATTTGTAACTTCATTTTTTCTGATTATTAACATATTTTCACTGTATTTATGATTGTTGTGTAAATCGCAAAGAATTGTAACCGATAAGTTTGAATTGAAATGGGTTTAAATGTAACTTAATTAATTTTTATGCGTGGTTATTAATTTAACTTGCATTTTTTCAATGTCATGAATTTTGTATTCACCTATAATTTACTACGTAATACAGTTGCTGAAAACTGTCACCGCTTTTGCCGTGACGGAATTGAGCAATTTTATTTGCAGTAAGTCGGTTAATGCAATTTTCATTAACGATTTCTATCGTATTTTATTGTAAAATTATAATATAAGCACTTTATTATATATATATATATATATATATGTAACTTGAATTAATTGTAATTAAATTATTGTTAACGTTTTTAATAGTAATAAATAATCATATTACTTATAATTCGATTGTCAAAAAATGTTTTACCTGTGTTTAAAACCTAAAAACTGTGGTTTGGATAAAGTTTCTAAACTTATTATTTAGAAATATGTTTACACGTCTGCACTATTACATGGCTTATAGAAGAATGAGAATAGTAAGTAATAAACTAGACCGTCGCTTGCACATCATAAATTCTTGTCAAGTGTAAACATAAATTCTCAGGTAATTATTACACGTGTACATAAATTCTCATAATCGCTACACGCGCGTGTACATGTAATAACTTTTTTAATTTTACTGTCACATAATTCTTATTTAAATTAATAGCTTTTTTAATTTGAACTGCCATATAATTCTTATTTTAAATTAATAACAAGGCATAAAAGATATGTGTCAATGTTATAATACTAGTACTACTACTAGTACTACTACTAGTACTATAGTACTACAGGGTGTTTAAAAAAAAAAGACAACATTTATTAGTATGATGAAAATCATATTATTTAAATGATAAAACTTCAATATCTAGATCCCTAAAGGACCTAGCCCAAAACTGATTGAAGTTTTGGAACCCCAAAATTTTTGCCCCTTCAAAATGTAGGGTATGCAAAATGGAATACATATATGTATGACGGGTTGCGTTTGCAGTTATTGAAGGGGCACTTTTTTAAAACTGTAATAACTTTTGAACGGTTTATCCGATTTTTAAAATGAAAACGGATATCTTCTCAGCTCGACGAAAGGAAACTTTTGCCATATAGTAAAACAATAGTTTTAACAAAAATACATTATTTATTTTAATGTCTCGTGCAATATCATATCAGTATTATTAAAAACTGGTTGGTTGCATCATGTCTGACATATACACATATCCCGATATTACACATTTCAATATTGCGCCGGCTTTACAGACAAAACCTAAATCAAATCTGTGTACAAAATATTTTAGTGGTAAACAAACGTTTTGTGGGAATTATTGCAGTCCAAAACGGAACCGAAGGTGGTAAGTATTATAGAAGATGTGTCAGTTGTGATAATTATCATGATAATTTCGGAAATGACATGAAACAATATTACAGGAAACTAATAGAATCTCACCCCACCACAATAAAATCAGGAATGACTGTTACCCTAGAGGATGTTAAGGCAGCAGTATTGATTATAAATAGTGTGATTTTAATACGAAAAAAATCATTTGGTTTATAGATATCATGGAGTACTTTTGCGATGCGCAAGGCTTCCTGGGTAACAATAAAAAATTTATATTCAAAGAGCTGGCGATTATTTCCTGCGATCATGGAAAAACGTTAAATGTTCATTACCTGTTCAAACCCCCGTTTCCGTTTTCTGGTTTATCAACCAAAATGCAGAAAATGGCGACGTGGTTACGTAATGTGCATCATGGGTTAGATTGGAACTGTGGTATTCATGATATAAATGAAGTATCTAAAATATTTGAAAAAATTTCTGCGGGAACAATCTATGTAAAGGGTCAACAAAAAATTGGGTGGATAAAACCGTTTGTAAAATCGGAAGATGTGACGATTATCGACATAGAATCAACTGGGTGTCCACAATTAGGACAACTCAGAGCGTCATATCGTTTAGATGGAATAAAAAAGTGTGGTTTTCTCCACGCAGTTGGAGCAGTTTGCGCATATGAAAACGTAAGAATGTTATTTCATTGGTGGCGTGACAATAAATCAGATTGCAACAAAACTATTTGGTTAAATGTGAACATAGTGAAAAGTGAAAAAGGTACAGACCAACAACGCTGTCAGGAACATTTTTGGTGGCGTGAAGAATCTGATTATGGTGACGATTTTGACGGACCTAATCCGTTGAAGAAAAACTGCTCGTTATGTAACGATATGTTCTAAAAAATTGTAATAATATTTAAACAATAAATGTATCTTTACAAAATAGCATCTTTTAATTTCAAAAAACAATTCCTTATCTAACCCTCCCTGCTGCTGGTACTTACAAGGTTTTATGTAGTAATAAATTATCATATCGCGATACTACTATTATTACACATTATGATGGTGTTGCAAATTATGCGACAAATAACCTTGGGCCTTGGGTCAATTTTATGTAGTAATAAATTATCTTTTTACCTGACAAACTACTACGTTGTATGATAACGTGAACCAATTTTATGTAGTAATAAATTATCTTTGACAAACTACTACGTTGTATGGAACGTGAACACCTTGGGCTGACCTCCTTTAGGCCTTCATTGACATCATCCACCCACGTTATCATAAAAAAACGTAGTAGTTTGTCAAAGATGATTTATTACCACATAAAATTGGTGGTTCGTTCTGTTGCATTTATTACTTTGTCAGATAAAAAGATGATTTATTACTACAAAAGCAATAAAAAAGCAATAAAATCCACAGAAACCCCAAGATACTACTACTAGTACGTTCTACACTCGGGCCCTTTACACCCGTGTGTAGAACAACGGGCGATAATAACCGCCCTGGTTGTTCGCCCTTAAAAAAAAAAAAAAAAAAAAAAAATTGTTATTCATAAAATGGATGATGATGTTGCTCCGGTTTTACATAAGTACTGATTGTACGTACCAAGTAATTTTATAATTTTCATAGCTGCTATTCAACGTACGATATTTAAAAAATTAACCAGTTATACAGATAGTCTTAAAATGTTTTGTGACTCCCAACAAGAAGTTTACCTACACATAAAAAATGTAAAGTAAGATCGATAAATCAGAACCAGACTGTGACATTTAAAAATCAAGACTTTTGAGAAATGAAGGAAAATAGATTTAGAAATAACTTTCAAATGCAGTTGCACAAAATCATTTGTCATTACCTACCTGAAACCCATACAACACTAATGAAAACACTTCAAATTTATAATTCACACGAAAAATATCTTTATTTTTGTGACTGATATGCTATAAAATAAATTTTTGTTTGAATTTTTTTTGAATTAGAACAGTATGGTTTTGACAATCTAGTTCACCTTTCCTACATGTTACACTGTCAGCATGCACTAACTATAATAATATACTATGTCATTGCAAAAATGACGATCAGCACCGTACTTTATATTTAAAATATATAAATTTTTGTACAAATTAGTTAAAATTTACGAATTTATAATATAACTAGAACATTAGTTACAAGAACTGAATTTTAAATTTTGTTGGGTGGGGGGGGGGAACATTATCATATTATAAATAATTGTAACAAATTATGAGTGTTAAATTCAATTTGTGTTCTAGTACATTTTTCTCAATAACAATATTAAAAACAAAAAACATGTTCTAGAAACTTTTTTATACATAGGTATAATAAACATTGATAAAAAAATAAACTAATGTAAAACATTGATAAAGACTTAAAATAAACAATGTTAATAAGTTTATTTTCTACAAGAGTATAACTACAGTGATAATAAAACTTTAAAAGGTCAACAGACTTGACCAGGTGACTCTTACACGACTACGAATTGGTCACACTAAACTGACACACAGTCACCTCATGACGAAACAAGACTCTGTTTACTGCAGACACTGCAACACGAAATTAACTGTCAAACATATTCTTGTGGAATGTCCTACCTTGAACACTATACGGAGACAATTTCACTTACCGGACAATTACAAAGACTGCGTTAATCACACACAGTACACAAAGACACTGGGCTTTATTCAATTTTTAAATATTCAAAGACAATTTTAATGCAAATTGTAAATAAAAGTGCAATTCATACAAAATAATTTATATTTTAAAAGTGTAAGATTCAATTATAAAAGTGTAAATTCAATTATGTAATTAGTGTTTTTTATGTAATGGGGTCGCTAAAAACTTAGAATGTTGATGCGACCATAATAAACCAATTATAAAAAAAAAACTTTAAAAATATTTTAAAAATTCAGTGACTTTAAAATGTACAGAATTACAATACCTTATTAAAAATCCAACATACAATTATTAACTTAAAATTAAGGGGAGTTGAATGGCCCTATGTCATCAATGTTAAATTACACATATTTGAGACCCGTTTTCTCCAAAACTATTAGAGATAGAAAGATGCAATATTTTGGCTGCATTAATGTACATGTGTAGAGGCTACTGAAGCAGCATAGTAGCAATATTTTAGAATATACTTAAAAAAAAAATTAATGTACGATTTTTACTAATTTTTAGACAACATAAACTATGAAAAAAATTAAAATTACCATTAGATTTGTGTAATTCGGCTTCAGTAGCATCTTCTTATGTTCAATAAAACTCAGTAAACATTTGAACCCAATATCTCAAATGGTTTTTGAGAAAAAGGGGTTTTTGGATGTAAAATATTGAATTTTCGGAGAAACGCAAAAAAGTATGAAATACATAATATTTTGATTCTTACCTGTGCTAAAATCCACCAGGGCAGTAATGAGTTTCTTCATTTTCATCTAAATTAAGCCTTCTTTTTCTTCTCATAGTCCTTGCTTCTTTTGAAATTTGCAAGCAGGAATTTGCAGTAATTTGCAGCAATATCTGATTTTTTTTATTCTATCAATATCTGCCTTTTCTAGCGCCGCAATAGTATTTTTACCAAGATCTGATACACCTAACTCTTTTAAAACTTTAAGCCTGCCTATGCTGCCATCATTAAATGTAATGAAGGCATAATCATAAGCTCCTACTTGTAAGGTATATAGGCCAACAAATACATTTTTTGGGATACGGCTCAATAGAACATTGTTGAACGATTCATTCTTCACATTCTGAGTTTTTTCATGAAGGCATTTCCGTAGAAGGTCTGGCTTAGCTAAGTCTTGGAAGATACGTTTCATTTCCTGCATCACAGCAACTGGGATAGAATGTTTGTGGGTACGTTTTTTTCAGCAGCTGCTATGTTGTACCTACACCATGTATCTGGATAAGGAGGGCATAATTGATGGGTGGGATTTTCATCCGTTGAACGTCGATGAAAGTATATGGCCCACATTGCTCTAGTCATATTTTTTAAATTACCACAATTATCCCTAATAGCTTTTCCATAATAAGACTGAAGTTCATCTATAACCCTGTCAGGCAAACGTCCTGCCCCTTGCATAGATTTACCATCGGTAAGTACTTTGCCACGTAAATCATTTTTCAGTTTCCGCAATCGCTTACCTAACCTTTTTTCAACATGGCCTGCACATTCTAATTTGTTAACGTCAATTCCTTCATATGGTTGCTTCTTGATACAGCTAAAAATGAATCAGAATCCCTATCCCCTAAAAAATTAACATACCTCACACCTCTGTTATCTAATGACCGTTTGAAAACAGAAACAGCAGCGACTGTTTCCATTCTGCCACTTGACCCTTCATAATTTTTATTACAATAGGGCTAATGCACCATTTGTTTTTCTTCTTTGTTTTTTAATTTTACACAGCTACTAAATTACGATGTCACTGAGTACAAAGTAGTAATTAAAACTAATTAAACCATGGTAATTCGACAATTTTTTTAAAAAGCACTGCCTTTATTATTAAATCATTTTGTAGAACGGTGGCGCTACACTTTAAGAAATTTTTTTAAGCTTAGGCACATTATTTAAAATGATAGAATTAGGCAACTTATAAAAATTTGAACGCAAATAAACAATAGTAATACTATTATCCCTTTGATTGACCTAGTCACTTTCAGAAGAAAGTTCTTTATCTCAGTTTTTTCCATGTTGATTGAAAATTAACATCTTCTTATCACTTATAATTGTTGATCACGTAAGCATGTTCAAGTTGCAACTTAGGCATCTTTCGCGAAGTTCTTGTTCGGACATCAATCAATACTCATGTAACTTGTATCACTATAGTTATTTTTATAATAAATAGTAAATGGGCTACTTTTTTCAAAGTGCATTGCCCTAATGTTATTCCAAACCACTTTTTGACCATAAGAGTTTTTACTGTAGTTATGCCAAGAGAAAGAGCTAGTTTTTTGAAGTCGTAAATGTCGTCAGTGTTTATTTCAATTACATTGTAGGAGTGTCCAGTCTTTTTCGCAGATTGTTCAATACGGATACTAATTGTGAAGGGTGAGTGATAGGACCTGCTTTTATAAATTCGTCCTCTCTTTCTCGATTGCTGCATGTATAGAATCATTTTCGTTTTGAGTGTGGCCAGCAATAAGATACTTCTGTGTAATTGATTCAATATTATTAAAATTCTGTAAGGCGTATAAATATAAGGCAGCAATATTTTTATTTTTCCCAATACAATTATCCGCGTATAAAATTAATTTCGTCACACCTATACTTAACTTTTTTCAATTAATTGCAGTAGACATGAACTAACTTCATTGGCTCCTTTCTTTGCTGTTGTCTCTGTCCAGAAGAATCAGGTGCCATGTTTTGACTGTATGTCAAAAGTAGTAAAATTAAAACATGAGAGTTGCACCGCACAATACTTAGGACGTTCTATAAATGACTACTTATTAATTTATATACGAGTGCAGAACTTCCAGTTCAGGAAATAATTCCTGAAGGTGGGATAAACAACAGAAATCTTGGCAACACTTTAGGACATATAAATAAAAACAAAAGTTTTATGTTGTGTTAACCCATGAAAAATTACATATTTAATTTTAAAAATAACAAATCATATACACTCAAAAGGTGTGGCCACACAAAATTATATTATAATTAATGAATTATAAAAAAATAAAGTTCCACAAAAGAAATAAAGTATGTTCGATACTACACCAAAATCACTCAAGACGTTCAGAAAATTGGGTCAACCTGACAGGCGAGGATCCGACGAACTTCCCGACTATTTCACCTTTTCTTTGATTTGAAAAAAGCATATGATACGGCTTGGCGACGAGGTATTCTTCATACCTTGCGGGAGTGGGGCATCGCTGGGAACATGTTGGCCTTCATTAAAGACTTTCTGGATGACCGATCATTTCGTGTAAGGGTTGGTCAGAGTTTGTCAAACAGGTTTGATTTGGAAAATGGTATACCGCAGGGGAGTGTAATTAGTTGTACCCTATTTGCGGTTGCCATTAACAATATTGTGAAAAGTTGCGTATACCCTGTTAAATGTTCGTTGTTTGTAGATGATTTTGCGATATATGTTGCATCTAGAAATGTTGTTTCAGCTGAACGAGCCCTACAGCTTACTATATACCGTCTTGAGGAATGGTCACGGCAGACTGGCTTTAGTTTTTCTCCTGAGAAGACTAAATGCATTCAGTTTTGCCGAATACGGACTGATAATGTTCCAAGACTGTATTTAATGGGTCAGGATATCGAAGTTAGCACTGAAATCAGGTTTCTAGGTGTTATATTCGACAAAAGACTTACATGGGTTCCGCATATAAAAGACCTACGGGCTAGGTGCTTAAAGGTGGTTGATATTCTGCGTGTTCTTACAGGTACATGTTGGGGAGCTGATAGATCATGTATGATAAGGTTCTACAAGGCTCTAGTGCGATCACGTATAGATTATGGCGCTGTAGCGTACTCATCTGCTACTCCCACTTCGCTGAGAATGCTTGACACGATCCACAATTCATGTTTACGATTGTCTACAGGTGCTTTTCGTTCTAGCCCTGTTGTCAGCATCTTAGTTGAAAGTGGAGAAATGTCGTTACACAGACGTCGCCAGCAGCTTATATTGACGTACTTTGCCAAGTTGAAAGCTAGACCTTATCATGTTTTGCATGACATCATTCTCAACAACCCTTGTCATGATTTTCATCTGATGAATGCCCGATTGCCTTCACCATTCGGTGTAAGAGCGTTGGGGATATGCAACAACCTCGGTATTGCGATTCCTCGTGTGTACCCATGTAATTCATGTCTCTTTCCACCCTGGACCATCGCTCAGTTATACATTAACTTTGAAATGTGTAAATACTCAAAGGCAGACACAAGTTCTGTGGTATTTAATAGCATTTCCAGTGAGTTAGTTGAAGCTATTAAACCATCTACGGTTGTATACACGGATGGATCAAAGTCAGATGTTGGAGTTGGTTGCTCGTTTGTTGCTAATGGGAGAACCTATTTGTTTGGATTACCTGTGGGAACCAGTGTTTACACGGCTGAACTTTACGCTATTAGTAAAGCTCTGTCTGTAGTCTGTGTGCGTGGGCGTCGGGTGTTGGTGTGCACTGATTCGCTTAGTGCCCTTCAGTCGATTACTGATTTATATTCACGCCACCTGCTAGTTGTAGATGTCCACGGCACCGTGAAGCAGCTTAACGATAGAGGAGTAAGCGTTGTTTTCTGCTGGGTTCCGGGTCATGCTGGAATCTCGGGAAATGAGGCTGCTGATTTGGCCGCTAAGGAGGCGGCACGCCAACCGGCTTTCACGCAATATCTGACTGTGTCAGATTTCGTGGGCCTGGTGAAGCGTGTCATCACTGATTCCTGGCAGGTGGAATGGACTGGCTCTCATGGCAACAAACTTCGGGAAATAAAACGTAATGTTAAGCCTTGGGATACGTCACTGAGGAAGAATAGAAGGGAAGAAGTTGTCATCGCGCGACTTAGAATTGGGCACACCAGATTAACCCATGGGTATCTCATGACGTCTGGTGATGCTCCAGTTTGTGGCAGATGCGATTGTCCTTTGTCAGTCAAACATGTATTGGTTGATTGCGTCTGCTACGCAGCTCTGCGTCGGCGATTCAAGATTCCCTCTGACATAAGGAATGTGCTCGGTGACGAAAGCCATATTTTGGACGCAACTTTGGAATTTTTACGATCCATCAGTGTTTATAACAGTGTCTGATAGTCTGGGGTGTGTTGCAATGTTTTATATGTGCTAATCTGTTCTATTTTATAGTATATGTATTTATATTAGTTGTAAGTTTGTATTTATATGTCTGTGTTTTTATTATGAGGCCCCTTTACAGCCTTTTGCGACTTCATATGTCTGTGATATTATTTGTTTTTAATGTAATATTTTAGTTGTGATATTAGTTTTTAAGATTTTAATTAAGTAAGTGTCAATGTCATTTTTGTTATTTATTGTTACTGTGATATTAAGTTTAAGTTTATGTGTGTATGTTTTTTGTTTTTAGCGTTTTTTAGCCTATTTTGTCTGTGATACTAGATTATAAGATTTTAACTATTATATATATATATATATATATATATATATATATATATATATATATATATATATATATATGTGTGTGTGTGTGTATATATTAAAAAAGGCGTTTTGCACTCGGGTTTTTTTACACCCATGTGTAGAACAACAGGCGATGATAACCTCGCTAAGGTATTTCGCCTGAAAAAAAAAAAAAAAAAATTTCACCTTACAGATCTCATGTGCTCGGAACTCCAGAGTCAGAATCCAGATGTAACGATCATTTTTTCACGATTTTCCAAAGTCCAAATCCAAATGTCACGATCCTTAGTCAGAATCCAAAGTCAGAGTCAAATTTTTTTGCAACAAGTACCAAATATAATAGAGGAGAGAACTTAATAAAAGTATCCCCCTTCCTGTCCCTAAGTCGCGGCTTTAAACTGAACTACTTTCTGTCTTATACAAAATTACGCCATTTAATACAAAAAAAAAATGAATTTACCTTAAACATCCTTCGTTTCAGGAGTCGATCGCCCATTTCTTCTAAAGATTTTAACTAATAATAAATATAATTTAGCACACCCAATACAATATAACGGGTCACCTAAATAAATAATAAAAATATAAAAAATTTTAATTTAACAAAGAACAACTTAAGAATTTAAATAGTTGGCGATCGGCAGAATAAACCAGTACAGACCCTACACAATATCAACAGCCCTACACAATATTCTTACAAAACATACAAATACAAAAAATATAACATTCCAACATGGCGGGCCACAGCCCTAACTTACCCAATTGTAATCACTCCCAGCACATCGGGATAAGTGATACAAAGGATGTAAGGTAGCAGTTGTTGCATGACAATAAAATTGTAAAGAAAACATAATAAAATAACATTAACCAATTTAATGAAATATAGCTTAAGCAAAGATAACAAAGATATAAATTATTACCATTTAGATAATTAGCTATTTTAACGACATTAATTAAATATTAAAAAAACTGAAAGGTGCATTACCTTACCAAAAGATTTAAATTTTTATATAATCAGTATTAATTTGGATCCAAAAAAACTAAGTTAACTTAAGAACAATATAAATAACAACAAAATAAAGACCACATATATGTATGTGTATATGTATAATAGACATTTGTCATTTACAAAATTTAACGAGATTAATAAATTTTAAAAAAAATATAGGCAAGTTAAATCTGTTTTCAAAGAACCGCAAAACTATTAGGTTAAACCATTGTTTCCCCCCTTTTTTTAAATCAGGAACAATTTATATATATATAAATATTTTTAAGATTTAGACTCATGTACATACACCGCAAAATTTAATTGTAATCTTACAAGGTTCATAGATTTAAATTTTGAATAAATAAGAAAGTTCAACCACAGTTCAAAAAAAACAAATTACATTTTGTGATAAAAAAGATGAAAATGAAATTTTTATTTTCTTTTCTTTAAAAAAGATTTTATGTTAGTTGGAATGTAATGTCCAGATTCAAAATCGTTGCATAACATGCAGCAAACTGATTGCTTGGAAATAGCACCAAAAGTCTTGCATTATAAGATAGAATTTAAAAAAAATCTACATACCAGAAGTGTGCTGCACATTAATTAAAACAAATTTACACTTAACGCCGGTTCATTTTTATTTTACTCCTGGATCCCGGTAGTTCTTGTAGGTTGTTAAACGAAAGTCATCATGCAGGAATTTGCGCCAACATGAGTATAGGTGTGGTAAATCAAAATTTTAGTATTTTGTATTCCATAACGGAGCCCCATTTCATCAATGGTCATCTGCGATTAATAACTAGGATCCATTTAGCTGTGTTTAGAATTACTACCCGTAACTGGAACCCTAGATTGGACAAAGATCCAACTAGTATTAAGATCGATACATTACAAAAAACTTAAAGAAGCAAAAATTAAAACTTTACATTACTTTTAGGCAAAAAATGCATAAAATTGAATAAAATTTAGATTTACGTTTAAGGAAATACACAGTATAGTGATGTTAATAATAAAACAGGCTAATGCCAAGAACTCGAGTTACAAAAGAAGTTTAATTTACATAATGTGTAAAACTCTGCTAATTAGACAAATAAATAAACAAAAATATACGTTACAGATTCTATTATGAATTAGCAATACAAATCAAATTGATTTTAACAAAATTATTACAAAATTCCAATGAAGAAAATGAATCAAAATATAGGCCTAAAGGCCACACCTAAAAATTTTAAAGAGAAAATATTCCGCTATATTGAGTTCGTAGAATTTGCCAAAAGAATGAATAAAATAAAAACTTACCATATTAATTTATGGGCAAAGAAGAAAAATGAATCACGACATTAGGTTCACGGCAATAACTAAAATAGTTTACGAAAAATATAAAAACGTATAAACATGGCCGTTGCAATTAGAGCACAGACAGACCGTGGACAATCAGCTGACGTACAGAGAGCAGAGACACCAGTAACCATTGCTAGTACTAAAGAACTACACGCAGTTCATTAAACCACCGACAGAGCGAACAAGCGTACAGTCACGTAGCGGACAACAGAAAACACAGAACAAAATTCAAAAAATAAATATGTAACATATTTACAGATGTTACACAATGAATCTGGAAACGTCCCGTGAACAACCATCACCTCATCGAGTGGATACACCTCACTTATATAACATCATTTAAATTTTGAATAATCACAAAAACTACAAACGAAAATTATGGGATAACATCTTACTTAAGACTTAAAACTGATACCGCATTTGTTACGCCATAACAGGCTTTTCAAGAAATAACACCAGGACGGTCCGCTATACTTCCTTCTTCCACAAACTTACGAACACGACAAACGCGAAGAGGATCGAGAATTACCTCCAGTCACCCCACTTCAACTTTTCAACCAATCAAAAATCGTCTCCTTACATCACCTGATTTGATGAACGTTCAAAAAGTCACGTAGGCAGATGACGAAGTAAATGACCCTTCTCACACACAATAAGAAATAAATTCTATAGAATTCGAATAACAAGTCGACAATTGTCTATCCGTATAACCTATTCCAAGACAATACCAATATCACATTAATAAAAGAGAAATAGAAAGAAAATAAAACTTTTCAAAAATTAAATACAATAAGAATTTAATCGAAACAAAATATAAAGTTACTCCGAGTTACATTTTAAGGAACTAATTCCATCCTAAATAAAATGAGACATATAACGAAGAATGTTAAATTTAAAAAAATCAGAAGTACAATTTATTAAACATAAGTTTATAAACGTTACAGAGTTTTTCGTTTATAGTACAATGATAAACATTCAACACAAGGGACAGACAGAACAGCCTCAAAGTCAAAACAAATAACAGCTGTTGTAAGTGTATTCTCATGGCAATTTTCAATATCGTTTTTCTTTTCTTCCCTACTTCTATTTTTCTCTTCAATGTGGTGGTCATACTGTACCTGAATCTCACCCTGTCATTGATATTACGTTGTTGATAACTAGAACACAAATTATAGTACATTGATCTTTCTTTGCCTGATAAAAGGAGATATTTAATTCATGATCTGAGAGTAATCGTGTTTTTGGCAATTTTTTTTAATATCCTCCATTCGATTATTTTTAATGCAGTCTTCATTGTGTTTCTTTACTTTCTCAACATAAAGATCATACAATCTTGTTAAGTTTAAAGATCCATCAACATACTGTCGTTTTGTCCTTGAACGACAATAGTGAGATGGAACTCGTTCTATTGATTGAATGTGTTCTCTTATGTCTTCTGCTTCAAGAATAATTTTCTTACTACATGGATGTTTCCCTCTTTTATCTTCCTTCACTGTCCCATCATCACGTACTTTCTGCCATGCGGTATGAACATATCTTTCTTTTACTTACACTCAATGTCCCAAGAAACATTGTCTTACAAACTCTTATCATACTGTTCTTTATAGAAAAAAAAATGAAAAATTTTTGGACCTGTGACTGCTTTCACATGCATAACGATATTTTGGTTCTACAATTTTACAATGACGAATTATAAATTCCTGTTGTTTACTCGTATTTATGTCACCCATAGACCAAAACGCACCTTTAATTTTCAAACGATCTTCTACCCCAAACTTTGAGCTACATTTTAATCTACATTTCTCACTGCAGGGAGGTTTTAGTTGTCTTTCAGGAATAGCTGTGCCCTTAGAACTTATATAGGACTTACCACTATTCAGGTTTTGTTTTCGTACGTGTTTCTTCCATTGTGGAGGCTTTGGAAGCCTTTTACAAGAACCACTGTCGGTAACAGATTCCTATGCAGTTGAAGGTGACAACGTTAGCTGACTGGTATCACATTTCTTTGCCTTACTCTTTCCTGAAACATCATTAATTTTAAGAACTATACCTATTTATTTTTAATATCAGTATTATAATTTTGTGTTGACATTAAAATTAAAGGTTACTTGTTGTTATGTCCAGTATTACATAAAACAAAATTAGTGGGAGAGAATACTAAGGTGACAAATGGTAGAAATCAATTTAACTTAATAAATTTAATAAGTTAATTATAAATAAATAAATTAAACTAAATATGAACTGTTTTGTAATCAATGGTTCATTCTGATAGTATGCACGTAATCTGTGGTAAAAACATCATGTGCCCTGGTTCTCACAAATTGCATGCAATCTATGGGACCCATTCGGTGATTGTAATAAATAAAAAGTGAAAACTATAATAAAACTCTAATCGATGACTCATTCTGATAATATGCGGTATGTACTGGACCTTTGAAAATCTATTGTAAACATCTGGCTCGGGTTTATGAAAAAAAAATTAATAATATCACATACGATACAATGCAATCCCAACCTTTTTATTTTTTTGGCGGTCACAGTAGGTGTAACATAAAATGTCTGCACTTTTAGAAAATGTAATTACTCCTTTCCACCATACACACAATCAATTATTACATTGACACGTGTTCGTTTTGTTAATAACTTAGGAACCTAAGAAACATATAAAAAAGATTAGGGGTTTTTAACTTTTTGACAGCATTTTTTTAAAAAAATCAGTATATTATAATTTATTGGTTTGTAGGTATTTTAACTACATATCATATAAAGTACAATGCGTATTCATAACCTTATCGGGCTCATAAATAGCAGCCACTAAAATTTCCTTTTGAGGGGTGCAATTAACAATTTTAGTAAGTTTTAATTAGAAATACCTTTAGCACGTATACGTTGAGATGTGTTAGCCAGTACAGAGTCTTCATCCTCGTCATTATCTGTTGTTGATGATGACCTATCGCTGATATTATGTACGTAATTAGGATCTTGGTCAAAGTCATCCTCAATCATTTCCTCTATTAATTGAGAACTTTCATGGTTCTTACCTTCATTGTGCTGCTGAAAATATAGAAATGTATATAATAGAAATGTATACATTTACGAACAAATTCTCGTATTGCACCCTGCCAACCATTTAATTTATAAATTATTAGGCTACAATATTAAACTATTCTTTTTAACCTTTCTTTTGGTTGATTTATGATTCATCATCAAAAAAGAATTCAGAACTTTCTAAAGGCGTTAGAGGACGGTCACAGTACGTTGGTAATAAAAAAACGGTTTGTGATGTTTCATCAAGTTTTGTTTTTATGGGCGAGGTTTCAGGGATGTCATTTTCTGTCCAGTTTCTTTTCATTGGTTCTTTCTTTTTTGTTTTTGTTTGAGGTGAATTCTGTCTGGTAGGTAGACCTGCAGCAAATTTTTATTTATAGTAGATTTTGCACGAGTACGTTTTGGTTTCACAGGAAGATCAGTTAATGTTTTTGAAGTTGAAGGTAATGAATGGGTAAGTTGGTTCCGCTTTTTTCAATAATGTTGAGTGAATTTATGTCTGGGTCGGATGCAGCGTAAATAATTTTATCTCCCGCTTTACTTAAAATTACTTCAGTGTTGCCTTTAACTGTCGACCAGATAAATTGTCGTAAGTTCCACCTGTATCTTCATCACCGCTGTCCTCATCTGTTAAAATATCATCCTCTTCTTCTAAGATGCTCAAAATATCTTCAGGATTCAAATGCCTAAAAATATGAGATTCATTGTAACAAGTGTTTCTGTTACGTATGACACTGTTACTGCCCGATGTTGCTTGCGTTTTCGCAGCTTTAAATTTCAACTCGAATTTAGGGATAGCAAAATAATAAAAAACATATCCCATCTTCTGTAATGAACCATAAAGTATACACAATAAAAATATTGTTAGGTTTATAAGAAAAGGTTGTATATTTGTTATACTCACCTATAATGATCTGTGTTGCCCTCCATGGTAGAACGAAACTAACCCTCTTTTTAAAACCACTCCTTATGTTAGCAGGTGCACCAACCAGAAAAGGAAAAAATATTTATTTGTAGTTTATACTTTTTACTGTAACTTCCTTGTAAAGAACGCTTTCAAATCTAACAACGTCTTGAAAATTAATTTAATAAACGAATAAGAACATCCGTTGCGAAAACGCAACACCGGGTACTAATGGGTTGGGTTACTTGTCTGTTCGAGTGAGACCGTATGTCCAAAACCCTCTGCGCTGTTTTCAGTGCCACGAATACGGACATACCAAAACTAACTGCAAGAAACGATATGCCAAAGTGCAGTTCACCTGACCACTAAAACAGCGAATGCACTTCTGAAAATGAACTCTGTGCAAACTGTAAAGGAAGTTATTCAGCAAAGTCTCGGGATTGCCCCAAATATAAAGAAGAACGGGAAATACAGAAAATTTCGTCTGAACAGAAGCTGTCTTTTCCCGCTACCCGGAGCGAGTACAGAAAACTAAATAGCATTCGAAATGCAGTCCAGCCTGACATTTCGTTTGCAGCTGCAACTAGTGTCCAGTCTCGTGTGTCTGGTGAGTGCTCGTCAAACGTTGAGTTGAAGAGTGTTGTTGAGAACCTAACTAAACAGGTTGCTTCCCTGACTTCTGCACTGAAAGCTTTATTAAGTACCAAACAGACTGAACATTGGTTCAAAGAGTTCAGTGCCTCAAGTTGGTAACCTTTCTGCGACGCAGAATACAAAAAAGGCGTTTTGCACTCGAACCTTTTACACCCTTGTGTAAAAGACCCAACGCATTGCGCTGCCGCAATGCGTTTGCATTGCGGCAGCGCCTGGTCGTATTCTTTGATTTGAGAAAAGCATATGATACGGCTTGGCGACGAGGTATTCTTAATACCTTGCGGGAGTGGGGCATCGCTGGGAACATGTTGGCCTTCATTAAAGACTTTCTGGATGACCGATCATTCCGTGTAAGGGTTGGTCAGAGTTTGTCGAACAGGTTTGATTTGGAAAATGGTATACCGCAGGGGAGTGTAATTAGTTGTACTCTATTTGCGGTTGCCATTAACAATATTGTGAAATGTTGCGTGTACCCTATTAAATGTTCTTTGTTTGTAGATGATTTTGCGATATATGTTGCATCTAGAAATGTTGTTTCAGCTGAACGAGCCCTACAGCTTACTATATACCGTCTTGAGGAATGGTCACGGCAGACTGGTTTTAATTTTTCTCCTGAAAAGACTAAATGCATCCAGTTTTGCCGGATTCGGACTGATAGTGTTCCAAGACTGTATTTAATGGGTCAGCATATTGAAGTTAGCACTGAAATCAGGTTTCTGGGTGTAATATTCGATAAAAGACTTAAATGGTTACGCATATTAAAGACCTACGGACTAGGTGCTTAAAGGTGGTTGATATTCTGCGTGTTCTTACAGGTACAGATTGGGGAGCCGATAGATCATGTATGATAAGGTTCTACAAGGCTCTAGTGCGATCACGTATAGATTATGGTGCTGTAGCGTACTCATCTGCTACTCCCACTTCTCTGAGAATGCTTGACACGGTCCACAAGTCATGTTTAAGATTGTCTACAGGTGCCTTCCGTTCTAGCCCTGTTGTCAGCATCTTAGTTGAAAGTGGAGAAATGTCGTTACACAGACGTCGCCAGCAGCTTATATTGACGTACTTTGCTAAGTTGAAAGCTAGACCTTATCATTTTTTGCATGATATCATTCTCAATAAACCCTGTCATGATTTGCATCTGATGAACGCCCGACAACCTTCACTATTCGGTGTAAGAGCGTTGGAGATATCCAATAACCTCGATATTGCGATGCCTCGTGTCTACCCATGTAATTCGTGTCTATTTCCACCCTGGACCATCGCTCAGTTACACTTTAACTTTGAAATGTGTAAATACTCAAAGGCAGACACAAGTTCTGTGGTATTTAATAGCATTTTCAGTGAGTTAGTTGAAGCTATTAAACCATCTACGGTTGTATACACTGATGGATCAAAGTCGGATGTTGGAGTTGGTTGCTCGTTTGTTGCTAATGGGAGAACCTATTTGTTTGTATTACCTGCGGGAACCAGTGTTTACACGGCTGAACTTTATGCTATTAGTAAAGCTCTGTCTGTAGTCTGTGTGCGTGGGCGTCGGGTGTTGGTGTGCACTGATTCGCTCAGTGCTCTGCAGTCAATTAGTGATATATATTCACGCCACCCGCTAGTTGCAGATGTCCACGGCACCGTGAAGCAGCTTAACGATAGAGGAGTAAGCGTTGTTTTCTGCTGGGTTCCGGGTCATGCTGGAATCTCGGGAAATGAGGCTGCTGATTTGGCTGCTAAGGAGGCGGCACCTAACTCTCGCTGCATGCGAGAGTTACTGGAACAGTTACCACGTCCATGTATATTCCTAGGAGATTTCAATGGTCACCATTATTCCTGGGGCTCCTCACTGTGCAATAGTAGAGGACACATGGTGGAGAGGGTCCGGAGTGATTTAGACTAATGTCTATTAAACGATGGATCTGAAACATTCATGTCATCCTCAACAGGATCCTGGTCGTGCTTGGACCTTACTTTCTGTAGCCCGTCCCTTGTACCAAGGTTGATGTGGAGAGTACTGCCAGACCTGTACGGAAGTGATCACCGACCGGCGGTGGTCGAGTTTTTTGTCTGTCAGCAACAGGCCATGATAACCTCGAAAAGGTTTTTCGCCTTATTAAAAAAAATTCCAAAACGATGCATAGAGAAGCTTGCACGGTGGAAAGTGTTTTCAATTTTAATGGAATCTGTATATGATGATTATGCACAAAAACTGTTGTCTTCCTTTGAGAGGGTGTCTGCAGAAGCTGCCCAGTGCATTCCTAAAACATCGGGAAAAGCGCGGCGTCCGCCGGTGCCTTGGTGCAATAGTCAGTGTAAAGAGGCTTTTCTGGGCCTCCGTAGGGCCCTGCGCATTTTTAGTCGCAGACCTTCTGTAGAGTAAGAGAAAGTCATGGAGCTGCTATGTTGCAGATATTAACAGGAGTACCCCTGTGACAACGGTGTGGAGAAAACTGCGGTTGGTGTATAGAAAGATATCTCCGCACTGAGTTGCAGGGTTGCAAACTGACGGTTCCGTGATTACGTCACCACCCGACATTGCGAATGCAATTGGTTCTTCGTTAAAATTAGCGTCTCTCACGTCTTCATATTCAATTCAATTTCAAAATCATAAGCAGACCATTGAATCTCTTGCTTTCCATATAGCGGACACAAATGATCCTCTGAACATTCGTTTTTAATTGCCTAAACTAAGAAAAGCGCTCAGTTTCTCGAAATACCTCGCCTGGAAGAGATGAAATAACACTTCGATGATGGCGCATTTACCGGATTCTGGGTTAAGGCAACTCCTACATATTTTTAATAATATATACGGTTCTAGAAACCTTCTAGAAACTTGGAAAGAAGCAATTGTCGTCCCGATCCTCAAACCTGGCAAAGATAAAATGTTGGCCTCCAGCTATCGCCCCATCTCTTTGACAAGTGTTGTATGTAAGGTGATGGAAAGAATGGTGAATGGCCGTTTCTTGTGGTAACTTATCTGGAAAAGAATGACTTCTTTGCTCCTGAACAGAGCGGTTTCCGGAGGGGGAGGTCTTCGACAGACCACCTGGTAACCCTTGAAACGGCTATCCGCACTGCATTCGCGTTGCGGCAGCGCGTCGTTGCCGTGTTCTTTGATTTGAAAAAAGCATATGATACGTACGGCGTGGCGACGAGGTATTCTTAATACCTTGCGGGAGTGGGGCATCGCAGGGAACATGTTGGCCTTCATTGAAATTTTTTTGGATGATCGATCATTCCGTGTAAGGGTTGGTCAGAGTTTGTCAAACAGGTTTGATTTGGAAAATGGTATACCGCAGGGGATTGTAATTAGTTGTACTCTATTTGCGGTTGCCATTAACAATATTGTGAAATGTTGCATATAACCTATTAAATTTTATCTGCTTGTAGATGATTTTGCGATATATGTTGCATCTAGAAATGTTGTTTCAGCTGAACGAGCCCTCTAGCTAACTATATACCGTCTTGAGGAATGGTCACGGCAGACTGGCTTTGGTTTTTCTCCTGAAAAGACTAAATGCATCCAGTTTTGCCGGATTGTGCGTATAGGCGGTTAATAAAGCGTGGCGGTGCACTTCATAAAAGCAGTGAACCGACTGTCTCCGGCGCGTACTGGCGAGCCAGTGTGCAGTTAGCGGTTACAATAATACAAAAGCAATAGCGGCGCTCTCAACCCTTCAACTAAAATTCTAATATTGCCGCTACCATTTCCCCCGCCCTGAAAAGATCATTTTTGTCCAACATAAAAACATAAAATAAATGCGTAAGTAACATGAAGAACAAAAAAGAAAACAAAAATAAAAATTTCTTGGCGTTGTGTGACTTGCACAAAGTTATTTACATTATATACAAGGCGTAATTATTGATTGATTATTGCGTCGGTAAAGGCCATATCTTGACCACAGGACGCCGGTAAGTTCCGTCCTTGGTTTTCCCAGATACAACTCTTGAGACTCCAACCTTTCCCAGAAAGACCTTTTCTACCGTGCCTATTGGTCATTGCAGAGCTGCGGTGTTCTCTTTCATCAGTATTATAACAGTTCCTGGTTGAATTGCAACAGACGAAGAAACTTAAGTTTCAACTGCAGTGATTGAAAGTATTCTTCTTTTCATATTTTCCAGTAATGTTGTACGTTTTGATCCAGTAGTTGGTAACGTGATAAGCGGTGTGAAGGTGTCTGCAGTTAAATAAAACAATCGATTCTATCTGTTTTTAAAAAGATTTATTTTAGGCTTCGCCTATACAATTGTCGAATGGACAAATGACACTTTCAAAATTATCAAGTAAATATGTGTATATGTCTGAAGAATAAAAGTGAACCGAACTGGTCAAGATGTGAGTGTGAACTGATCTGAACTGTTTTCCAAGAGAGTGTCATTCGTTTACAAAAAATCTTAAAGTAATAAATTTAATATACTAATATTTATGTTATACACCCTCCTTATTTCTATATCTACTTTATTATACCACTTGACTAAACTAGACTAAACATATAACTTGCGACACATCAGCGGATGGACATTGGTTTAACGTTGACCCAAGCGTGAGAAAATGAGCTGGTGTTAACACTTTAGGCGACTGAAAATCATTACCTAACACGCATAACGGTCGACTATTGTACTATAATTTTAATAAAATAATCCCCACATTGGGATGACCACAATTTGAAGTATACTTTAATAGAAATAATGAATTTTCTCACACAAAATGGCACAATTTGATGTATGAGTTTAATAGAAAAATGATGTGTATTGTTAACACAGATGCCACTACTATTTTTATATTCTAAATCCAAAGGCTTTATCATGAATTCTTTGAAATGGCTTGCTTCCTGTAAAGAATGCGGAATGAACAAATAATTGGCAAATTTCAGATTCATCAAACTTATAAAACTTTAATGGAAAATAAAATTCAATAACTACTAATACATATTTTAACAAAGAAATTAATATTCAATATTTTAAACATTTAACAAAATATCGTAACTGTTATGTGTTTATGAATTTAATTAATGAAACAGAAGCTAATGTGAACAGTGTATATTCAGAGAGAGAAAAACTAAGAATTTGCATATGTTCATTATTACAGTAAAATACATGTTACCACTTGAAGTTCATTGAAACTGTTTAACACATTATTGTTAATAATTTAAATACTCCACGAGTATAATTGATCAAAAGCACACTACATTATATTATAATTAACATTTAATTTAATTATTACTTCAAATAAAGAAAAACAATACAAGTTTAATTACATGGTTCCAATTTGCTGACTAAAACATACAGACTCAACCAACGTACGTTATGACTTCATGATGCTCAGATGCCGAGTGTTGGCTTGCCCAAGCTTTCCGTGTCTCCAGCATCCCAAATTTCTAACAGCAATCCGACATTTTAATCATGAGAGCCAATCAGAAAAATCTAATTGTTCTCCCACTCTAAATAATTTAAAAATTATACGTTAACTTCCAAATCCTTCTAGAAGCGTTACTTATCCCTCTCCCTTTTTAAAATATACTCTCTTTTTTGTCAGTTACACATTACTATTATTCTTATAAACATCCTGTTATTGACTTTAACATTGATTTATGACTTCCTTTGAAATAAAATTAATCCTAACTGATATACTAACATAATATATTATTTAACTGAATCTGATATTTACCATACTTAAATTACGATTGATTTTATTTTAAATAACAAAATAAAATTAAAACTTCTTTATTAATTCCCATATTAATTATTCAAATAATATAATATATGTTACTAAAAGTCACACTACACTATTCATGATTGCCTTAATTTGTATCAATATATGTTAAATTCTCCTACGACAAAATTTGTCCAATGACTCTGAATAAATGAGTTTTTACAACCTGTACGTTGCCCTCCCAGATGCCGCCAAAGTGTGGGGCAGCGGGCGGGTTGAAGTTCCATTGAATTTGAAGCGATGACAATTCTTCACCTACAGCTCTCTGGTATCCTTCTGAAATAAGAAAACTGTTTCATTCTTCCAGTTCTTTCTTAGCGCCAATGAAATTAGATCCACAATCTTACTGGATGTACACATACATGTTCCTCGTCTACTCAGAAAGCTCGTAAAGGCGTCCAAAAAGCTGGCGGTAGACAGACTCGACACTAATTGGAGATTCATTGCATTTGTGGTTAGACCTACAAACAAACAAAGGTAAGCTTTCTGCGACTTAACACCTCTGCGACAAGACAAAACTATGTGAAAGGGACCAGCGTAATCAATCAACTCCTAACCGAACGAAAGCCTTAACCTCTGGACGTACTCTGACGTCTGGTAACGGAGCCATTTTGGGAAATGTTGGCTTCGGATTCGTTTTAAAACAAGTCACATTTTTGCGTGCGTTGTCGTATGATACTGCGTGCAGATAAAATCCAATATCGTTTACTAAAATAGTAAAAAATGAAATGTGGCCCAGCGTGAGCATTTTTCTTATGGAAATCATCTTAACAGTGTTACGAATTTTATTTAAGATTATTATTATTAAACATTTTAAACAAACAGGTGTAATTAGGAATCCGAAGGAATTGCGCGTCATGCAGAGTGCGGACCTAAGAAAAATAAAACAGCGAACAACAGATTCATATAACATTTAAAAAATTTAATTTAAAACCAAATTAAATTATTGATTTACATATTTAAACAGGAATTTATACAATTTTATATTATATTATTACATAAGTACATTATTGAAAATTTAAAAAAAACTTACATGACTACAGTAGAAATACCTGTAATTACCAGTTGACCTACGACGTTAATTTTATATAGAAACAAGTTACTTAAAACGAATTACATAATTGTTACTTTATATTTTTATCAAAATTATTTAAATTAAAACATTTTTTTCGCCAAAAACATAAACCCGACTTTAAACCTTATTATATTACATTTTATAACTGAATCTCAAGACAAGTGTACATCTTTACAACATCAAATCTGGAAACAGAGTTCTTTAGCGTCCCTGGACCAGCCAGCATCAGCTCCTCATTCCGCCCGACATTTTAATTATTGTAACCAATCAGAAAATTAGATTAATTTCCCACTCCGGATATTTAAAAATTATGGCTTTAACAGATAGTTTTTCCTAGAAGCGTCCATACCTCTCTCTCTCTCTCTCTCTCACACACACTCTCACTCTCACTCACTCTCTCTTTCACTCAAATACGTTAAATGTTCTGACTTGATAAAAATCCGTTACATTATTACTTTTTTAATTAATATCTTATATCCTGTTGTTGAATTTACTGTTTAATTTATTACATGTTATTTTTATTCTAAAATTAATTTTACCTTACACTAACATGATTTAGTTTTTATAATGAACCTGTTTTTTATAAAACCCCTCCGAAATTTTATTAATATTTTAAATAAATAAAAGAAAATATGCACTACTAAAAAGTCACATTACTTAACAGTTCGAGAAATTTGTCCCTTTTTGGAAGTAAGACTCGATGTTTCTGGTCGTACTCCAAATCTGCGTTATTAAGTCTTCCTCCTACTCGTGTTAAGTCTTTCTCTATCAACAAGTCCAGCGGCTGCAACCGAGATGGCCTTAGTCCATTTTTTGAAACGGTAAAAACGTCTGAGAAATATTTGCGTAGAATATTTTTTAACCATAGCACTTTAGCGGTTTTGATCTCTTCAGAACTGATGAATAGATAACAAGGTCGATGGAGAAAAATAAAGCGAAGAGCGTAAGAGTTTGAATAATGAAGAAAAAGCGTTCTACTAAGCAATAGGTATATGTCTCCAATATTTAAAGGACAAGATTTCTTGCAGCTTACTCACACGATTGGCTACGAATATTTTCCAGTTACTCGTTGAAGTAGCAATCCAAAATGAATGAAAATGAATATTTATTTTTCTTTAATATTGTGAAATTTTTTTAAATAATTAAATTCTTTAATATTGTAAATTTATAAAAATAATTAAATTCTTTGTGATTTATTAAAATAAAACAATCAGTGTTTCATTTATCATATTTTATTACACAGGTATACATTACATACTCAAACATTTTATCATTTTACCGCTGCAATAGTAACCAATGTTAGGCTTTTTTTTAAATGGAGCAATATTAAAAAAAGTAAAACAATATCATTTATATATGTAGAGGAGATGGTCCCAATTTAGGCTACTGTTTTCTTTTATATTTATAACTCGGATTTCGTTCAAGAAAATTTCATTTTGGTCGTTAGAAACCATAAAGTAAACAATTTTCTATTAATTTATATTAATAGTTCAACGTTTAGATCTAATATGTCTTTTCAAAAATTAAAAAAGAATGCACAAATCACTCATTTTTAATTAGGGGTCAAAAATCGGGCTACCATAAAAAATGAGGAGAAAAATTGAAATTAATTCTGTAATACAGGTAAAACGTCAAGTAATCAACACGGTTAATACGAAATGTCCGGGACCAGATTTTTTTCGCGTTAACCGAACAAACACCGTAACAACAAGAGAGAGATGGAGAAAAAAAAATACGTAGGTATGGTAGTATGAATAAAAACACACAATATAAATACTCACAACAAAATATTATGTATTTACGGCATTTAAAAAAACATTTACAAGATTTTTCTTAGGTATGACTTATAATTTATTCTTCCTCAAATTACTTTATATCATTACTACTACTACTGTTACTATTACTAATACTACTACTGCTATTGTTTCATAATTAAAATAAAAAATACAAAATAGACTTTTTTTTATTTATTTATTTAACGTCACATCAACTGCAACGGTCATTAGCGACGACGTTGGGGTGTAACTTTTGAACAATGAAGGATGAAATGATTTTTTAACGTATGAAATATGCCGTCCCTGATAGGAATTCGTACCCAGAACCGCATGATGAGAGGCGAGCATGTTACCAACTACGCCAATGCGGCCGGCTACTATTTTTTTGTTAATCAGAAAAAACTTATTAGAAATTCTTAAAAGTAAATAGCTACATTATTCCTTCTAAAATTATTTCCTAACTCTATTATTTATTACTATGTACAGTTTTATTACTAAAAGTGTTTATTATAACATACAATAATTTTTTTAAATTTTTTATCAGAGCAACAATAAAAATTAAAGTTATCGAAATCATAATAATTACAAGTAAATAAAAATTGCTTAACTATTTTACACAGAATTAAATTTCAGTTCTGTAATTCTTCATTGTATGTCCTGAAACATGGAGTTGAGCACAACCCAGGACCATCATCACACTGAGGGCAGTAATAACACTGTCTTTTCTAATATTATTTTTGCTGCAAACTTGGCGACGTCGCCTTTTCGCCCGCGTTTGTTTTTCATCCTTTGGACAAAGTTCTGGTAGATGAAATGTAAGTGCTTTTTCCGGTTTTGGTAGTGGTTGGTCGTGACCCCAATAAAGCTTCAACAGTTCTAATTCTGAAATCATATAATGTGAGTTTTGAACCGCTGTATTTGTTATGCAATGAATGTGCATTTATAATAAATATTTGCAGATTATGAATTCCGAGTTTCTTATACCAGTTTTATGTGAACTCGGGTAATAAGAGAGCATTTGTAGACTTATCTACTCCTTGCATAAATCGGTTACATTCTTTTATTAGTTTTGGGTTTTTGGACAGACGAGCCGTGACTTCCTTGTACTTCTACCATTTCGCCTCCAAATTCCCTTGATAGTGCTAGAACACCACGCTTTTCTTTCCGTACAAAAGCACATACTTAATTAAAATTTGAGATTCATAGGCATACAGTGATCTTAATGACAATGTTCGCATAGGAATTCGTCATCCTCTTCCACACAGCCTGCGCAAGCTTTATGTGCCCATAGGTGGCACAGCCGGAACACCTAATAGAGGAGGCATTCAGTGTCACTTACATCACTTTGTGATTGTTCTTCAAATAGCTTACGTTTCAGTTTCATGCTATCCTTCTTGCCCCCTTTTTTGAGCTGCTTTGGTTACAGGCTTGATTACTTTTTTCTCTTCACCAAAGTTTTCTCTTCTTTCAATTTTTTTTTTCCTCTCCTTTTCTTTCTTTTTTTTCTTCTCGGTCCGCTTTTTATTTTTCTAGGCCCATTTTATGTGGGCTTGAAGTCAACACAGTAGCACTCTCTTTTTTGCGGTTTGACCTTTTAATAGGTTTAGTTGATATCTTTGGTAAAGGAAAAATATATTTAGGACTTAGTAAGTGATGGTCGTGGTTGTGGATCTATCTACTTGAGGTGAACTTTCTTGTTCAGGTGGAGGTTCATCTTGTGAACTTACAGTGAGTGATCGTGGGCCTAGTTGCAGTGAGTCACATAGGAGATGCTCAGTTTGATGTGTTTCCTTTTCCTGTACAATTTTATCTAGTTGTTGAAGTACTATATCAGTGCATTCAGCAGCAATAAAATCAGCTTTTGTGAAAACATCCGGGTTCAGAGGCACAATGCCACACTTACGAAAACCATTTGTTGCTGTTGAAGGAGTTTCTGCTTTTAAAAAGGTCCAAGCACTTGGCTAACTTGAAATTACGTCACAACTCTTATCAGGGTTGTTTCGTATGAACTTTTCAATAGCTTCAACATAAAAAGTATTAAATGGAGCCATGAAGGACACATCTAATGGCTAAATTTTATGGCTGCAATGGGGCGGTAAACACACAACTATTGTATAGTTCTCCCTTGCCTTTTCAATAAATTGAGATTTTTTGCCTGAGTAGAATGTCCATCTAAGATTAACAATACTGGGTCATTAGCAGATAGTTTGGCATGAGTCACGAAATGGTCAAACCACTGATGAAAAATATCACTTAGCATCCATCCAGAGGGATGGCAGGCGAACTGAGTTCCAGGAGGGGCTCCGTCTTGTAGTTTAGCTTTCATTCGCTGCCTGGGGAAAATAATAAAAGGCGGACGCCAGACAATTTGGCTATGCAGCGGTTCTGTATTTAATTACGAGTACCAATGATCATCGCCACTCATCTCTTCTAGTAGCGAAATCGCGTTTGCGCCCATTAAAACAGTATCTGTACCCCGACTAGAATTGTTAGGGGCTCATTTACTTAGTAAATGTCGCGGTATCCTTATTTAAAAACTTCTATGATAGTCTTTTCGTGGCTTACTATGCATCCATGGAAGTTAAAGACCATTGTCGCTTATAGGGTCAGTCAAAGTTTAGAAATGTCATCTTCAACGTGGAGACACGTTTCTTCGGTTTCCAATCCCGCAGACTTGGCATCTAGAGGTGCCTACCCTGGGATACTAAGGCAGTCATCATTGTGGTTTGGCCCTAAATTTCTAATACAAGATACTCCAACTTGCTCGAGCCAAAATTCGAAAACTGATCCGACTGACGAGTTACAAATAAATCAAGAAAGGTCCAAAGAAAAGTCTGTTTTATCAGCAATAAACGAAAACTACTTGTTTTCTATACTGCTTTCAATTTTATTTCATCCTGGCAAAAATTAAACAATATCTCCGAAGCACCGAGGAAAAAAATCCGATTTATATAGTTTTGTAGTTTTATGCATCTGTAAAATTATTCAGCGAGAATGTTTTACTGACATTATCTTCAACGGAAGTCTGAACGTCCGTGTTCAAAGATCTGCGGGAGTTTACCGCCATTTTTGGATAAAGATGATATTATCCGTGTTAGTGGTAGACTCTTGGAAGCTTCTCTTCCATGCTGTACCAAACATCCAATTTTGCTGCCATCTGTGAACACCGTTTCGTTTCAATGCTTATTTCACATTATTATAAAATTCTTCTACATGCCGGAACAGTTTTGAATGCACTAAGTCAACAATTTTGGATAATGTCAGCGCGTAAAACTGTAAAATCTATTTTTAC
This sequence comes from Catonia carolina, assembly GCA_035578175.1. Classification (NCBI taxonomy): domain Eukaryota; kingdom Metazoa; phylum Arthropoda; class Insecta; order Hemiptera; family Achilidae; genus Catonia; species Catonia carolina. The sequence continues at coordinate 320,305,202 of JAQMRL010000001.1, read as the reverse complement.
GAAATGCATTAAGTGCTTTCGTGCACATCTAGTAGGAAACACGCCCTAGATGGGCCAATTACCGTCTCACAGAGTCAACATTACAGCACCATTGAAACACGGGTGTAGATTATGCTGCTCCATTTGTAGTTAAAGCATACCGTTCAAGAAAAGCTCCAGATGTTAACGTGTACTTACGTTTATTCATTTGCATGGTGGCTAAAGCGGTTCATCTGGAAGTGGCACGTGATCTAACTACGGAAGCTTTCTTAGACGCATTTCACGTTTTACTAATCGACGTGGATGTCCTGAAATTTACGTTCTGACTGCGGAAAAAATTTTATCGGAGCCCGCACACGAATCTCCGCCAATTTAAAGTCTTTTCTGACGCGGTTACCTAAACATAATCACTTCATATCATCGTTACTTTCAACGCGTTTCGAATTTAAGGTTAACCCCCTTCATTCTCCACATTTTGGTGATCAGTGGGAGAGAGCCATCCGTTCATCCAAACAACTTTTGACACACGTACTTTAGGTACAAGCGGGCTTTCGTATGAAGCTTTCACTACTCTTATTACTAGGGTGGAAGCAGTTTTAAACTAACAGCCAATTACTCACATTTCATCTGATCCTAATGCCTTAAAGACCTTGACCCCGGCCCCTTTTTTTATTGCAAATACCAGTTTGTTCTTTGCCTGACACTACTGGTCAAACTGAATCTTGTCCAGTAAAAAATTATTATTTAGTAAAAAAATTAACTCGTGAATTTTGGACCAAATGGCAACGAGAGTATCTGGGTTGTTTTCTGTTAAGTTCCGGGTGATGCTGGAATCTCGGGAAATGAGGCTGCTGAGATAGCCGCTAAGGAGGCGGCACGACAACCGGCTTTCACGCAATATCTGACTGTGTCAGATTTCGTGGGGCTGGTGAAGCGTGTCATCACTGATTCCCGGCTGGTAGAATGGATTGACTCTCATGGCAACAAGCTACGTGAGATTAAAACACAACGGAGTCTTGGCTTACGTCGCTGAGGAAAAACAGATGGGAAGAAGTTGTCATCGCGCGACTTAGAATTGAGAATTGGGCACACCAGATTAACGCATGGGTATCTCAAGACGTCTGGTGATGTTCCAATGTGTGGCGATTGTCCTTTGACAATCAAACATGTTTTGGTAGTTTGCGTCTGCTATGCAGCTCTGCGTCGGCGATTTAAAATAACCTTCGAGTTACGAGATGTACTCGGCGACGATAGCCATGTTTTGGACTTAACGTTAAGATTTCTTAGATCTATTAGTGTATAATAACAGTGTCTGATAGTGAAATTAAAATATTAGTTTTAATTTTATATGTGTATGTGTGTATGTTTTTATTTATTTTCGTAGCCCATTTACAGCCTTTTTGTTACCCTACAGATTTGTGATATTACCTTTCGTGTAATTTTTTTTTGTTGGCTGTGATACTAGTTTGTAAGATTTTAATTTGATAAGTTATAAACGTTATATATTCCAAGTGTGATATTAGATTTAAGTTTATGCTTGTATGTATTAGTTTTTAATATAAATTTTCTTTTTATGTAAATCTTATTGTTTATTTAATTTTTTGTGAAATTTCTAGTACGTATGTAAGACCTTTAGTAATAATAAGACAATTACGTTCTACACTTGGGTCTTTTACACCCTTGTGTAGAGTAACGGGCGATGATAACCGTCCTGGTTTTTCGCTTAAAAAATAAATAAAGAGAGAGTATCTACTGTCTCTAAACTTATAAAAAAATGGGTCAAAGAATCACCTAACTTGCAAATAAGTGATCTTGTGGGTCATCCATGTCAAATCAACCAAAAAAAAATTATTTTCAACCCAACCATCTCAGATTTTGATGAAATTTGGCTTAACAGTAGTGTTTTAGGCCCTGAATCAAAAAATATTTAAAAGAAAATTCTTATCTTATATTTTTTTTTTGCTAATTACATTTAAAAATTTGAAAATTTCACTTTTTTGTACGTGTGCCCAAACTTAAAATGTGCTTGAAGTCAGGTTCTATAAGTCATAACAAACTGCTCAAGGGCTCATTTTAAAGAGGATAAATTGGGCTTTAATTTGATACCACACTTAACATAGTTTGGAGAAAAAACTATATGTTTGAAAAACTCAAAATGTTTTTGAAAATATTTAAGGAAAGTGTTTTTTGAAATTTTTGAAAATTACATTTTGTTTTCATTGTAATTTGGTTAACGCATCATAAAAATTCAAACTGGGATGACTATGGGATCAGTAGTTTTAATGACAAATACTTAAAGGTTATCAGCACTGTGACCCTAAATATACGAGGTTATGAGAAATTTATATATATTGCCTCTAATAGAGTAAGTGCAAGGAGAGAATTATTTACACCTGTAAATAAATTTACCCTTGAAATATGATTTGAAATTATGTTTCTTTAGTAACCTTAAAATTATGTTTATTAAAAGAATAAAAACTTACGTAATGTTCCATTATACACACATATATCGTCATGAGTTATGTAATCACTTAAATTTAGACATGTCAAAAATGTCTTAACATATTCTTCCCCACAAAATGAATATTAAAAACTCATTTTACATTTAGAAAAACCTGTTTTTAAAATCACTCTTCACAAACAATTCAAATTTACGTGCTTTACTTTTAGGTAAATTAAACTAAATTTTGAATAAAAAAAAACTTATTTTTTTCTCTTTAATTTGGATAGGAGCTTCTTCGTTGCTTTTGCTCCTTTTGACGGAGTTAGATGATATACCCTTCCAGTTTGTGTTGTAGGATCCACTTTAATTAAAATATCACTTTTGTTGACCTTCGAAATATCTCTTGACTGAGGGTATTTAAATGATGGAGAGGGTCCACGTGGTTCTAAAAAACTTATTGTTACGCCATCATTTTCTATGCCCAAAACACACCCTAACCACCATTCCTTGTCATAAATGCATGTTACAAAATCGACTATTTCACTCAATTCCAAGTCACTATCAATATCATTATCCGAAACTATTTCCTTATTTGAGTCATTTAAAAGGAATAAGTTTTGACCAAAACTCTGGTTTCAGTTTTGGGTTGGTAACTATGAAACTGCTGCGTTCCTTTTACTGTTTTGGCTTCTTCTAATCTTTCTTTTAACAATGCCTTTTCATGTTCATAGTTTTCCTGGGTAGAAAAAATGAAATTTATATTGCTGATATTCGCTTTAGCCCAGTCAAACAATTGGTGAGGGGTCATAATTTGTTCTTCGTATACCAACCTCAGACTAGCTTGTGCGGCCAAACGTTTAACTGATCCCCCGATACCATCACATGCATTTTTGGCATGTGAAGAAGCGAAAAAATTCCATTCTGCATCAACAGAAAAGTCTTCTTTGAGATGGCAAAGGTTAAGAAAATTAGATTTGTTTTTGTACTGCGATGCTGCTCCATCTGAAAAGTAATGTATTTTCACAAGTTTGAAGTGAAGTTTCTGCTTTAGAAAATCTATCATGGACCGTTGAAACAAGTGTACAGCAATTGTATCATGAGTCATACCGTCTGAAATTATGACAAGGTTTAAATGCTGGAGTTTTTCATCTTTCATGAAGTAAATTACAAAAGGACGTATAATGGCTTGGTTGTTGTTCGAATGAAACCCTTGTGCAGCATCCTGCAGGACAAAAGCATAATTTTCGGCAAAGTCACATAAAACTATACATTCATTAGGAGGAAGGTTTTCTTTCAAGTGTTTCAAATAGCACGATTGCTTTGTCGCTATAAAAGAATGTTTTAATAGCTTTGGTAAACTGTCAAACAAGGACTTCAAAAAATCACCTGTGGGTTTTGTCATAGTTTCCAGAACACATTTATTTTCAACCTGAACCCATTTTTTAAATGTCACTTGTTCTATGCTATTGTCTTCAAAGGCATCTTCAAATAGAGATTTAATGTCTTTTATGTCGGGACACTTTTCACTCTGTTTAAAATAACATTTATCAGTAGGAATTTCACAAATCATTTTTTTTTGTTGTCTTTGTAGGGTTTTATTTCTTTGTTTATTAGATCTGGCAGTTTACATTGTGCAATTATTAATTTGGCATTTTGGTGAACAGTACACACACATACTGAATGTGTTTAAGCAGATCCTGGAAGAACACAATGTTTTGGTTCAATTCACAGAATTTTGAAAAACCTACCTTCTGATCAAAGTAATGTTTATTAATTAATAAAGTTCACCTTATTTAATAAGGTGAAACACTCTTTCAATGTATTTAAAATAAAAATTTTTTAACATGCTCACGTTTGCCATTTATTTTTACAGAAACGAAGTCTTTTTTCCCAGGCATCTGCCGACTTACCTCATCGGACTCGTAAAACTTTTTAACTGTGATACTAGTTTGTAAGATTTTTATGTGATAGGTTATAAATGTTGTTTATATTCCAACTGTGATATTAGATTTAAGTTTGTGTTTGTATGTTTATCTTATAAGTTTTTAATATAAATGTTCTTTTCTGTAAATTTTATTTATGAATTTATTTTTCTGTGATATTTTTAGTTTTAAGAGTTATACAGTCGACCTCGGATATAACGCGGTTGAAGGGACGAACGTATTTGAGCGCTATAAACGAGGTAGCTTTGTAACCGAGTTTAAAGTAAACGAGTTTGTAAACGACGGAAATACTGTATGTAGGGTTAAAAAAGCATACTTCGTGTTGTATAATTAGTTACTGGCTAGTTTATTACAATTTATTACACATAGAGTTTTACATATTTAAAAATATTTAATCAAAACTAATAAAACATAATTATTACAGTACACACAATTATAAATTATTATTTAAAAACTAAAAGCTACCGAACACAATATTTTTTTTACTCTACTTTAAAAAAGTCTTTGATACTTTTTTGCACTTTTCTTGAAAGTAAAAATTTTTGTTCTATATCACTTGAAATTTTATACAAGTTTAATAAAATTGCATCATCACTGTCGTTTTCCCTCTTGCACTCATAAAATGAAATTAACTGGCTTACTTGGTTTAGAGCTCCAGTGTACGTTGGAGGTTCTTTTGGTCCTTCTTCCACTTCTACTTCTTCTTCAAACTTATTTTCGTCGGTGTTATTTGCTTGTAGAACTTGGCTGATAATCTCTTGGTCGGTGCTAATTCCATTGGTTACAACATCCTCGTTGAAAGAAATGAATGATTGTAGGTCTTGAGGTATGTGGTACTGCTGAATCCATTCGCTCAATGGCATGTCATCGTCGTCGTCGTCAAGGTTTTCTGGATTTGTAAACAAGCCAGCGTGGTTGAAACAGTGTACAATCGTTGATTTTGAAACTTCAAACACGCCTTTTGGAGAAACCGACAAGCATCAAGTAATGTCATTTTTCCGAAGTTTAAAGTGTCTTGTTCTTGAAGAATACATACCGCTAATTTCTTTCGGTAGTGAGCTTTTAAGCTCTTGATAACTCCTTGGTCCATTGGCTGGAGTACACTTGTACAGTTTGGAGGCAAGAAGAAGAGTTTTATGCTCTTGAGCTCTTTGATATTTGGATGCGCTGTACAGTTGTCTACTAGTAGGGCAATTTTTTCTTCTCTGAAGTCATCCAGGCTTTCTTGTTTGATCGATATTTCACAGGCAATCGTTTTACAGATTTGAAACATCGGGGATTTCTCGATTTACCAATCACTAAAAGGTCCCGCTTTTCTGTTCCAGCCATATTTGCACACACAAACACAGTGATACGTTCTTTTGAAAGTTTTCCGCCAATGCACTTCTCCCCTTTGAATTTTAAAGTGTTTTGTGGTGCTAGTTTAAAAAAAAGGCCAGTCTCATCCCCGTTAAAAATGTTTTCACTGCCATACTCCTCTATAATTTTCGGCCACTCTGTTGCAATCCATTCGCGCGGTACACTTTGGTTCACTTCCTTTGCTTCACCACATATTTTACCAAAGACAATGTTATGTCGTTTCTTAAACCGGTCAATCCAACCACTGCTACACACCAAGTCCAAGTTCATAAGTTCTGCTAACTGTTGAGCTTTTGTTAACATAATGTAGCCACTAAGTGGTGTGTCGGAACTGCGCTGCTCCTTGAACCACTTCAATAGGGCTTGATCTAAGTCTTCATGCTTCGTTGTTCTCATTCTTTTAGATTCTTTGTTGTTGTCGTAACTGCAGTAGGTTGATTTAATTTTCTCTTTAGAACTCCATATGCCACAAACTGTTGAACCAGCCAACCCCAACTTTCGACACACATCGATTTGTTTTTCACCTTTCTCTAAGCACGCGATCACTTCAAGTTTTAAGTCAAATGAAAAGGCTTTTCTTTTTGCCATGATGTTAGCGCACGATACAAAACACAAAACTGAAACGTAACGATCACGGACTATTAACAAAATATACTGTATACGAGCAACACCATGCACACACTGTTGTGGGTTCAGAAAATTAAATTGAAGCTTTCTTCCCACCAAGGCACACTATAGACACCCCCACTAAGGCATACAGACATATGTGTGTGGGTGAGAACGCCTGGCAGGAAATGACTCAACTCACGATGTTGTGTAGCCTGCAACAAAATTCTAAGAATTCTCACTAAGGCATACAGACATATGTGTGAGCGTGAGAACGTCTGGCAGGAAATGACTCAACTCACGTTGTTTGTGTAGCCTGCAACAAAATTCTAAGAAAGGGCCCCTTTCTATTCTAAACAGCGCTGTATCCGAGTTCACAAAGCGTTATAACCGAGCCTAAATACATGTTAACTTAATATAGAAGACTGGGGACATTTTGAAAATAGCGCTTTAACCGATATAGCTTTCTAACCGAGGGCGTACTAACCGAGGTCGACTGTATTTAAATAAGTAAAGTACGTTCTACATTTGGGCCCTTTACACCTGTGTGTAGAAGAAAGGGCGATGATAACCGTCTGGTTTTTCGCCCTAAAAAAAAAAAATTTAACTAAATGTACTGTCTCTTGGTTTAATGATTTTCCAGGTTTTGGGTCGGGAGAAGACATTATACCTTTTTCTTTGACAAGGTTCTTTGCTTTTCTAGCAATGAAGTTAGTCACTCCAAATTCTTTTTCAATTTGTTTTATGTTCCAGCTTCTCAGAAGTGTTGTCAGAATTTACATCTGTAAACTTTTATTTGTGGTACTATTAAACTTCTCTTTTCATTGGTTGCTTATTTTACTATCATAGTTATGGGGCTGAACTGTATCTTCTGATTCCTAACCAAGTAATTTGGTTCTAAAAGCTTCTGTGACTTTTTACAATTTTTTCTGGATATTTCTTTTCACTCAGTCGTTTTTTCTTTACTGTGGTTTCATCAATCAGAGAAAGACTTGTGTTTCAGACTTCAAATGCTTAAGTTTTTTCTGGCGTTGACAAATGGAATTCATGTTCTTCTTCAATAGCATCTTCGAGTTCATAGCTAATTTCAGGCAACTGAAGCACAGCTTTACGACAAATATCACATATTTTATCTCCTTTAACTATGTCTTTGTGCCGATTTACAATGTTATCATTTAAACTTCTTAAATTTTTTTGTGAAAATCATGTCCTAACTTTTTGATTTTTTTTTTTTTTTTTTGGGCGAAAAGTCAGACGGTTATCATCGCTCGTTCCTCTACACACGGGTGTAAAGGGCCCGAGTGTAGAACGTACTTTTCTTATTTAAATCAAACTCTTAAACTAAACATATCTCAGAAAAAAAAATTTAATAAATAAAATTTACACAAAACAACATTTATATTAAAAACGTATAAGATAAACATACAAACACAAACTTAAATCTAATATCACAGTTGGAATAAAAACAACATTTATAACCTATCACATAAAAATCTTACAAACTAGTATCACAGCAAACAATATAATTTACATTAATATCACAGATCTAAAACATAAACAAAAGATTGTAAAGGGGCCACGAAAATATAAAACAACATACACAAATACACATATAAAATAAAAACAACATTAACATTTCCCCATTAGACATCGTTATATACACTGATGGATCTAAGAAATCTCAACGTTGAGTCTAAAACATGGCTATCGTCGCCGAGTACATCACGCAACTCGCAGGGTATTGTAAATCGCCGACGCAGAGCTGCGTAGCAGACGCAATCTACCAAAACATGTTTAATTGTCAAAGGACAATCGCATCTGCCACACACTGGAGCATCACCAGACGTCATGAGATACCCATGCGTTAATCTGGTGTGCCCAATTCTAAGTCGAGCGATGACAACTTCTTCCCTTCTGTTGTTCCTCAGCGACGTAGGCCAAGGCTTAACGTCAAGTTTGATATCACGTATATTGTTGCCATGGGAGCCAGTCCATTCTACCTGCCAGGAATCAAGGATGACACGCTTCACCAGACCCACGAAATCTGACACAGTCAGATATTGCGTGAAGGCCGGTTGGCGTGCTGCCTCCCTAGCAGCCAGATCCGCAGCCTCATTTCCCGAGATTCCAGCATGACCCGGAACCCAGCAGAAAACAACGCTTACTCCTCTATGTTTCAACTGCTTCACGGTGCCGTGGACGTCCACAACTAGCGGGTGGCGTGAATACACATCACTAATCGACTGGAGAGCACTGAGCGAATCAGTGCACACCAACACCCGACGCCCACGCACACAGACTACAGAAAGAGCTTTGCTGATAGCATAGATTTCAGCCGAGTAAACACTGGTTCCCGCAGGTAATCCAAACAGATAACTTCTCCCATTGGCAACAAACGAGCAACCAACTCCAACATCCGACTTTGATCCATCAGTGTATACAACCGTAGATGGTTTAATAGCTTCAACTAACTCACTAAAAATGCTATTAAGCACAACTGAGCTAGTGCCAGCCTTTGAGTATCTACACATGTCAAAGTTAAAGTGTAACTGAGCAATGGTCCAGGGTGGAAATAGACAAGGATAACATGGGTAGACACGAGGAATAGCAATATCCAGGTTGTTAGCGATCCGCAACGCTCTTACACCGAATGGTGAAGGCTGTCGGGCGTTCATCACATGCAAATCATGACAGGGGTTGTTGAGAATGATGTCATGCAAGAAATGGTACGGTCTAGCCTTCAACTTAGCAAAGTACGTCAAAATAAGTTGCTGGCGACGTCTGTGTAACGACAATTCTCCACTTTCAACTAAGATGCTGACAACAGGGCTAGAACGGAAAGCACCTGTAGACAATCGTAAACATGAATTGTGGACCGTGTCAAGCATTCTTAGCGAAGTGGGAGTAGCAGATGAGTACGCTACAGCGCCATAATCCATACGTGATCGCACTAGAGCCTTGTAGAACCTTATCATACATGATCTATCAGCCCCCCAACCTGTACCTGTAAGAACACGCAGAATATCAACCACCTTTAAGCACCTAGCCCGTAGGTCTTTAATATGCGGAACCCATGTAAGTCTTTTATCAAATATTACTCCAAGAAACCTGATGTCAGTGCTAATCTCAATATACTGACCCATTATATACAGTCTTGGAACACTATCAGTCCGTATTCGGCAAAACTGGATGCATTTGGTCTTCTCAGGGGAAAAACTAAAGCCAGTTTGTCGTGACCATTCTTCAAGACGGTATATGGTTAGCTGTAGGGCTCGTTCAGCTGAGACAACGTTTCTAGATGCCATATATATTGAAAAATCATCAACAAACAGAGAACATTTTACAGGGTACACGCAACATTTCACAATATTGTTTATGGCAACCGCAAACAGAGTACAACTAATTACACTCCCCTGCGGTATACCATTTTCCAAGACAAACCTGTCAGACAGACACTGACCAACCCTTATACGGAATGATCGCTCTTCTAGAAAGTCCTTGATGAAGCCCAACATATTTCCAGAGATGCCCCAATCCCGCAGAGTATTGAGGATACCTCGTCGCCAAGCTGTATCATATGCTTTCTTTAAATAAAAAATCACAACAACGAGGCGCTGCCGCAATGCAAACGCATTGCGAATAGCCGTCTCAAGGGCCACCAAGTGGTCTGTCGAAGACCTCCCCCTCCGAAAACCGCTCTGTTCAGGAGCGAGGAAGTCATTCTTTTCCAGATACCACATTAGACGACTATTCACAATTCTTTCCATTACCTTACAAACAACACTTGTCAATCAGACGGGACGGTAGTTGGAGGCCAATGCTTTATCTTTACCGGGTTTCAAAATCGGGACAACAATTGCTTCTTTCCAAGTTGTTGGTAGCTTTCTAGTAGAGTATATTCTATTAAAAATATGGAGGAGTTGCCTTAAGCCAGAATCAGGTAGATGCGCTATCATCGATAGTGTAATTTCATCTCCTCCAGGTGAAGTATTTCGAGATACTCTGAGCGCTTTTCTAAGCTCAGGAAAAGAGAAAGGAATGTTCAGAGGATCATTCGAGTCCGCTATATGGAAAGGAAGAGATTCAATGGTTTTCTTATAATTTTGAAACTGTACTGAATATGAAGACATGAGGGAAGCTGATCTAAAGGAAGAACCGATTACATTAGCAATGTCGGACTGTGATGTGATCACAGAACCGTTAACTTGCAACCCTGCGATTTGATGTGGAGACGTCCTCCCACATACCAAACGCAGTTTTCTCTATCCCGTTGTCACAGGGGTACTACTGTTAATATCTCCAATGTAACGGCTCCACGACTCCCTCTTACTCTCAAGAAAGACACGCCTACAGCAGGCCCGAGCTCTTCGGTACGCTTCCAGGTTTGCATCCGTAGGTCTGCGACTAAAAATGCGCAAGGTCCTACGGCGGTCCTGAAGAACCTCCTTACAACGATCATTCCACCAAGGTACCGGCGGACGCCGCGCTTTTCCCTTTGTTTTAGGAATGCTCTGGGCAGCTGCTGCAGACATCCTCTCTACAAAGGAAGACAACAGCTTTCGTGCATCATCATTATCTTCATATTCAGATTCCATTAAACTTGAAAACTCATTCCACCGTGCAAGCTTATCTATCCATCGTTTTGGAAGGTCATCGACAGACTGATAGTCAAAAAACTCGACCACCACCGGTCGGTGATCACTTCCGTACAGGTCCGGCAGTACTCTCCACAACAACCGTGGTACAAGGGACGGGCTACAGAAAGTAAGGTCCAAGCACGACCAGGATCCTGTTGAGGATGACATGAATGTTTCAGATCCATCGTTCAATAGACATAAGTCTAAATCACTCCGGACCCTCTCCACCATGTGTCCTCTACTATTGCACAGTGAGGAGCCCCAGGAATAATGGTGACCATTGAAATCTCCTAGGAATATACATGGACGTGGTAACTGTTCCAGTAACTCTCGCATGGCTTAGTATGAAATTTCTCTAATTGGTGGTAAGTAAATACTGCACACACAAACCGTCACCGGGATAGTTATCCTGATTGCCACAGCCTGCAGATCTGTTTGAATATTCAGACTCACTCCCTGTACTGACTGATGGAGCAATATAGCAACCCCACCGCCAGGACCACCATCCAGGGAATCTTTCCGAAATATCTGATATTCACGAAAAGATATTGATATAGCAGGCTGCAACATCGTCTCTTGCATGCAAAGCGCAATTTTTTTTTTTAAGGCGAAAACACCTTAGCGAGGTTATCATCGCCTGTTGTTCTACACAAGGGTGTAAAAAGCCAGAGTGCAGAACGCCTTTTATATATATATATATATATATATATATATATATATATATATATATATATATATATATATATATATATATATATATATATAATAGCTAAAATCTAATAAACTAGTATCACAGACATCACAGGCTAAAAAAAAAACGCTAAAAACACAAAAAACATACACACAAACTTAAACTTAATATCACAGTTAGAAAAAAAAACACAAAAAAGACATTGACACTTATGTAATTAAAATCTTAAAAACTAGTATCACAACCAAAAAATTAAAAAATTGTATTAAAAAAAAAGAAAATATCACAGACATAAAAGGTCACAAAAGGCTGTAAAGGGGCCACATAATAAAGCCACAGACATATGACATAATATAAACGTATAATATATAAACGTATAACTAAAATAAAACACATACCATAGGGTACAACTAATAGGACATTAGACACTGTTGTATACACTGATCGATCGTAAAAAATTCAAAGCCGCGTCCAAAATACGGCTTTCGTCACCGAGTATATTCCTTAATTCAGAGGGAATTCTGAATCGCCGACGCAGAGCTGCGTAGCAGACGCAATCAACCAATACATGTTTGACTGTCAAAGGACAATCGCACCTGCCACAAACTGGAGCATCACCAGAGATTACCCCATGGAGATTAACCCATGGGTTAATCTGGTGTGCCCAATTCTAAGTCGCGCGATGACAACTTCTTCCCTTCTGTTCTTCCTCAGTGACGTAGGCCAAGGCTTAACAATAGGTTTTACGTCACGTAGCTTGTTGCCATGCAACAAGCTACGCAAACTACGCAAAAGTGTCGCAAGAGGACACTTTTCCCGGATCAGTAGCTTTATGTCTTCATACCTAGACCGAATGCCACGAACATTCCATTGAATAATATTATTCATTTATTGGTTTTTTAGGATTAGGAGGAGTTACGTATCAAATACTATTTTCTCTCTCCCTTTTTTCCCCTTCACTTGAATGAGGCCTTTTTCTAGGCCTGATGTGTCTCCTATCATATCATGGATTTTTGATCCAGATGAAGGAGACTTTAAAAATTTAGATGCTTCCGTAGGAAGCGCTTTAGGCGATAAAAGGGGTTTCTCCTTCGACAAAGAAGCAGTTTTACTGGACTGCTGAACTTTTCTATTCTGCGTCAAAAGCACATTATCATCGTTTGGTACCAAACTGTTCAAAAGAATGTCTTTCTGTTTGGAGCTTAGCAAAGCCTTTAAAGCAGACGTCAGAGAGGCAACTTGTTGGGTTAGGTTCTCGACAACACTTTTCAACTCAACACATGAGGAACATTCACTTGCTACACGTGCGGGGACACTAGCTGCAGCTGCAAACGAAATGTCAGGCTGGACTGCATTTCGAATGCTATTTAGTTTTCTGTACTCGCGACGGGCAGCGGGAAAAGAAAGCTTCTGTTCAGACAAAATTTTCTGAATTTCACGTTCTTCTCTGTACTTAGGGCAATCGCGAGACCTAGCTGAATGTCTCCCTTTACAATTTGTACATAGTTCATGATCCGAAGTGCATTCGTTGTCCAAGTGCTCCGGAGAACTACATTTTGCGCATATCGCAGGTTTCTTGCAATGTGTTTTAGTATGTCCGTACTCTTGGCACTGGAAACAGCGCAGAGGGTTTGGGACATACGGTCTCACCCGAACAGACAAGTACCCTAACTTAATGCGATCTGGCGGTTGTGGGGTGGAAAATGTTATAATTAATGTCGGGGTGCCGACATCATTTCCATTCTCCCGACGCGTTACCCTTTTGACTTGCGTCACTCTTTGAGAGGTTAGCTCCTCCAAGATTTCCACTTCTGACATATCTTGAACATCTCTAGAGAATACCACTCCTCGAGATGAGTTTAAGGATCTGTGTGGTTCAACGATGACCGCAGTATTTCCAATATGCGTCATTTTAACAACGCTGCTACTTTGCTTCGCAGACGTTGTTTCGATTAGCAAGGTACCATTTCTCAATTTTTTAATTGAATGTGGCGATCCACATGCCGGCTGCACAGACCTGTTAATTACGAATGGGGAAACTTTGGATAGTGACCCTTCTTCTGTAGCACAGCGAACAACGATAAAAGTATCCGTGTTACCAACATCACTACTATCGCTATTATCAGACAAGCTAGACCATAGCCTTTTAACACCGGGGGAAGGTTGTTTGTTGGACATTCTTATTTGCGCTTTTCCAGTCATCGTGGAGGCAAGGTGCGGGCGGAGAGATGACCCGCGCACGCCGCAGGTCCCTAGTAAAAAGAAGGACCCGGCCGAGTACTCCCGGCAGCCATCTCCCACTTATTTCATCCGGGCCGGGGAGTCAGGTACTGCCTGACCCACTGATACCGACGTCCCAGAGGCTCGCACGCAGCAGTAAGAGCTCCGACACTCCTACTCATGGTCCACTTCTCGCCACAGTACCGAAGCGACTGGATGGGCTAAAGGATGGCGCAAGGCCTCGGCAGAGCAAGCTCACAGCAGCGCAACCACAGTCCAGACCTTCCACAATCCAGAAAGGGTTACACACGACCAGCCCGCATCCCATCCCCGCCAGCGTTATGAATGTGTCAGATGAAATAGTATATGTGATGTATGTAGGGTATGTAAATGTGTGTGTTGAAAGAAGTGTGGTGTGTGTAATGTAGTGTTTATTGTTGTGTGTAGTGTAAGAGCAACCTGTGTATAGTTTTGAAATAAGGTTAGCTCTTAGCTGGGGTCCCGGGGTTGCCACACCCGTACACCCACATATATATGCAAGGACGAGCATTCATATATATAAGAATGGGTGCCCCCTGGGGGCCTAACGTTTTGAATGGATTGCAACAATATACTTTAAATTTTGGTGTACTTGCCTCTACCATTGTATTATTAAATGTTAACTGGTTTAAAAACACTCGCTTGAAAATTTCCTATCACTTCAACAATAAATTACAATTAAAAACAAATTAAATTAGAAAAACAAATTAAATAACAAAGCAAACTTAAACTGAGCCAACTTCTCTACTCAAGAGCACTAGCTTACTCTTCACAAGACACAATTTGGCTGAAGCCTGTGTTGTATCAAAGGACAATGGGCATCAGTCTTTCCTGTTGTGACAAGAAACAAACTAGTCTGGACGAGCATCAATATTTTGTTTCAATGCCTCTCCACTGATATGAATGAAACATCTTTATCTTTACAATGAAATCCCAAATGGGAAACACATTACTGTTTTTAAGAAAGAAATCATATTATTTACAAAACGTTCTCTACATTTTGCCATTTTAGGCGTTTACAAGAGTAGAATAGAAAAAATACTTAATTTATATAACAGCAATAAATAAAAACATATTTATATATTTTAATTAAATTTATTTACATTCTTATCTACAATGACTTATGAAATAAATACATGTTTTACATTAAATTTAGTCTTGAAGGTGTGCGAGACTACTCTAACACTGAAACCACTGTGAAGTATTTTAAAATTAACTACAGATCCCATAGTCATCCCGGTTTGAAATTTTTATGTGTTAACCAAATTACAATGAAAACAAAATTACACTTTTCAAAAATTTTCAAAACAACATTTTGAGTTTTTCAAAATAAATATTTTTTTCACCAAACTATGTTAAGTGTGGTATCATATTAAAGCCCATTTTATCCTCTTTAAAATGAGCTCTTGAGCAGCTTGTTATGACATATAGAACCTGACTTAGAGCACATTTTTTACGTTTGGGCGCACGTACAAAAAAGTGAAATTTTCAAATTTTTGAATGTAATTAGCAAAAAACCTATAAGAGATGGAATTTTTTTAAAAAATATTTTTGGATTCAGGGCCTAAAACACTATTATTAAGCCAAATTTCATCAAAATCTGAGATGGTTGGGTTGAGTGCTTTGTTGGTTTCACATACCCTTGTAGTTGTGCATCAACCTGGTTTACCTGCTCTATACTAGTCTTTAGCCAAAATAACCAAATTATTCCCAAGGAACTGACGGAGTTTTAAGAGTGGCAGAAATCTCTACACGTACTAATTCTTACATTAAACCAGTAATAAAACTATATAAGCTGCCTGCTGTTTCGGAATAGAATATCTCTTATCTATTAAGTTCACTTTTTTTTATTTCTATTTTATTATAAATCATCATTTTATTTCTTCTTTACAATTTTATTGTAATGTATCTTCTTATTGTCTATTCATTCTTTTTCTTAGAATCTTATTTGTTTCAGTTTTCTTGATAAACAATTTTTTCTTACATTTGATTCCACAATTGTTCATTATCAATACCGTCCACTTCATTCTTTAACATAGGCCTATGTTACCACTTTATTCTTTGATACATGTTTAACTCTATTTTCATTTAATTTTTTTCACGTAAATTTAGTTTATTTCATTTCTTTCTTTGATTCCCTGACATTCTTCTCCTCTGCTATTTGCTAGTACTCCATGCATCATTAAATAACCAACCATGGTTATTTCATGGAGGGGAGGATGTTTCGTCCAGCCATAACTTTAATGTTTACAATTTTATTTTATAAATATTTACGCTCCAACTGATCTAAATTAAAAATCTAACAATGTGTAACTAGGCAACGAAAATAAACTAAAAAAACTAATATACATGCAAAACCAATCAATATATACAAAAGTTGAACAATTTATGGACATTCTATCACATTAATCACCATATTAATTATAAAAGTATCATAAACATCATGTGCATCATATAAATAACGTCTCATCATCATATAAATATAATTTTTCTTAAATTAAATGGATTGCCACATACCCTTAATGTCTGCAGAAACAGTGGCTTGCAAACCTTAATGTCTCCAGTTTTGCTAGGAATTAAATAATCTCGACCAAATTCTTTTTAACACCTGTACTTCTCCCCTTAGATTGACTTTTTGTCTTAGTTTTAATAGAACTGGCAATTAAAGCAGTTTGAGTGATAATTTTTCATTGTGCCAGAATATTGTAAAGATTTTTTTTCTATCTTCTACATTTTCTTTCTCATGACACTTATTTCGACATAGACATACATAATCTCTAAATAATTTTGATGTAACTTCCTTACCAGTTACTGATTTGTAAGATTTACCACAATTTTGTCTTCTTTCTCGTATATTCTTTTTCCAGTTTTCAGGTTGACTACGGTGTCTCTTTTTCCTTTGAGTTGTTCATAGTTGTCATCTAAAGCAGAAAAGACCAAAACAATTATTTTTTTAGGTTTGTGTAATATTTTAAGTTTAAAAAACATTTTTTATACAGGATAAGTTTTTGAAAAAAGTAGATTTAGGCTATCTGTTAATTTTATTGTAACCAGAAAAAGTCTCCAGTCCCTCCCCAATAACTTGAGTATTCCGTGTTCTTTGAGAATCTTGTGATAATCATTTGGCATAAGCATTTGTTGTTGCTTTCTATAAATTTTTTTCTATTCTACCGAACACACGATCGGGTGGCATAAAGCTGTGCCCACGTTTAGGGAAAATGTGTTCGACTGTATCAAAAGCATTACTTCTCTGTACATAATCAAGTAAGTAGCCCATAATAGTGGAATTCTTGTTCTGGCTTGCAGCAGAATCGGAGAACAGTCTCAGTGTCATTGGTGCACAAATATTCTCATTCCTGATTGGACTCGCTGTTCCAGCAAAGGAAGGAAGTTGTGTAAGTTGCGTTAGCCTTACACAACTTTATTTGATCCCCTACCTGATATCTTCAGTCCAAGAGTAGGGGAAGTTGGGGTAATGCCGGACGGTTTTTTATTTTTTTGTAACGTACCATTCTGTTAAAAGTAAATTCATCATGTTTCAAATAGCTACATTCTTTGATTCATTCTGAAGTCATTTAAAACTATAAGAAGCAGAAACTTTTATATTTTAGAAAATTGTGAGCGTTTTAAAAAATCGTTACGTGTCCGGTCTTCCCCAAGTTTTTGGGGTAAAGGCGGACAGCTGTGGGGGCATTGCCGGACAAGGCTTAATCGCTAAGTTTCACACTTCTATGAACTGGAAAGTTGAATAATCATTAAAATTTAAGTTATTTAAACATATTCGGGCAGGGAAACTGTTGGAGAGGAAATAGGTTGAACTGTCGAAGCAGTGAAGGTTTCTTTTCCATTTTCATTTCCTTTGTTTACTTCTTCCGTTTCTGCGTTGCATAGCCGTAAAGCTGACTCCCATTCATTCTCAAACTTCTGAGCATTGAAGGGCCACACACCAGCAGCCTTGAATGCATTTACAGCGTTTTGTACGTTAGTTGTTCTTTCCCGTGCTACACAAAAGATTGCAGCAACGTCAAACACAGATATTGCTCTTTGATGTGTCTTCAGGAAGTTGTCACACTGTTCATAGTAGGCTTTTTTCATTGGTCCAAATACAGTTAAATCTAACGGTTGCATCCTGTGCGAAGAATGAGGTGGTAATGAAACCATGATAATACCATTTTCTCTGCAAAAATTCCAAGCTGCGAGACTGCAATGACTTGTGTGGTTATCAAGAATCAGGAGTTTTGTTGTCAGACGTTGCTCCTGAATTTAATTTAAAATGTTTCAACCATTTAACAAATAGTTCTTCATTAGTCCATCCAGATTCGGAAACTACATACCCTGATCCACCTAGTGCTCCATTGATTAAAACATCATTTCTTATTTTTCTACCGTATATGAAAAATGGAGGAATGTAGTGTCCAGTGGCACTCACCACTTTCCCAAGTCGCTTTGTACCTTTTTGCGCTATCACTTTTAAGAGGTTTGGAACAGTTGGCAGAGCCGTCTCATCCATGTTGTAGATTTTTGATGGAACTATGTCATTGCATTCATAAAATGATCCAAGATTTTCAAAAAAATTATCAACTTCTATTTTATTGAAACCCTTAAGTCTGTTTAGACTTGTAGCCTCTGGTTTCCTTAGTTTCAAATCAGGGTGTCTGTTTAAAAAAGAATAAAACCAATCCCATCCAGCTGTTTGTTTTCCCCTGTTAAATGGATGGTCTAGCTGCAAATATTCTGCGTACTCATATGCGATTCACCGCAGTTCTTTTGTCGTGAGTCCATGAAAAGTATAGCTCAATTTTAAAATGTGATCCCTAAGTGCCATTTCCATTTCTTTGTTAAAGGTGGTTTTTTTACCTGACGAAGGTTCCTTGAAACTGTGCGATTTCAACCGATCGTGAAGGGTGCTTTAGAAATAGAAAACTCCATGGAAGCTTGTCTGATCGTCATTTCATTTTTTCTAATAGCATCAAGCGCTCGATTCAAGTTCGATGTCTCCCATGTGTTTCTGTTAGTTTTAGGAACGTAGTTCCGGACCATAGTTCTGAAAATAACTAACCATAATTAGATTGGGGCATTCCCGGACAAAAGTATGCATGTCCGACATTACCCCAACACAGTTCTTATCGGCTGTCCGCCAATACCCCAAGGGACGCCATTTTGATTTTTTTTAAATTGCGATGTTATCTGAGGAAAGATATTTTAGAGTCTATAATAATATTAAAGCTAGTAAACGAGCGATTTTAACCATAATTTTGTTATAAATAATAAACCATAAACTTACCTAGCATACAAGTCGGAAAACTAAGTAAAATTCTAGAAAAAATTGTAAAATGTAGTTTTCACTAAACTAATGAACACAAAACACGTTTCACTCTACTCACAAACAAAACAGCACCGGAAGGGAACTGTAACAGCATTTCAGAGATGTCAACCTTACAAGTCGAAAAATACCGCCTGTCCGGGAATACCCCATGTCCGGCTATGCCCCAACTTCCCCTACGTGAATGTGTTCCCTACATTTTGCACATTTTCATGAAATGGAAAGTGAGGTTATACAACCATATTTGTTATGCATAAAACGTTCCTGACACTCTTATCATAGGAAGAGGCTGGTGCTGCTGTATGTCAAATGCTATTTTGACAACTCTATTGTCCTCTTCTTTCAAAATGCCGTAACATTTCCGAGCACGTAATTTGTATAATCTGTATCTGGTTAATATTTAATTAATGTTTTATTTGTGTGTGAATGTGTTGAGTTGCGAAAATGTGTGTGTGTTAATGGGCGCTGGCTACTGCCATGCGCGTAGCTAGTTCGAGTGCGTGGACCAGTGCGCAGGTGAGAATGAGTGTGTGCTGAACAGTGATACAGTCCGCTTGTGTTCGTGTGTGTTGAATAAAACGTGTTCAAATTTCATACATTGAATCCTTTATTTTGTGTATTTATTCAACACTCATTCAATTAACCATTTTTTGGTTACTCCGACCGGATCCAAACTGTGGTAAATAACATATTTTTGTAATAAATTTGTTATTTTTGTGCAAAACAACAACAACTTCTAGTTCATTGTTAATCAGCTGATTTTTACAACATCAACACATTTCATAACTGATGCACAATAACATTTAAAAACAATATAGCTAGGTAATTATTCATAAATTCACAAATTCAGCATTACCAAATCGTTAAACATTCAGGGCCTAGCTCATAATTTGCTGGAATTAATAGATAAGTAAGTATTTAATTCATTTATTTTACATTGTTGCTACTATTTACATTTATACTCATTTACATTTAATGCTACATATTTTACACCTAGTATATCAACAATCATGAGTGATTTAAAACTATTAGTGAAGGAACGTGGCTTAGTTAAAGCAAAATTAACTAGATTTAAAACATATTTTAGTGGAATTTCTTGTGCAGCAGATATTAGTCAATTAAAACTGCGGTTATCGAAATTAGAGGAGTGCAGGTGTGAATTCGATAAAGTACAATTACAAATTGAATTACTTGACGAATCTGATGATCAGTCAGATCAAAGAAACAATTTTGAAGCAGAATATTTTGCACTAATGTCAGCGGCTCAAGATTTCATTTCTGATCATGAGCTTAGAAACTGTCATAACAATATTGAAAACAAGCCAGTAATTACGCAACCAATATCAGTGAAACTCCCAGATATCCAACTTCCTACGTTCAATGGCAGCTATGGTGAATGGCTCTCATTTCGTGACACATTTACATCACTCATTCACTTAAGGGAAATACCGGATATTCATAAGTTTCATTACTTAAAGGCTTCCTTAAAGGGTGCAGCTTTTGAAGTCATTCAAGCTTTAGAAAGTTCCGCACAAAATTATCACATTGCTTGGCAATTGTTAAATGACAGATTTGGCAACAAGCGTTATTTAATCAACAAACATGTAAATGCTTTGTTCAGTCTTGCTAAAATTGATAAAGAAAATTCAATTTCTTTACGCAAACTTCTAGATAGTGCCTTAAAACACATTCGTGCCCTTTTTGGTCTAGGGCAACCCAAAAATCACTGGGACACGCTTTTAATTTATTTAATTACAACCAAATTAGATCCAGTAACATTACGTGATTGGGAAAACATACTAACAAAGGATGCGTTACCTATTATGTCCGATTTGGAAGTATTTTTACAACACAAGTGTCAGGTATTAGAATCAATTGAATACAACAAATTGCAAAAACATACACCCGTTAATCCACATTTTGTGAACCACAGCCAGTCTCAGAAATTCAAGCCAACATTTGAAAATCATACATTTTCCACGAACTGTCATGTGTCTACAAAAGGTTGTTCTTTGTGCAGTGAACAAGAACATCCACTTTATATGTGCAAGGTCTTCAAGGGACTTCCAAGCTCAGACCGTGAAAAAGAAGTAAAGAAACGCGATTTATGTTTCAATTGTCTTAAGAGCTCTCACAAATCTACTAATTGTAAGTCAGGCCCGTGCAAACTTTGTGGCAAGAGACACAATACATTATTACATCATGATAAATCTGACTCAAGTGATTCAGAAAAGCAAATTTCTACTCAAAGTGACACACCTTCTAAACCAATTGTAGAACAAACCATTGTTTCTACTTCAAACGTGACATCTGATCAACAAAAATCTATTGTTTTGCTTTCAACAGCAGTAATTTCAGTGCTAGATCGTAGAGGTTGTCCTCATCTTTGCCGTGTGTTGCTTGATAGTGCTTCTCAATCAAATTTCATAACTGAAAGGTTAGCGCGTACTTTAAATCTCTCTATCAAGAATAGTGTGTTTGAAGTCAATGGCATAGGCCAATCATCCACTCAAACTTCAAATATGGTTCAGTGTATCATTAAATCTAGATTAACTTCATATTCGACTACTATTGATTGTATAATTCTCAAAAACATCACTCAACAATTACCTACGGTCACAATAGAAAGAGCTCACTTAAACATTCCGCAAACCATTCTATTAGCAGACCCTCAATTTAATCAGCCCAATGACAGTGACATGCTTATTGGTGCAGAATTATTTTTTGACTTATTACATGAAGGTAAATTGAAGTTTTCGAATTCATCTTATACATTACAAAATACGGTGTTTGGATGGACAATTTCTGGAAAAATTAAAGTAAACACTACATCAAATCTAGCAACTACGTGTTTTTTATCTACACTAGACGAAATTAACAGAAATATACAGAGATTTTGGGAATTAGAAGAGTGCAAGGATGAAAAACATCATACCGGAAACGACAAATTTTGTGAAGATTTATTCGTGAACACTACAACCAGAGATGTAAATGGAAGATATTGTGTGAAAATACCCTTAAAAGGTGATATAAGTGATCTCGGCGAATCTACGAAGAACGCATCGCGAAGATTATTTACACTTGAGAGACGTTTTTCAATCAACCCAGCATTGAAATCACAGTATGTGCAGTTTATGAAGGAGTATATAGACTTTGGTCACATGCGAGAGGTTCCACTGGATGAATCGCAATCCACTCAGTGTTATTACATTCCACATCATGCGGTTGTAAGGGAACAATCTAAGACAACAAAGCTATGAGTAGTATTTGATGCGTCTTCAAAAACCACTTCAGGTCTTTCGCTAAACGACATTTCAGTTGTTGGACCTACAATCCAGTCAGACCTGTTTAGTATAGTAACAAGATTTAGAACACATTCCTACGTCATGACTGTAGATATTGAGAAAATGTATCGGCAAGTTAAAGTGCATCCATCACAGTGGAAATTACAGCGAATTTTGTGGAGAGAACAGCAACATGAGCCAATCAAAACATTTGAATTAACAACAGTGACATATGGTACAGCAAGTGCTCCGTACTTAGCTACGAGAGCATTGAAACAACTTGCGGTAGATGAAAAACATGATTTTCCAGAAGCATCAAAGGTTTTCATAGAAGATTTTTACGTTGATGACCTTATGACTGACACAAAAACCTTAGAGGATGCTAAACAGCTTCAAAGGGATATGATGACCATAGCACATAGAGGAGGTTTTAATTTGCGAAAGTGGAGTGCAAACCATCCTGATATTTTATCAAATTTACTACATCAAGACGTAAGTGACGATTGTTTCATGATCAATAACGATGCAACTGTGAGTACTCTTGGTCTTATTTGGAACCCAAGGCAAGACACATTTCAATTTTTATTAGGCGATTACAACAAGACGAGTGTGAAACATTCAAAACGCACAATTTTATCAGCTATAGGAAAAATATTTGATCCATTGGGACTTATTGGACCAGTAATAGTGAGGGCTAAGATAATCATGCAACAACTGTGGAGTTGTAAGATTGGTTGGGATGAAGAGGTTCCTGAAGAATTGCTAAAACAGTGGATTAGCTTTCAAGAATCTTTACAATCAATATCGCAAATAGATATTCAACGAAATATCTTACCCAAAGAAACACACGTTACAAGAATCGAGATTCATGGATTTTCAGATGCATCAGAATCTGCATATTGTGCCTGTATTTACATCAAGTCAGTTGATACTGACAGTAATATCTCAGTAAATTTAGTTAGTTCCAAATCACGCGTTGCATCGCTGAAGAAGACATCTTTGCCAAGACTCGAATTGTGTGGAGCTTTGCTATTGTCGGAATTGTGCAAGAAAATTGTGACTGCTTTACAGATTCAGATAGATTCAATCACCTACTACTCTGATTCAACTATTACATTAGCGTGGATAAGAGCACCTTCATCTCATTGGTCAACATTCGTCGCAAATCGAGTGTCCAAAATACAAGACAATACTGAGACCAATTCTTGGAAACATGTCAGAAGCGAAGACAATCCTGCTGATTTCTTATCAAGAGGGTTACTTCCTTCAGAAATTTTAAACGCCAGCTTATATTGGAAGGGACCATCGTTTCTCTACTCATCAGTAGATTTAATTTCGGAAGACCCAGATACAGATCATAATGATATTCCAGAACGACAGAAGAATAATATTTCATGTGCAGTCTCAACAAATAATATTATTAATTTTAATAATTTTTCTAGTTTCACTAAGTTTGTACGTGTTACTGTATACTGTCTTCGATTTACGCGTAACTGTCAGACAACACGTGATCTTCGTCTTGACAGCAATCTTTCTGTCACAGAGCTTCAATTAGCGGAAAATGCTGTTATTAGACTTGTGCAAAAAGAATCATTTCTTCATGAATATTGTAATTTACAATCAGAACAATGTGTGTCAAGAAACAGTAAACTTAAGGCATTGAATCCATTCATGGACAAAAATCAAGTGATACGTGTTGGTGGACGTTTACAACAATCAGATTTAAGTCTTGACCAGAAACACCCAATCATATTGCCTAAGGGTCACATCATCACATATTTAATTGCGAAACATATGCACATAAAAAATCTTCATGCAGGACCCCAACTGTTATTAAACATCGTTCGTCAGAAATACTGGCCAATCAACGGTCGTTCATTAGTCAAGAATTTTTTTTTTTTTTTTTTTTTTTTTTTTAAAGGCGAAAAACCTTTGCGAGGTTATCATCGCCTGATACATAATAAATAAAATCTTATAAGCTAATATCACAGCACAAGCTATAATACTCTAAAAAACACACAAAACATAAACACATAAACTTAAAACTAATATCACAGTTAGAAAGAAAAACACTGAAATCACATTAATACTTATGAAATTAAAACCTTAAAACTAGTATCACAACCCAAAAATTAAAAATTTCATTCAAAAAAAATATTAAAAAAAAAAAAAAAAAAAAAAAAAAAAAAAAAAAAATCACAGACATAAAAGATCACAAAGGGCTGTAAAGAGGCCACTTAACATGAACACATATGAATATAAACTTATAACTAATATAAAACACATACAATATGGTAACTAAGAGTATTAGAACATAATATATTAGACACTGTTGTATACACTGATTGATCGTAAAAATTTCAAAGCCGCATCCAAAATAGGGCTTTCGTCACCGAGTATATTCCTTAATTCAGAGGGAATCTTGAATCGCCGACGCAGAGCTGCGTAGCAGACGCAATCAACCAAAACATGTTTGACTGTCAAAGGACAATCGCACCTGCCACAAACTGGAGCATCACCAGACGTCATGAGATACCCATGGGTTAATCTGGTGTGCCCAATTCTAAGTCGCGCGATGACAACCTCTTCTCTTCTGTTCTTCCTCAGTGACGTAGGCCAAGGCTTAACAATAGGTTTTATTTCTCGTAGTTTGTTGCCATGAGAGCCAGTCCATTCTACCTGCCAGGAATCCGTGATGACCCGCTTCACCAGACTCACAAAATCAGACATAGTCAGATATTGCGTGAAAGCCGGTTGACGAGCCGCCTCCTTAGCGGCCAAATCAGCAGCCTCATTTCCCGGGATTCCAGCATGACCCGGAACCCAGCAAAAAACAACGCATACTCCTCTATCATTCAGCTCCTTCACAGTGCCGAGGACGTCCACAACTAGCGGGTGGCGTGAATACACATCACTAATCGACTGGAGAGCACTGAGCGAATCAGTGCACACCAACACCCGACGCCCACGCACACAGACTACAGAAAGAGCTTTGCTGATAGCATAAAGTTCAGCCGTGTAAATACTGGTTCCCGCAGGTAATCCAAACAAATAGGTTCTCCCATTAGCAACAAATGAGCAACCAACTCCAACATCCGACTTTGATCCATCAGTGTATACAACCGTAGATGGTTTAATAGCTTCAACTAACTCACTGAAAATGCTATTAAACACCACAGAGCTTGTGCCTGCCTTTGAGTATTTACTCATCTCAAAGTTAAAGTGTAACTGAGCGATGGTCCAGGGTGGAAATAGACAAGAATTACATGGGTAGACACGAGGAATCGCAATATCAAGGTTGTTGCATATCTCCAACGCTCTTACACCGAATGGTGAAGGTTGTCGGGCGTTCATCAGATGCAAATCATGACACGGGTTGTTGAGAATGATGTCATGCAAGAAATGGTAGGGTCTAGCTTTCAACTTGGCAAAGTACGTCAATAGAAGCTGCTGGCGACGTCTGAATAACGACATTTCTCCACTTTCAACTAAGATGCTGACAACAGGGCTAGAACGGAAAGCACCTGTAGATAATCGTAAACATAAATTGTGGACTGTGTCAAGCATTCTCAGAGAAGTGGAAGTAGCAGATGAGTAGGCTACTGCGCCATAATCTATACGTGATCGCACTAGAGCCTTGTAGAACCTTATCATACATGATCTATCAGCACCCCAACCTGTACCTGTAAGAACACGCAGAATATCAACCACCTTTAAGCACCTAGCCCGTAGGTCTTTAATATGCGGAACCCATGTAAGTCTCTTGTCGAATACAACACCTAAGAACCTGATTTCAGTGCTAACTTCGATATGCTTACCCATTAAATACAGTCTTGGAACATTATCAGTCCGTATTCGGCAAAACTGAATGCATTTAGTCTTCTCAGGAGAAAAACTAAAGCCAGTCTGCCGTGACCATTCTTCAAGACGGTATATAGTTAGCTGTAGAGCTCGTTCAGCTGAGACAACATTTCTAGATGCAACATATATTGCAAAATCATCAACAAACAACGAACATTTAACAGGGTATACGCAACTTTTCACAATATTGTTTATGGCAACCGCAAATAGGGTACAACTAATTACACTTCCTTGCGGTATACCATTTTCCAAGTCAAACCTGTCGGACAGACACTGACCAACCCTTACACGGAACGATCGTTCCTCTAGAAAGTCCTTGATGAAGGCCAACATGTTTCCAGCGATGCCCCAATCCCGCAAGGTATTGAGGATACCTCGTCGCCAAGCTGTATCATATGCTTTTTTCAAATCAAAGAATACGGCAACGAGGCGCTGCCGCAATGCAAACGCATTGCAGACAGCCGTCTCAAGGGCCACCAAGTGGTCTGTCGAAGACCTCCCTCTCCGAAAACCGCTCTGTTCAGGAGCGAGGAAGTTATTCTTTTCCAGATACCACATGAGACGACTGTTCACCATTCTTTCCATGACCTTACAAACAACACTTGTCAAGGAAATGGGACGGTAGTTGGAGGCCAATGTTTTATCTTTACCAGGTTTGAGGATTGGAACAATAATTGCTTCTTTCCAAGTTTTTGGAAGCTTTCTAGAAGCGTATATTTTATTAAAAACATGTAGGAGTTGCCTTAACCCAGAATCCGGTAAATGCGCTATCATCGAATGTGTAATTTCATCTCCTCCAGGTGAGGTATTTCGAGATACTTTGAGCGCTTTTCTAAGCTCAGGGAATGAAAAAGGAATGTTTAGAGGATCATTCGAGTCCGCTATAAAGAAAGGAAGAGATTCAATGGTTTTCTTATAATTTTGAAACTGTACTGAATATGAAGACGTGAGAGAAGCTGATTTAAAGAAGGAACCAATCACGTTAGCGATGTCGGACTGTGATGTGATCACAGAACCGTCAGCTTGCAACCCTGCGATTCGATGTGGAGACGTCCTTCCACATACCGAACGCAGTTTTCTCCATACCGTTGTCACAGGGGTACTCCTGCTAATATCTCCAACGTAACTGCTCCACGACTCCCTCTTACTCTCAAGAAAGACACGCCTACAGCAGGCCCGAGCTCTTCGGTACGCTTCCAGGTTTGCATCCGTAGGTCTGCGACTAAAAATGCGCAGGGCCCTACGGCGGACCCGAAGAGCCTCCTTACAACGATCATTCCACCAAGGTACCGGCGGACGCCGTGCTTTTCCCGATGTTTTAGGAATGCTCTGGGCAGCTGCTGCAGACATCCTCTCTACAAAGGAAGACAACAGCTTTCGTGCATCATCATCATCTTCATATTCAGATTCCATTAAACTTGAAAACTCATCCCACCGTGCAAGCTTTTCAATCCATCGTTTCGGAAGGTCATCGACAGGCTGGTAGTCAAAAAATTCGACCACCACCGGTCGGTGATCACTTCCATACAGGTCTGGCAGTACTCTCCACATCAACCTTGGAACAATGGACGGGCTACAGAAAGTAAGGTCCAAGCACGACCAGGATCCTGTTGAGGATGACATGAATGTTTCAGATCCATCGTTCAATAGACATAAGTCTAAATCACTCCGGACCCTCTCCACCATGTGACCTCTACCATTGCACAGTGAGGAGCCCCAAGAATAATGGTGACCATTGAAATCTCCTAAGATGATATATGGAGCTGGTAACTGTTCCAGCAATTCTCTCATGGCTAGGTATGAAATGTCTGTGTTTGGTGGTAAATAAACATTACACACGCAAACCGACACCGGGACAGTTATCCTGATTGCTACAGCCTGAATATCCGTTTGGATATCCAGACTTATCCCTTGCATTGACTGGTGAAGTAATATTGCAACCCCATTACCAGGGCCACCATGCAGGGAATCTTTCCTAAACATTTCGTATCCACGAAAGGATAATCGGATATCAGGTTGTAACATCGTCTCTTGCAGGCAAAGCGCAAACGGACACTTATCCCGGATCAATATCTTTATATCTTCATACCTAGACCGGATCCCGCGAACATTCCATTGAATTAAACTATTAAAGGGTATTTCGCAACGGAGGAGTTACGTTTCAAACACAATTTTCTCCTTCCCTTTTTTCCCTTTTACTTGTATAAAGCCCTTTTCTAGGGCCGATGAATCTCCTATCATATCGTGGATCTTGGACCCAGACGGAGGAGATTTTAAAAATTTAGACGCTTCCGCTGGAAGCGTCTTGGATACTAAAAGGGGTTTTCCCTTTGAGGTAGAGGCTGTCTTACTTGACAGCTGAGCTTTTGTACACTGCGTCGCAGAAAGGTTACACACTTGAGACACTGAGCTCTTTGAACCAATTTCTGTTTGCTTGGTGCTTAATAACGCTTTAAGTGCAGAAGTTAGGGAAGCAACCTGTTTAGTGAGGTTCTCAACAACACTCTTCAACTCAACGCATGACGAGCACTCACCAGACACACGAGGCTGAACACTAGTTGCAGCTGCAAACGAAATGTCAGGCTGGACTGCATTTCGGATGCTATTTAGTTTTCTGTACTCACTCCGGGCAGCGGGAAAGGAAAGCTTCTGTTCAGACGAAATTTTCTGAATTTCCCGTTCTTCTTTATACTTGGGGCATTCCCGAGACCTTGCTGAATGACTTCCTTTACAGTTTGCACATAGTTCTTTTTCAGAAGTGCATTCGCTATCTAAGTGGTCAGGTGAACTGCACTTTGCGCATATCGCAGGTTTTTTGCAGTTAGTTTTCGTATGTCCGTATTCCTGGCACTGAAAACAGCGCAGAGGGTTTGGGACATACGGTCTCACTCGAACAGACAAATAACCCAACTTAAGGCGATCCGGAGGTTGAGGGGTGGAAAATGTTATGATAAGTGTCGGGGTACCGACATCAATTCCATTTTCCCGACGCGTAACTCTTTTGACTTGCGTCACTCTCTGGGAGGTAAGCTCCTCCAATAACTCAGCCTCAGACATATCTTGTATATCTCGAGAGTAAACCACTCCTCGAGATGAGTTGAGGGACCTATGCGGTTCAACAGTAACTGCAGTACTTCCAATTTGAGTAATTTTAACAACGCTGCTACTTTGCTTCGCAGACGTTGTTTCAATTAACAAAGTACCATTTCTTAATTTTTTAATAGAGTGTGGCGATCCACAAACCGACTGCACAGACCTGTTAATAATGAAGGGGGAAACTTTTGATAGCGACCCTTCTTCTGCAACACAACGAACAACGAAAAATTTGTCCGTGTTACTTAATACACCACTATCACTATCGTCAGACAAGCTAGACCATAGTCTTTTAAAACCAAGGGAAGATTGTTTAGTTGACATTATCTAAGTGCTTTTCCAGTCATCGTGAAAGCAAGGTGCGGGCGGAGAGATGACCCGCGCACGCCGCAGGTCCCTAGTAAAAAGAAGGACCCGGCCGAGTACTCCCGGCAGCCATCTCCCACATATTTCATCCGGGCCGGGGAGTCAGGTACTGCCTGACCCACTGATACCGACGTCCCAGAAGCTCGCACGCAGCAGTAAGAGCTCCGACACTCTTACCCATGGTCCACTTCTTGCCACAGTACCGAAGCGACTGGAAGGGCTAAAGGATGGCGCAAAGCCTCGGCAGAGCAAGCTCACAGCAGCACAACCACAGTCCAGACCTTCCAATCCGGAAAGGGTTACGCACGACCAGCCCGCATCCCATCCTCGCCAGCATTATAAATGTGTGTAAGAAAACTTTGTGTATGTGTTGTGTGTAGGGTATGTAAATGTGTGTGTTGAAAGAAAGTGTGGTGTGTGTGATGTAGTATTATTGTTGTGTGTAGTGTAAGAGCAACCTGTGTATAGTTTTGAAATAAGGTTAGCTCTTAGCTGGGGTCCCGGGGTTGCCACACCCGAACACCCACATATATATGCATGGACAAGCATTCATATATATAAGAATGGGTGCCCCCTGGGGGCATTAGTCAAGAAGGTATTCCACGAATGTATTTCCTGCTTCAGAGCAAGACCTAAGATTCGGACACAGATGATGGGTGAATTGCCCAAAACTAGAGTTCTTGTGCCACCTCGAGTATTCTACTATACCGGAGTAGATTATTGTGAACCTTTCTATGTGAAGATGTCAAAGAAGAAGGGTGTCATTCCAGCTAATTGTTACATTGCGCTATTTGTGTGTTTTAGTGTCAAGGCTCTGCATTTGGAGTTAGTCGAAGATTTGACTACGGAATCTTTTATTGGAGCTTTACGCAGATTCATTTCAAGAAGAGGAAAACCAAAGGACATATACTCAGACAACGGGACCAATTTTGTTGGAGCACATCGTGAATTAAATGAACTTCTAAGATTGTGGAAGTCAAAAGAATTTAATGACAAGGTGTCAACAACTTTATCAAACGACGAAATTACATGGCATTTTCAACCTCCTAGGGCTCCACATTTTGGTGGACTATGGGAATCGTCAGTTAAGTTAGTGAAAACACACATAAAACGAGTTTTAGGGAATTTAATTTTAACCTACGTACAATTTGTCACACTATTAACTCAAGTTGAGGCATGTATAAATTCTCGTCCCTTATCTCCATTATCAAATGAACCTACTGATCTAAATCCGTTGACCCCGTCACATTTCCTAATTGGTGATGTCCTCACAAACTATCCTGAACCATGCCTACTCAAAATTCCAACCAGTAGACTTGATCAGTGGCAGCATGTTCAGATGGTGTATCAACATTTCTGATCGCGGTGGTCAATAGATTACCTAAACAACATGCAGCAGCGAAGGAAGTGGACAACATCTCCTCCAAACCTCAACGTTGGTGATCTTGTTATCATCAAAGAGGAAGAGATCATCTTCCTCCACTCCAATGGAAAATGGCTCGCGTCATTGAACTTCATCCAGGGCGAGATGCCAGAGTTCGTGTGGTTACTCTTAAGACTTCAAATGGTCTTATTAAACGACCTGTTGTGAAATGATGTGTATTACCAATTGACTCAGATATGACAAATTCAATCAATAAAAGAGATTAATTGTTCTTTTTTTTAAAAAAAAAACTTTAGTATTCATAAGTTAATTATTGTAACTCTTGAATGCCCTTCAAGGCCGGGGGCATGGTTAATATTTAATTAATGTTTTATTTGTGTGTGAATGTGTTGAGTTGCGAAAATGTATGTGTGTTAATGGGCGCTGGCTACTGCCATGCGCGTAGCTAGTGTCCCAGGTTCATAAATAAAAACTCCAAAAAGTTTTATTCTCAAAAATTCAACTTCTTTTATTAAAAAAAATCGTTGGTAAATTTCTTTTTTAAAATACTTAAAAACAATTAAAATTCTTAAAATTCTTTAAAATAGTTGAATCTTTTATCAAAATCTTCTAAAATTAATGTTTTAATTTAAATATAATCCTTTGAAATTAATAAGTTCGTAATATTGTTTTTTTTTTTACTATAAAAATTGTACAAACCACCTTTCTCCTTAAAAGTTTTAAAAAGGAATGGAGGCAACAATCCAATTTTATTAATTTAATAAAATTTTCTTTTTATTTTTTTTTTGTTCTCACATCTGTAGGTGAGGTCATCTGGTATTTGTGTTAATGTTGATGCTGTAAAGTTGTGTGTTTATGTTTACGTTTGAGTGTTGTTAATGTGTATACTGTCCGTTGTGTGTCTGTATATGTGTCTCCTATTACAATCTTCCCCCCTCCCGGGAGAGGAAACAGAAGCACAAGGCATGTGCAAGCAATAGAAAGGGGGTGGGTGCTTAAATGTAAAAAGAAAAGGTGAGCATGTAGCAGTTGTCGGCCTGAGACGGTAAAATTTATTCATTCGGGGCCCCTTTCAATAAGACATTCAAACAGCATGGAAACAGCATAGTTTTTGTTTTGTTACAATCATCTCAAGCTCGAGTATCGCGACAGACATCACTTAAAAAATATTTTATGTCTTTGAGTAAATTATGTAACCTTTTTAAGGTTAGAAATGTGTTCTTTAGTTATTTCCCCTCCAATAGTCTTACGGAGTAAGGCTGTAACTGGAGTAGAGAAGCCGATGATATAAAAAGGTTCAGACCATCGATATGCCATTTTTGCACAAATATTTTTCCGTTTCGAACTTACGGGATGAGTTTTAAGCAAAACTTTATCTCCCACCGAAAACGGATTGGGGTGGCGCATAGCATTATATCTGCGCGCCATATCATGATGAGATTTAATTAGCTTTCTTCGAATATCACACATCATGTTACTGGAACGTACAGGATTTCTATGAAGGATATCTTGGATATTCCATGCTCTATCCAACGGTGTTTGAGCTGGAAAAGTATGTAATATGTCAAATGGACATTTCCCATGCGCATTATGTTGAGCCATATTGAAGGCTAATTGAAACCAAAATAGGGATTTATCCCAGGTTGTTTGAGTCGTTGCATGGTATGCAATAAGAATAGACCTAAGATTTCGATTTAATCGTTCGGCGTGAGATGGTTGGGGATGGTAGGGTGAGAGGGTGGTTCGTTTTATGCCTAGATTGAAACAAAAGTTTTTAAACATTATGGAATTAAAATTTTTAGCATTATCTGTGACAATTAACCTCGGGATGGAGTAATTTTGGAAAATACGTTTTAATTCGTCTATAATGGAGGATGTATTAGTGTTTTTTAATGGAGATAACCATGTAAATTTTGAAAAACTATCTACTACCACTAGAATATATTTATAACCTTGGTTGGTTTTTGGCAGGCTGCCTACAGTATCAATAAACAGCGTGTCAAATGGCGCTGTCGGAACCCTGGAACTAAGATTTCCCCATTTATAATTTATTCCAGGTTGTACAAGCATTCACTTTTAAAGGAATTTCTCGATATATAGCTGGCCAATAAAAATACCGTGTAATTTTGTGTATAGTTTTATCCACACCTAAATGTCCACCGATTTCCGACTGATGGAAGTATTTAAATACTAAATCTTTTAAGGAAGTGGGAAGAACGATTTTGGTTGGGTTATTGTTTTTATCTTTTAGGCATAGAACGCCTTTGGATAAACAAAATTTATTATCCATTTGTTGTTTTTGTTGAAGGATAAAGGTATCCTGTTCTTGATGTTGTTTGATGTCTGTAAAAGATAGGGGGAACTGGGATAATAAAGTATTAATATAAACTATATCTTTTGAGATATCTTCATTATTTAAATCATACATCCTCGATAAAGCGTCAGCCACATTATTATCCGAACCACGGATGTGATTAATTTTAAATTTAAAAACAGATAATCTAAGTAACCATCTAGCCAGTCTACCTAACTGTTTTGGTCTGGAAAGAAGCCAGGCTAAAGCTTGATTATCAGTTTCTAAAAGAAATTCACGATGCGTTAAATAGGTCCTAAAATGATCTGTTGCAAAAACAACTGCAAGACACTCTCGCTCATATGCAGAAAACTTCCTTTCTGCTTCCGTTAATGTTTTAGAAGCGTACGCTATGGGTCTTCTAGATCCTTCCTGTTCCTGAAGTAGGACAGCTCCTAGACCCGTATCAGACGCATCCGTCTGTAAAATGAAAGTTTTGGAGAAGTCAGGTATTGCCAATATCGGGGGATTAGCGATTGCCTGTTTGAGATCTTCAAACGCAATTTTTTGTGAGTCTTCCCAGATAAACTGAGTGTTTTTACGACGCAACTTATTTAGGGGTTCGATTCTATCAGCATAATTTTTGATAAATTTAGAAAAATAATTAATCATACCACAATATCGATGTACTTGTTTCACTGTCGTAGGCTGTGGGTACTGCAATATTTTTTGTGTCCTAGTTGAGTCTATAGAAACTCCTTTGTACGACAATGTGTGTCCAAGAAACGGTATTTCATTTACAGCAAATGTTACCTTATCAGGATTAACTGTAATGCCAGCTTTCCGCAGAATTGCCAATACTATTTTAAGATGTCTGACATGTTCTGTAAAACCTTTAGAATATATTAATATATCGTCCATGTAATTAAATACAAATTTATATTTAATATTCTTGAATATTGTATTCATAAGGCGTGTTAAAACTTGCGCGCCAGTCGACAGACCAAAAGGTAATCTTACATATTCGTATAAGCCGTCCGGTGTGCAAAACGCGGTGATTTGACGAGATTTTTCTGTCAATGGTATCTGATGGTACGCTTGCGCTAAATCTAAAGTACTAAACCATCGTGCATTAGAAAACCATTGAAAAGCATGATTTATATTCGGTAAAGGTTGGGCCTCAGAGTCAATTATTAAGTTGACTTGGCGATAGTCTACGACTAGACGACTTGTGCCGTTTGGTTTCGGAATTAAAAATGCTGGGGAGGAATAAGGTGAAACACTTTCTCTAATTACTTTATCTTTTAATAATTTATCAATTTGTTGTTTCATTTGGAGCGTTTTTATTGGATTTAAGGGATAGGGCCTAGATTTTATAATTTCACTATTTCTGAGTTTAATATCATATTTCAATACATGGGTACAGCCTAATTTAGTAGTGAGTACCTCAGGAAATTCCTTACATAAATTATTAATTGTATTTTTAATATACTCACTTTGTTCCACGTTGTTAATCTGTTCTGGATATAGATTGGTTAGAGAAAATTGTTGATTTTTTGCCCAATCAAAGGTTAGTATAGATCTTGTAGCATTAAATATTGCGCGAGTTTTTTGTAAAAAGTTCATTCCGAGTATTATTCTGTGTTGTATTTTTGGTAATATTTTAAAATTTATTTTCCACGATATTTTTTGAAGAGTAATTTTAACCCAGATCTGCTTATTTATTTTTAGAGGAAATCTATCAGCTGTAAGGCAAATTGTGTTAATGTTTTCTTCCTTTATAATCGCCTTCTTAGTTTTTAAAAATTTATACAGTTGTTGATTAATAATGTTATGGGTGGAACCAGAATCGATGAGGGCGTTAAATATATTATTTTTGATTTTTATTGATAAAGCTTTCAAAGTATAATTACAGTTTAACCTGTTTTCTTTTAACTTTAATTGTTTACATGGGTTATGTTTACAAACACGTTGTTTGTCTATGTCAAAATCATATGATGTGTGTTTGTAAAGATTCAGTTTTTTGGAAACATGGTTATTTTCTTTTTGCTGTAAAAGTTTACAATTCCTTTTGATATGACCTAATTTATGACAATAAAAACATTTTAAAGTTGTTGCAGGCATTTGTGATCTGATTTTGTTGCAAGCTGTATCTTTTAATGTATTTTGTTTACCTTGGGCAGGTACCATGCTATTTACATTATTTATTACGCTTGTATTATTTATTTTAGATAAACCAATGTCGTTAAGAGTCCTAGCATAAACTCTTTCATAGACATAGGCATCTAATTTATTGAAATCTTGTAAGTTATTAGGTTTGCCGATTATACCTATGTGCGTGGCGTATATTTCATTTAAACCGGTTAAAATTATATTAATTAACTCACCTTCTGTCAAATCTAATCTTAACACCTCATGGTTTTCTAAAATTTCTCTCATGTATTCAGCAAGGGTCTCCGTTTGTGACTGATTTCGGTATAATAATTTGAGTTTTAATATTTCTTTCATTTTTGGTGTGATTAGTTTGCTTACTAAATCTCTATGAAATTGATCAAAATTATGATTATTTCTAATAGAATTTTCAAAAATTTGTTCAGTGAAACCGGTCATAAACGGAGTTAACAACACTAAAGGTAAATCAACTGCATAACGTTTCTGTATTTGTTTAATAATTTTGATATTTCGTACCAACATGTCAATGTCACGTCCATCAGTTATAGTTAATTGTTTTAATTCGTTTTCAATTGGATTTGCAATTTTTGTCCAATTAAAATTTAATTCACGATGAAAATAGACGGGATTATGGTTACCTACTGCATTTGGTATTAATATATCAGGAGTTTCGTTTCTAAGAACAGGATTTTGCAATTCTGGGGGATGTAAAAGATTAACATGACCAAAATCAAGATTTCCTTGTTGTTGATCAGGTAAGAAATTATTTCCTAAATGTGCATCTTCAAGGTTTATGTTGTTTTGCTCGAAATTAGGTTCAACTTCTAAATTTTGTAACCTATTAAGCTTCCAAATATCAAATCCTTCTCTTAAATTTTGAAAACCTACGAGTTTATCTGGTTTGTTGGGTAATATGAATGCTAATATTTTGTTAAGCCGATCATCAAATATTTCAGCATTGTACCTTTCTAATTCAGTTAAATTTTCTATGTTTCGTAACTTTACCAAATAGTTTTGACACTCCGTCAGTTGTTTGTCTATGTCAAATCTATGTAGTGTAGTTAAATCAATTTGTCGTCCATTATCTAAGAGTTTTTGTAATCTTTGCCTTTTTTGTCTTACGTTTCCTGTTGTCGTGCTTTTTCGTATTCGTAGTTGGAAGTTAACGTTTGTTTCGTCTAGTTTAGTGGGGTCAAGAATTGGTGCTACTTGCCTATTCATGTTTCTACCTGTTTTTGTTTAGTGATGGTGATGATTTAAGTGTATGTGATCAATGACTTACCAGATGACTTCAGTATACTTGCCAGATGTGAGTTGTTTATACTTTGGAGTTAAATTTGGAGTTGTTTATAATTTGTAATTGTTATTTATAATTGGTTTTTGTAAATTTTAGAAGATTTATTTTATCGTATGTTATTTAATGAATTTTGTTTGATGAATATTGTTCCGGTTCGTCCTTTTTTCTTGCTGTGTTATTCCTCCAAATCTTGTTGTTGAATTTATTTGTTGATATTTTATTTTCTTTGAAATTATCCTGAAATTATCTTGGAATTATCTTGAAATTATCTTGAAATTATTTTGAAATTATTTTGATATTATCTCTTAATTATTTTGATATCCTGGTCACGGCACCATTTTGTTGTCCCAGGTTCATAAATAAAAACTCCAAAAAGTTTTATTCTCAAAAATTCAACTTCTTTTATTAAAAAAAATCGTTGGTAAATTTCTTTTTTAAAATACTTAAAAACAATTAAAATTCTTAAAATTCTTTAAAATAGTTGAATCTTTTATCAAAATCTTCTAAAATTAATGTTTTAATTTAAATATAATCCTTTGAAATTAATAAGTTCGTAATATTGTTTTTTTTTTACTATAAAAATTGTACAAACCACCTTTCTCCTTAAAAGTTTTAAAAAGGAATGGAGGCAACAATCCAATTTTATTAATTTAATAAAATTTTCTTTTTATTTTTTTTTTGTTCTCACATCTGTAGGTGAGGTCATCTGGTATTTGTGTTAATGTTGATGCTGTAAAGTTGTGTGTTTATGTTTACGTTTGAGTGTTGTTAATGTGTATACTGTCCGTTGTGTGTCTGTATATGTGTCTCCTATTACACTAGTTCGAGTGCGTGGACCAGTGCGCAGGTGAGAATGAGTGTGTGCTGAACAGTGATACAGTCCGCTTGTGTTCGTGTGTGTTGAATAAAACGTGTTTAAATTTCATACATTGAATCCTTTATTTTGTGTATTTATTCAACACTCATTCAATTAACCAGTAGGCCCTATCTTAATTTTAATTTTGCATTCCTCGCAGAATAAACATACGTCTGTCTTTGGACTAGCAAATCCAATATTAAATCGCATTTAAAATATCCTATAAAATTTACTGTATGATGCAACAGGTTCTGATGCAGCCATCCTTTTTGTTTTCATGTTTTCCAAATTTTTTTCACTGATAGATCTGACCCTAACTAAACTCTGACACTCTTGGATCTGCCGTAGTGGCTTTCTCTGCATGGAAATTTTTTAATAAATTCAATTATTGTAGTTTCTGTCTCCACATCTTTTACTTTGATGTGGGCTCCACCTCTATTCTCTTTCCTTTCGTCTCCGTTATTATGAAAGTGCTTTGAAATACCATTTAATCTAAACCGACTTATTCCAGTGACAGTTGCAAATGTTTGAGCACAAACACGAACGCACAACTTGTCCGTTTATTTTCCTTATAAAATATCTGTTAACAGTCTACCTCGTGGGTTGTCTACTTTTCTAGGCCTACGGCGTTTTGGTTCACAAATAATCATATATTTAATTAAGAAATTGTCGTGTTCAATCTTGGTTTTATATTTAAACAATTTTTCACGAAAAGCATAAATATATTTAAACAATTTTTCACGAAAGCATGAATGTCCTCTGAGTTCAAAAGTCCTACCTTACATGTTGACTTTTGACTTTTAACATGATTGCACTATCTATAAACGAGGTCCTACATGAGCACTAGAACTGTTCCTGGCATGCTTTCTTTTATTTTTGTCCCAGTTGTTTTCATTTCTCTTACTCTTTCGACTTCTTCCCGAATCTACATCTGGGTTAATCAAACCTTCTAGATTAAAGTCACTCATCACGATAAACTATTTACTTTTGTTAATACTTAAAACACCCACTTAACTTGTATGACAACAACAACATATCCTCTTGACACTCATCACGAGAATAATTTAGCGGGCACACATTGTCCGCATGCGAGGGTAACATAGTAGAGTTTGGAAAACAACAGAAATGGACTTGGTAGCTTTAGGAAAAAAACGATTTTCATAAATGTTATTTTGTAGCGATTAGTGGGTTTAGGAAAAAAGTTATTGTACCAGTCAATGGGTTTGTGCCTTCTGAATAATGTGTACGTAAAAAGTCAATATCTTAAAAAATGTACTTAGTGAGTTTTGGAAACAAACTCTTCAATTGTTAGCCAGTCTATGTACGAAAAATTGTTTTATAAAAATTCTATTTAGGTATCAAACCACCCTATAAAGACACATGCAGATCATGTGATGTATTCGCATTTAGAAAGTGAGCTATTGAGGCTGAATCTTATGGTGAAGAAAGAAAGAAATGCTTAGCTGCATTAGATACAGAAAAAGAACTTCACCACAGAAAAGTCGAGCTAGATTGAGAGAGTATGAAACTGGACAAAGAAGCTGCAATTGCTGGTAAATGCACTCACTGTTCTCACATTCAATTTACAAAAAACATTTTCTTTACGAAAGATACCAAGTGGTATTGTATATTATAAGCGTCAGCTTTCTTGTTTCAACTTGGGTCTCATTCATGATTGCGCCACCTCAAGAGGACACATGTTTTTATGGCATGAAGGTTTGGCAGGTCGAGATCCTGATAAAATAGGTTCCTGTTTAATAAAGTACATAAATGAACACCCAATAATGGAAAAACTTCTTCTGTGGTCTGAGAACTCATGCGGTGGCCAAAATAAAAATATTAAGTTGGTGGGTTTTTTAATGAGCCTTGTACAAGATCCGAACAAAAATTTGAAAGAAATTATTCAGAAATGTTTAATTCCAGGCTACAGTTATCTTCCTAACGATAGCGATTTTGCCCATATTGAAAATAAAATGCGCTATCATGAACTCATTATGTTCCAAGTCAACTTTTGCTGATATTAAAAATTGTAAAACTAAGAAAACATCATTTTTTGTAGTAAATATGACTTCAAGTGACGCTCTCAGCTCTGCTAATGTGACTGCAGCGATTACTAACAGGTAAATTTCTGCTGGGAAAGAAGTTCAATGGCTGAGAATGAGGTGCTTAAAGGTGACCACAGAAAAAACCAATCGTTTTAGAGTATAAGTCTGTACCTCGGAGGTAAAGAACACTATGTCACATTTTCCTAATTTTACAGGAGAGCAATATTAAACTGTATTTCATTTTCAACATTTTTTTACCTCAACTATTTATTAAAATTTTGTAATGAAAATTTTCATTCAAGAACATTCTATTGTATGTTATTTACAATATGTTTTGAGGTTTTTGGTGATAGTATTATTTCTTATCAGTATCAATGGACATGGTGTTATATACCTCCCAGAATGTTATTATAATGTAAGACTTAGTGTGGGGTATTCAATGATTAACGCAATATTATTCAAACAAAAAGTTTTATTTTACTTAAAAATTAACCTATAAATTACATTTAGAAATGTTATAGCATTTAGTACCGGTTATTATTCTGAAACCATTCAGGCATCCACAGGTATATCTCCTTCGGGATAGTCACTAATGTTGTTATTACTGGAATGCCTCAAACTTTTATAAAAATCGTGACAAACTGTTGGTAGATAAGGCAATAATGCTAAGAGATCATTGTATTTTTGTTTAGATATAGGTCTTGAAACTTTTGATACTAGTTCTAAATCTGTTGGTAATGTAAGGTTTTGTCTTCAGAACCTGACAAGGTCAACCTCTTGGTTTTCATCACTGAAATTACTTCTCAAATACACAGTTCCTATTCTTTTCTGTTGCACTTGCAATTGTACACAGTTTGATAGTAGAACTTTATGTTTATTGATGTCTTTCTTTCTATTTACAAAAGGTGGATTTTGAGATTTTTTGTATCGTAGAGAGAGTTAAAACTTTTAAAATTTTCCAGTTCCATATTATGAACAGTATATTTCAAGGAAGTCTGTCTTACTAACTGTTGGCAGTCCCATGGTGTTAAAATTGACATATTATTTAGTTTCTTTCTCTCAATCAGCGCATGAACATTGTCGGCCTCCATGTGGGTGTGGCCTTTTAGTAGAAACTTCTGAGTGATTGTCTTAACTTGAGGATACTTATTCAGTATCCAAAAAAAACACATAATAATACTGACATTCTTATTTTGGCCATAACAATTGTCTGACCAGAGAATAATATCTTCTATTTCAGTGCCAGGAATAACATTATCTGGCCATTTCAATAATGAAGATGCTATTTCATTTCTACCACGAGCTCCTTTTGACTCGTCCCACATAACACACTGGACCGATGAATCTGAAGCATCATACAAAGTATAATTCAATGTCCAAAGCTTTCTTTTATAAAACCTGATACAATTTGTCATGAGAGGGGATGGCAAGCATTTCTGCTGATCACCAGTTAATACTTTAAGTATAGTATTATTCTTTGCCATCGTGGTGTCCTTGTTTTTTAAGTCATATCGCAATTTTGATTCATTCAGATGTGCATTATGCCTCAACAGATTGCTTTTCATGAAATTTTCTGACAAAAATTAGCTATGGCAGCGAATTGTTGACTTCTGCTGCAGTTGGAGGAGACGTGTTGTTTAATGCAACTACGAATGGCTTCTAACGTCGTCTTGCATATTGTCAAGATCTCCAGGCAAACGATTTCAAGAAATTTAAAAAAAAATAATTCAATCACTTCCGTCAGTCAACTGAATTCTTTATTAGTGATAGTAAAGTCAATTGATTAAAGTTTCGTGTTTTTAATTATTTACAACTTGTTTTAGTTACTTTGGGTAAAGTTGTTAGTTAAATGTTTCTTTTGGGAAAAATCATTAGTTTTAAATCCAGTAAATTTCAATAGATTAAAAAATTTTTAAGTTGAAAAACACCAGATTTTTACTGATTCATCAAAAATTACTTAGTTAGAAATGGCTTGTAGAGTGTTTTACCTTATTTAAATTTAGCATTGTACATACAAGCGTTAAAAAGCAAGGGCTAACAAATATGTTCACTGACTTGTTCAAATCAAACTCAAATTAATCAGTAAACTAAATTCTAGAGGCAGTTAAGGAAGATGATACTAACAACCAAAACAGGCCAATTTCACTGTGTTCCCGAGTTTTACAGGCTGTAACTTCAAAACGGAAAGAGATATTTATAAACCGTTTTCACCAGTGGATTTTTCGTAAAATTCTACATGCAAATAATGTGTTACATGACCACCTTCGTATTTAAAAAAAGTTGAATTCATGATGGCGGATCCAAGATGGCGGAAAAATATTTAAAAAGATGAATTTCAGTAGATTCTATTTGCATTCATAAGATTATATTGTGTTTTGAAGAATAACGTCACTTGCTTGCGAAATATTTTGCCGTATTTGGACTTTCAGGACATCCATTATCCGTAAACTGGACTGAGAAAAAATTCGTAATTCTGAGGAAAAACTTGAAAACTACCATTTTACAACAAAATATACTTAAAAGTCTAATAAATAAAAAAATAAAACAGAACAAGTGAAGAAGACGAAAGACCAACATGACGGTTGATGCGACGTTATGTAAAGAGCTACTTGAGAACAGCGCGCGAGATTCTCTGCCGCTAATACTTCAAGTGAGACTGTTCCATCACACGTTGCAGTATGATATCATGTAAGTAGTGGATTTAATAATAAATTGAATACCCTACAACTTTTATTTATGTTATTTTTTTAAAATATTAAGCCGTTTTGGTGTTATTTAAGTTTTAAACGAGTTCTCCAAGGTTTTGCATATTAGAAACTGTTTTTTGTGTTTAAAATGTTTGGCAACTTTTTACCTTTAATTTGGTGTGTATAAAAAAGCCTTTACGGTAATTATAACGGAAGATATGATCAAATAAACGAATTAATACAGGAACGCTTGGGGGCCATCTTTAATCGCCATTTTGGTCGATTTCGCCGGAGTTTTTTTTTTTTGAGAACATTGGATATTCTTGATCAGGAGGTTGAAACGAACACGTCGTTGTATGACAAGTTGGGATGTTTGTGGCGGGGGGGGGGGTGCACGGTAACCCTAGTTGGCCCACGGACTATTAGGTTATGCTAAGTTTAACAGCTTGGCATAACTTTAGTGGCTACCTTGATAATGTTTTAATTTTTCTAGGTTGCTGTATCAAAAGCAATAAATTTAAACAATTATTTT
The DNA here is from genome assembly GCA_035578175.1 of Catonia carolina. Classification (NCBI taxonomy): domain Eukaryota; kingdom Metazoa; phylum Arthropoda; class Insecta; order Hemiptera; family Achilidae; genus Catonia; species Catonia carolina. Next base: position 320,262,092 of record JAQMRL010000001.1, on the reverse strand, counting down.
TTTAGTAATGTAATAGGCTACCTATCTAATAATACTGCCCATGACAGACGGGTGGAGTGTCAAATTTTTTACACTCAATTCTGTTAGTTGCAGGGCTAAAATAAATAGTTCTGTTTCTTGTCACATGTTCAGCCAATTAAATGACTGAATCATTTAAGAACAGAAGAGGTAGAGGTGTAAAAGACACTACCCAGAGTTATTTCCTCTGAAAGTAATGAATTTCATTATACAGCCAGACCCTGTGGTGAATGAAGTGAAGGTGTTATTTGCAGAGTGGAAGATATGTGCTTTTCAGAGGGCCCGGCATGCTGATAAGCATACTTTTCCACTCAGTGAGGAAGGCAATGGTAAACCACCTCACTCCTCGTTTTACTTAGTAAAACCTCTACAGGTTCAAACCAGCTTTTTGGCTGATGACCTAAACAACAACATCTAATAATAAGTAACCTAACAATGATTGTTATATATACTTTTTAATTCTTTATATTATTAATATAGAAGGTTACTTATCAATTTAAACTGGATTTTAGGCTTAATAACTTCTGATAAACCTAAACAGTTTTCCATAATTTCAGTACTTTAGTAATGTTTTAACCTTTTCCAGCCCACATTATGATCCAGCGAGGAAAAAAAATTCTGTTTTGTTTTTTGCTTTGTTTAGACCTTAAGTAACACAGAAATTAATAAAAAAATTAATTAGAGAAGATAATAAATTGTTGATTCCAATTGTAATCACTGAGTAGTAAGTATGGGCTGTAAGAGAAATGACTTGTACTCACATTTTTAACTTAATTTTTTGATGCAACAGTTGCTTTATTTTTTTTAGGTACCGTACCTATATCTATTTTTTTATTATATTATACAAATAATTAAAATTTAATTTAATTACATACATGTTTTTAGCTGAAAAAATTTAGTTACACTGAATCAAACTTAAAAATAATGAAATATTACTGCATATTTTTTTTTTTTTTTTTTGGGCGAAAAACCAGACGGTTATCATCGCCCGTTCCTCTACACACGGGTGTAAAGGGCCCGAGTGTAGAGCGTACTTTCCTTATTTAAATATAACTCTTTAAAACAAAAAATATCACAGAAAAAATAACTTAAAAAATAAAATTTACAAAAAAGAACATTTATATTAAAAACTTATAAGATAAACATACAAACACAAACTTAAATCTAATATCACAGTTGGAATAAAAACAACATTTATAACCTATCACATAAAAATGTTACAAACTAGTATCACAGCAAACAATAAAATTTACATTAATATCACAGACCTAAAACATAAACAAAAGGCTGTAAAGGGGCCACGAAAATAAAAAAACAACATACACAAATACACATATAAAATAAAAACAACATTAACATTTCCCCATTAGACATCTTTATATACACTGATGGATCTAAGAAATTTCAACGTTGAGTCTAAAACATGGCTATCGTCGCCGAGTACATCACGCAACTCGCAGGGTATTTTAAATCGCCGACGCAGAGCTGCGTAGCAGACGCAATCTACCAAAACATGTTTAATTGTCAAAGGACAATCGCATCTGCCACACACTGGAGCATCACCAGACGTCATGAGATACCCATGCGTTAATCTGGTGTGCCCAATTCGAAGTCGAGCGATGACAACTTCTTCCCTTCTGTAGTTCCTCAGCGACGTAGGCCAAGGCTTAACGTCATGTTTGATATCACGGAGCTTGTTGCCATGGGAGCCAGTCCATTCCACCTGCCAGGAATCAAGGATGACACGCTTCACCAGACCCACGAAATCTGACACAGTCAGATATTGCGTGAAGGCCAGTTGGCGTGCTGCCTCCCTAGCAGCCAGATCTGAAGCCTCATTTTCCGAGATTCCAGCATGACCCGGAACCCAGCAGAAAACAACGCTTACTCCTCTATCATTCAACTGCTCCACGGTGCTGTGGACGTCCACAACTAGCGGGTGGCGTGAATACACATCACTAATCGACTGGAGAGCACTGAGCGAATCAGTGCACACCAACACCCGACGCCCACGCACACAGACTACAGAAAGAGCTTTGCTGATAGCATAGATTTCAGCCGAGTAAACACTGGTTCCCGCAGGTAATCCAAACAGATAACTTCTCCCATTGGCAACAAACGAGCAACCAACTCCAACATCCGACTTTGATCCATCAGTGTATACAACCGTAGATGGTTTAATAGCTTCAACTAACTCACTAAAAATGCTATTAAGCACAACTGAGCTAGTGCCTGCCTTTGAGTATTTACACATGTCAAAGTTAAAGTGTAACTGAGCAATGGTCCAGGGTGGAAATAGACACGAATTACATGGGTAGACACGAGGAATAGCAATATCCAGGTTGTTAGCGATCCGCAACGCTCTTACACCGAATGGTGAAGGCTGTCGGGCGTTCATCACATGCAAATCATGACAGGGGTTGTTGAGAATGATGTCATGCAAGAAATGGTCACGGCAGACTGACTGGCTTTAGTTTTTCTCCTGAGAAGACTAAATGCATTCAGTTTTGCCGAATACGGACTGATAATGTTCCAAGACTGTATTTAATGGGTCAGCATATCGAAGTTAGCACTGAAATCAGGTTCTTAGGTGTTGTATTCGACAAGAGACTTACATGGGTTCCGCATATTAAAGACCTACGGGCTAGGTGCTTAAAGGTGGTTGATATTCTGCGTGTTCTTACAGGTACAGGTTGGGGTGCTGATAGATCATGTATGATAAGGTTCTACAAGGCTCTAGTGCGATCACGTATAGATTATGGCGCTGTAGCCTACTCACCTGCTACTTCCACTTCTCTGAGAATGCTTGACACAGTCCACAATTCATGTTTACGATTATCTACAGGTGCTTTCCGTTCTAGCCCTGTTGTCAGCATCTTAGTTGAAAGTGGAGAAATGTCGTTATTCAGACGTCGCCAGCAGCTTCTATTGACGTACTTTGCCAAGTTGAAAGCTAGACCTTACCATTTCTTGCATGACATCATTCTCAACAACCCGTGTCATGATTTGCATCTGATGAACGCCCGACAACCTTCACCATTCGGTGTAAGAGCGTTGGAGATATGCAACAACCTTGATATTGCGATTCCTCGTGTCTACCCATGTAATTCTTGTCTATTTCCACCCTGGACCATCGCTCAGTTACACTTTAACTTTGAGATGAGTAAATACTCAAAGGCAGGCACAAGCTCTGTGGTGTTTAATAGCATTTTCAGTGAGTTAGTTGAAGCTATTAAACCATCTACGGTTGTATACACTGATGGATCAAAGTCGGATGTTGGAGTTGGTTGCTCGTTTGTTGCTAATGGGAGAACCTATTTGTTTGGATTACCTGCGGGAACCAGTATTTACACGGCTGAACTTTATGCTATCAGCAAAGCTCTTTCTGTAGTCTGTGTGCGTGGGCGTCGGGTGTTGGTGTGCACTGATTCGCTCAGTGCTCTCCAGTCGATTAGTGATGTGTATTCACGCCACCCGCTAGTTGTGGACGTCCTCGGCACTGTGAAGGAGCTGAATGATAGAGGAGTAAGCGTTGTTTTCTGCTGGGTTCCGGGTCATGCTGGAATCCCGGGAAATGAGGCTGCTGATTTGGCCGCTAAGGAGGCGGCTCGTCAACCGGCTTTCACGCAATATCTGACTATGTCTGATTTTGTGAGTCTGGTGAAGCGGGTCCTGGCAGGTAGAATGGACTGGCTCTCATAGCAACAAACTACGAGAAATAAAACCTATTGTTAAGCCTTGGCCTACGTCACTGAGGACGAACAGAAGAGAAGAGGTTGTCATCGCGCGACTTAGAATTGGGCACACCAGATTAACCCATGGGTATCTCATGACGTCTGGTGATGCTCCAATTTGTGGCAGATGCGATTGTCCTTTGACAGTCAAACATGTTTTAGTAGATTGCATCTGCTACGCAGCTCTGCGTCGGCGATTCAAGATTCCCTCGGAATTAAGGTATATACTCGGTGACGAAAGCCCTATTTTGGACGTGGCTATAAAATTTTTACGATCGATTGGTGTATACAACAGTGTCTAATATATGTCCTATTAGTGTTACCCTATAGTTTATGTTTTATATTAGTTATAAGTTTATATTTATATTATGTCTGTGTTCATATTATGTGGCCCCTTTACAGCCTTTTGTGATGTCTGTGATATTTTCTTTTTTTAATGTAGTATTTTATTTATTTTTGGTTGTGATACTACTCGTAGTTTTTAAGATTTTAATTACATATATGTTAATGTTGTTTCTGTGTTTATTTTTCTAGCTGTGATATTAATTTTAAGTTTATGTGTGTATTTCTTTTTTGTGTTTTTAGCGTTTTTTTTTAGCCTGTGATGTCTGTGATATTAGTCTATAAGATTTTTAACTATTATGTATGTATATGTACATATGTGTATATATATATATAAAAGGCGTTCTGCACTCGGGCTTTTTACACCCTTGTGTAGAACAACAGGCGATGATAACCTCGCCGAGGTTTTTCGCCTTTAAAAAAAAAAAAAAAAAAAAAAAAAAATAGCAAAGTACGTCAAAATAAGTTGCTGGCGACGTCTGTGTAACGACAATTCTCCACTTTCAACTAAGATGCTGACAACAGGGCTAGAACGGAAAGCACCTGTAGACAATCGTAAACATGAATTGTGGACCGTGTCAAGCATTCTTAGCGAAGTGGGAGTAGCAGATGAGTAGCGCCATAATCCATACGTGATCGGACTAGAGCCTTGTAGAACCTTATCATACATGATCTATCAGCTCCCCAATCTGTACCTGTAAGAACACGCAGAATATGAACCACCTTTAAGCACCTAGCCCGTAGGTCTTTAATATGCGGAACCCATGTAAGTCTTTTATCAAATATTACTCCAAGAAATCTGATGTCAGTGCTAACCTCAATATGCTGACCCATTAAATACAGTCTTGGAACACTATCAGTCCGTATTCGGCAAAACTGGATGCATTTGGTCTTCTCAGGGGAAATACTGCATACAAAAATTACAAATAATACTATTACAAATAGCTATTTACAACACTATTAAGCAATAAGTAATAAGCAATACAAGTTATATTGTAGAAAATACCTAACACTAAAAAAAATACTAATACTTATTGCTAAAAATTACAAAAAATACTAATATACAATACAAGTAATATTGTAGTACTTTACAATACTATAAGTCCTATTTTCATTTTACATGAAACTGTGTGAAACAATTTTTTTTATTTGAAAAACACAGTGTCAGGTTGCATTTGGAAAACTTAATTCTTGAATATGACTTGGTACAAAGCCTACATCTTGACTTCTGTGGGTTATGTGCAGGCCAATGACCGATTGCATCAAATCTAGTATCTTGCACCGGCAGGGGTAGTCTTGCTTTCTTTCTTGGAGGCATCTCATTACTTAAATCTCCCAATGGTCTCCCTCTTTTCTTTCTATTGGTTTTCCTGCAGTAAGCAGAGCATCAGCTATGGCCATTTTAAAATCAGCAAGTGGCATAAACTTTTTTTCTCCTCGTAGTTTACAATGTTTCCTATATAGTAACCATGCATTCACTGAGCATAAGTCAAATACATAAAAAACTACTCGCAAATAGTACCTCCGTACACAAATATTAATTCTATATAAACTAATAAGCATCCCATGAAGGTCAACACCTCCCATGTACATGTTATAAACTTTAATTACATTAGGTAGTTCAACCATTATGTTTTTTATCTTTTACTCTCCAACTTTTCATAGGCTGAACTGGTTCTACTCCTAAGTACGATGATGCTGTGTGAACAAATTTGTTGTCAAACCATTTGAGAGCCATTATATTACTGGAGATTTCCTTTCTGTGATCATAAGTTCCAAGACCTGCTTTTTTCAAGTCCTTGTCTGTTAAAAAATTACAATTTTGTAGTCCGTTTGATCGTACAGTACCAGCTGAAAGAATACCTATTTCTTTTAGCCTTGTCATGATCGGGACGATCCAAGAAATCAAAGCCTTCGTCATTGGAACCTTCGACATCTGATAACTTCGCATCAGATATATCACCTTCCATTAGAAGCAACTGAACCTCTAGGTCTGTCAGTTGTCTCTGTGAATCCATTCTGAAACAAAAAATAGTGTATCAAAACTATATAAAATCTGTTTGCTGAGGTGACATTACACATTATATAATAGTGTTATAAATTAGGCCTCATCATTATCATAATAATATATAAATTATTCTCAATATGAACCATTTCATAACATTTCTTACATTACAAATTAAATAAAGTACAAATTGGTGTCAATAGAATAAAGTAGTAGTAAAATAAACTGCATTACTTTAACAAAGTAACAGTAAAAGCTACAGACCATATTTGTGAGACTATGCATCAGACTATAAGATTATTTTAGACTATGGTCTATTTAAATTTTATTACGAACATTTATTTTCATGTAAATATAATTTTATTAAATAAAATTTCTTTGATCAAGTTCAGAGTAGCCTCACAAAATTGTTCAGATAACTGCAATTGTCATAGCAATGACCAAGTTAAATATTCTTCAACTCATCAGATTTTCCCAATGATTACAATTGGAATCATTTACATTTTTACCTGCTACTAATAAATATCTATCAAAAATAAAGAATTTATTATCGATATAAAAGTAAAAAATACCAAAGAAATGACTAGTATTTTTTTCATGCATTATTGAAAAAGCAAATTACCTGAAAAAGGTTGTTGAAAACAGCAAAATCCAGAAATCCACTCATGCTAAACATATAGTGTCAGCTGTATACATGTTTACGGTATAGTTGTGTTTTTTATAGTGCTACTCTATTTGAAGAAAATTTCTTTATAAACTGTCAATTATTGGTAAAAATATACCTGTTATATTGGGCAACTGTCTACAAGACTTTTTTTTGATAAGTATTTCGTTTTTTTTTTTTAAATAAGAATAATTGTTTTTGAACATTTTGTTATAAGCTAGAGGTTAGGTTGAATCTAAAATTTTACTATAAACAACATGTACAATGGGCTGAAACGCCCTTCTTCTTCTTCTCCTTCATCTTCCTCCAATGAGCAGAGTAAGCTAGCTCGCCAATCTACGATGAATGATCAAGAAGGCATTGATTCCATGTACGTAGAAGCAGATGATTTCCAGAATACACCTGATTGGCAAACTGTACCAATTTTAAAAAGCAAATCAGCTGATAAATTAGTCAAATGTTAATATTTCATTAAAAAATAGATTCAGCTGTTTGCCTGTTGAAGAAAATAACGTTTCTCAACAAAAAAAGATTAAAACTCCACCTATAATCCTATACGGCATAACAGATATTAACAAATTGATAGAGTTATTTGATAAATCAGTTTCTAAATCAGACTATTTAATTAAATAATTTAGTAATAAACAATTAAAAGTTATATCAAGTAATGTTGATGTTTACAAAAAATTAATAGAGGTTATTCGTGAAGTGAATTTAATCGGTCATACATTTAGTAGGAAATAAGAACGCGCTTACCGAATAGTAATAAAAAATTTACATTACTCTATTCCAACTTTTATTATTAAAGAAGAAATTGAAAAACATGGGCACAAAGTCAGAGGTGAAATTGTTAATGCTCGCCACCGCGTAACTAAAGAACCAATTCCTATATTTTTTTGTTAATCTTGAACCACAAGAAAACAACTAAAACATTTTTAATATCAGGTATATTTCGAATTGTTGCGTTAATATCGAACCACCTAGAAAAAGTAACCACATAGTTCAATGTAAACGATGCCAACAATACGGCCACACCAAAAACAATTGCATGCGTCTCTGTCGTTGTGTAAAGTGTGCGCAGGGCCAGAGTACAACTGACTGCCCAAAGACAGATCGAAACACACCAGCAACGTGTGCATTGTGTTTAGATAATCATCCTGCGAATTATAAAGGTTGCCGTATTTACCAGGAAATAATGAACAGGAAACGTGGAAACAGGAATACCCCTACGACTGATTCACAACCTAAGAATATCAGATCATTCAATGCAAATAATGAACACTTTCCTAAATTAAAACAAACCAGACAAAATGTTATTATTGATAACAGTCAAACTACATACTCAGGTGTCATACTCAGATGTACTGCAGAACAAAAGGGAAGATTCTGACATAGTAACAAAACTCAATAAAGTATCTGAACAGATTGAATTATTGGTTAGTCAAATGAGTAATCTGGTGGGATTATTGACAACCGTTGTCAATAAACTGTTTAAATGAAATTCCTACGAATTGCGGAGTGGAATGTCAACGGTCTTACTCGGAGGCGACAGGAAGTAGAAGTTTTTCTGAAGGTTAACAAAATAGATATATTCTTCTCATATCTGAATCTCACCTTACAAACCCTGATTTTTTTAGTCTATATAGATATACACTCTACAACGCCAATCATCCGGATGGTAACGCTCATGGAGGCAGTGCAATTCTTGTTAAAAATTCAATAAAACATCACGAGTTGCCAGCATGCACATCAGATCATCTTCAAGCGACATCGATATAATTACACGATTGGTTTGATCCTCTGGTAATTTCATCTGTTTACTGTCCGCCGAGGCATCGGATAACGAGAAATGTGTTCCAGAATTATTTCCATCTCCTTAGAAATCGATTTATCTCAGCGGGCGATTGGAATGCTAAACATACGTATTGGGGATCTCGACTCATTACACCTTGTGGTCGGGAGCTGAAAGTTGGTATAGATTTGGGAAATAATTATAATATCTTTTCTACCGGACAACCTACATACTGGCCAACAGACCGAAATAAAATCCCTGATTTATTGGACTTTGGTATCACAAAAGGTATCAGTAGGTTTCATACAGATGTGGAAAGCAGCCTAGACAGTACATCAGACCATTCTCCAATCATAATTACAATCAGTACACATATTATTCTACGACAAAAACCTCCCACTTTATATAACAAATACACAAATTGGACTTCCTTCTCAGCTTTTATTCATGACAACATTAACCTCAACATACCTTTAAAAGTATCGGACGACATAGATGAAGCAGTTCAACACTTCACAAACATAATTCAGAAAGCAGCTTGGAGTAGTACACCGGAAGATACAGTCACAGAATACGATAATATGAATTACCCACGTGAAATTTTGGAAAAAGTAAGAGAAAAAAGAAGATTACGGCGTGTATGGTAAAATAGCAGACACCCCGCAGACAAAACCGCATTCAACCGAGCATCAGAAGAACTAAAAGATTTGTTATTCACTATAAAAAATCACAACAAGATCATGTGAAGTATCTTGGCTTGCATCTTGATCGGAGATTAACTTGGCGACATCATATAGTATGTAAACGGAACGAGCTTTATTTAAAATACATGAGGTTTAACTGGTTGTTAGGAAGAAGATCACAATTATCTGTTGAAAATAAGGTCTTGATCTATAATACAAATTTCAAGCCTGTTTGGAAGTATGGCGCTCAGCTTTGGGGTACATCCAGCAGATCCAGTTTAGAAATTATACAACGCTTCCAAAATAAAGTATTAAGATCGACGAGTAACGCTGGGTGGTTTATAAGAAACTCGGAAATACATGACCATCTTCTTATCCGTACAGTAACAGAAGAGATAAGAGAGCTGAGCCTCCGGTACCAGCTAAGATTAAACAGTCACCAGAACCACCTGGCATTAAATTAACTGGACAACAGTGAGGAAACGAAGCGCCTCAAAAGACTTCACATCCTCGACTAAGACCAACGATTTTAATACATACACGAAGTTAAATTCTCCATTCATCCTCATCACTACTTTTTAATCTAAAGTGAAATTTTCAAAATTTTACTTTTTTATTGTTAACTTCTTTTGCATTGTTTACTTCATTTATTTTGTTTACTTCTTTTACATTGTTTTTGTTAATTTTGTAACTACAACATTTCTTAGTTTTTATTAACTTTATTTTCTAATTGTATTTAGTTGAAGTGAGAGCAAAGGCTGTCTACTTCACTCACGTAAGTTTAGTTCTTGTATAATGATTTGCTTAAAGCCACATTGTAAGGCTGATTGTAAATAAATAAGTTAAAAAAAAAAGCTAAACATATGTTTACAGTGGTCTGCATAACCTTACTGACACGATGGCGGGAACATCGACAGTGTGTCCAACACGATAAAGAAAAATGTACCTTCAAAATAAACCTTTAAAAAATATTATATCTATACTTTAAAGTAAAATATCCATACAAAAACCGAATGACTCCAATTGGAATCATTGGGCTGGAAAGGGTTTGTACAAATTGCTGTATCAAAAGCAATAAATTTAAACAGTTATTACCTTTATTTGTAAGGTAATAGACTACCTAGGTACCTAATAATAACTTAACAAAAAATACCGGGTGTTTCATAAGTCAGTTTACCGAGTAAGTGTATTTGTTAGAAGCAAATAATAAATCAATTTAATTTATATTGTAATTTAATTGAAACTGAATTTACACTACACATAGGTTGTAAACTTAAAAGAATTGTTCAAAATGCTTTCCACTAACTTCAATGCATTTTTCACAGCGTTTTTTTACACTTGTAACAATCTGCTTGCATAGATTTTTATTGTTGTTTACGGCTTCAAATTCTCTTGCAATGGCTGCTCTCAATTGCATTACATCTAGGGGCCGTTCAGCAAAAACTTTATTTTTAATGATCCCCCAAACAGAAAAGTCTAACGGTGTAAGATCGCAGGACCTTGGGGGCCAATCGATCGTGCCGCGTCTTCCGATCCACTCGTCGAAATTGTTATTAAGAAATTCCCTCACCAATAAACTGTAATGCGGTGGAGCACCGTCTTGCTGCCAAATGAGGTTAGTATTTTCATATAAAGGATTATTTTGTAGCTCCGGCAAAACCGTATCTTGCAACATTTCAAGATATGAATCTCCACAAACAGTGTCATTAAAAAAGTATGGGCCTACGATGCCACCGCTCCAAATACCAGCCCAAACAGTTATTCCTGGAGCATTTAATTCTTCTTGAAGAACTTCGTGTGGGTTCACGTCACTCCAGTAGACACAGTTGTGTCGATTAACACGACCATTTAGTTTAAATGAAGCTTCATCTGTCCAAAGAACATGATTTTGAAAGTCTCTGTCAGCTTCAGAGCGTATAACAAACCATTCAGAAAACTCAACACGCCTGTCAAAGTCGTCTTCCAATAAACCTTGATGCAGCTGTGGACGATAAGGTTTTAATTTTAATGATTTCATGATACGGTCTACACTAGAAAGCGAAATGTCAAACTCAGCAGATCTCTTACGGAGTGATTTTTTCGGGCTCTGAACAACAACAGATTCAGCAATAGCTGTTACGTTGGCTTCACTTGTAGCAGTTCTAGGCCTCCCACTTCTTGGTAAATCATGTACGCTTCCAGTCTCTTCAAATCGTTTGTTCAATTTGTAAATGCCTTGCCTAGATGGAGCTGGAGTTTGAGGAAATCTTTCTACAAATAACTCAATAACTTCTTCACTATTTTTATTTGTTTTCCACCAACACTTTAAAAGGAAAATGCGCTCCTCGGTTGTTAGTTTGCGGTTCATGTTTACTGTCAACATGGAATGCAAATAAAAATCTAAATCTAACCTCAAATTTAAACATAAAAATGTCAACAATGACCTTCACAGCTGATTTTGTGATTGCTCAAAAACAGGTTGTGCAACATTAGTTACGAAAGCATTGTGTTTCATTCAGTTGACCTCGGTAAACTGACTTATGAAACACCTGGTATGTTTGTTGTACTTTTTAATTCTTTATATTAATATAGAAGGTTACTGGTAAATTCAAACTGGATTGTATGCTTAACTTCTGATAAAACTGAACAGTCCAGCTTAACTTCAGAAGGTACCTTAATATGTTAAAATTACTCCAGGTTACTGGATCTCGTACGCAATAAAAATTTGAACAGTTATTTCTTAGGAAGGTAACACCTACCTAATAATAAATAACCAAACAATCAAACAAACATGTTTGTTAAACTTTGTAATTCTTCATATTAACATTAAAAGGTTACAAGTACACTAAAACTATGGATTGAAATGGCTTGTGAACTGTAACACCCCCTTATCGCTGCCGGGAACACATACGGCAAACAAAAGCGATAGGTTGGCAAGGGTGTTAACAAAACATAAAAAAAAAACATTAAGTAAGCTAAAAAACAAACACTCGGGTAATTTCGCTGCATAAATGAAATAAACTAGAAAAGTAACCAGTAAAACAATTTAATTTTAAAACCAGAAATATTTATATATTGAACAGCAAAATTGCACAATGTAACCCAACCTTAAATGGTTGGAAAGTCCAATACAATAACAGATCTAAAAACGTACTTCCAGATGTAAATTTTATAAATCTTAAGTAAAACAATAAAAATTATATATATATATATTCATTAAATGAATAACTGAACATCAAAACTAATAATGGCCAAATTATTTTAAATTTAAACTTATCTTTTATTTAACATGCTAGCAGCTTTGTTTTCAATAAACATATTTTATCATTATTATTTTTAGAATTTTAAAAATATAATAAAAAAACAAATTCATAATCAACCTTTTCAATAAGGTGTAAAACGAAAATAATCATAAAAAAATGTGAAAAGAAATATTATATTTAATCATAAGACTTTTGAATTCAGAAAAAATACACCAATTCGAATTCGACTCTTTAAATAAGTGTAAAAGAATTATTATTAAAATTTTATGCAATAAAAAGATTAAATTTAATTGAACAATGTTCCTAATTGCTTATTTCAGCAAAGAATTAACAGGAAAAACCTTTCAAACAGGTCACTTGGAAATACACTAATTTTCCTGTCTAAAACATGAAGTTACCGAGATGGATCCTATTTTTTGGCGTGATCTTTCCCCTAAAATGTATCGGTTGCCACTTAGAAAACACCTTGAGTAGACGGATGGAATCCGCACATAATAAATAAAGTGATAAAACATACCCATTTGTAGTTAACACATATTTTTTTGAAGTACTACTGACGTATGCACCGATCAAGGATAGATCTCTGATGAAACTCTCATCCAAATTGGATTCCAAATCACGCTAGGCAAGAAGTAGTCAGGAAACATAGAACATCAAATTACGGGATGCTGGCGAGGTGAAAATTTGTCATTGTCGGGAGTCGAATCTTATGCACTGATTACGGATAATGTATGATTAACGAACGGATGATTCCCGTTCCCGGATTTGAACCCTGAAGAAAAGATCGAGCAGGTGTTAATATTTAGTAAAATAAGCGTCGATCTTAAGCAACAGCACTAACGCATAAATAATACAATGTAAATGAACAAAATATAACAAAGTTATGAATTTAAGATAGAAACTTAATACGGGTTGCAATAGATAGACAATTATAAAGTTTTAAAAAAAACTAGACAATTTAAATAAGCAATTACAATTTGCAGAAAAATACAATTTACCAATTACAAAACTTTACATCATTTACCATAAATTTATCATAAGACAAAAATTAGTTTTACATAGACCAAAATCGAATCCAGTAATCAAGAAATAGCAAGTGCAATTGCAACGTAGTTTCCTATTACAAAAATTTAATTTTATGCAACCCGTGATAAATTTCCAGCTCTCGGAATACTAAAATAAAAATAATTTACTTACCATGTTAAATGGGCAAGAAGAAATTTACCTTTATTCAAAAGTTAGAAATTTAAAATATACGTAATAAAAATTACTACATATTAACTGAACTGAACTCTACGAAAATTCAACCAAGAGTGTCTTGTCATGCTTATGGAGCAGCTCGACGAGAGGGCGAAACGCAGTTAGCAGAAAAAGCGGTAGAGCGCACCACCGGACGGTGAATTAATTAACGTCGCCAGTAGATTCGAGTTATCGGCAACCTAAACAACTAGCGAACGCCTACAAAACTAAAATAAAACGTAACAATCTGAAAGCAGTTGTTACAGAACCTAAGCAGAATATTACCTTTTAAAACCAATGTTTATGTGGTACTGTTTTATTTACTGAGAGCCATCCGTAAAAAGGTACAGGTTAGTATGTTAGGTTATGTTGTGAAAATGTTACAGAAACTTTTTAAGGACATTATTTAATGTCTTAATACACTTAACCATGATAAATTAAAAGTACTCATTGAATCATTCAGTAGATTTTATTTTGTTTATTTTTAGACAGATCTGAAGTTGATTATATGTAGTCCAAACAAAACAAAATTCATTAAATTTATATGCAGCCTAATTATTTTATATGATATAACTCGTATCATGACTATCATATATGGTTTGCTGGTTTTATTGCTAGTGACTTTACTTTTCACTGTATTTGCGTAGTACCTACAGAGAAATTATTGTGCTAGCGCATGAAACAGATTTTCAGTTTTTGGAGAAAATAAACATTTTAGCATAACCTCAGTCTGTCGCTTAAGATTGATAGAGGACTATAACAGGTCCTATTTTAACAAAATTTAACATCTTAAAGCAACCAGACTTTTTAAACAATGTAACACTTGTTTGAAAAAGTATTGTTTCTAAAATATGTTGTTTTCAGGCAGAGAAAAAAAACCCCGGCAAATTCAACAGACTACCGCAGTGACTGCTCCATTACAATCAACTGTGCCGATTAAAGATTGCTGCAACCCAAGTACTTTAACAGATAGTGCTACTGAGCAGGAAATAAGTACAACTATGTTAAATCCAGGTAAAGAAACTTGCCTTTTGATAAAAAACGGAGATAATATCACAACTAAAAAACCACATCTTGTTAGAAGGCAGCAAAGGAATGTGGCTTCTTGGGCAAGAAATATACGCTCTGTAAGTCACCAAAGGTGGGAATCTTACGTAAACAAAAAAGGAGTTATTGTTCCGGCAAAAAAATAAAGAAATTTAAAAAATTGCATGGAAAAATGTAAATTACAATGTGCCACTAAAATCTGTGAAGATGAAAGAGAAGCTTTGTTTAAAGCGTATTACAAAATGGACCAGAATGAATAGTATCATTGTATATTAACCACGACATCAAAAAACTCTACCGAGCGCCCAAAAAACAAAAATGAGGAATCGTACAAGAAGTACGATATAAGTAAGTATGGATAAATACACAAAATTATATTAAATTCCGTCTTATGAAGTGAACACAAAATCAACAGACTTGGTAAACTGTTAACTAAAATAAGTAGGGGTTACTTGAAAAATACAATAAAATGACAACACTTGTAGAAATAAATGAAACTGATTTTATTTAAGTAAAAAATTTAATCAATGAAAAACTTTAAATTTATTTATTTACAATATTTTTTTATTTACAATTTTAATACAGTTTCATAATACATGCGGTCTTGTAAAGGCAAAATCTAAACATAGATTTGATGTCTTTTATTTTTTCTTTAGCAACAGTTTGCTTAAAAATGAGATTCCGGGGCATTATTAATTTCCAGAGTGGAATGCTGACAACTCCATCCATCTTCTTTATCCCATTACTCCTTGCTTTTTTATTTGAGGCCACCTTAAAACGCAAGTTTGCTAAAACTTCACTTTCTTGTAAAAAAGAAGTTTGGTAGGATACTTCATGTAATACGTTTGTGAACACTAAAATGGACACCCGGAAAAATGGAACTAATTGAAAGTTCAAAGCTTTGGAGGCAGATCCAAAAATCAAAAAAATCATTGTTACTCATCTGCAATACTCGTATTGTATGCTGACGATTTATTCCCTTCAAAAGTGTAATTAGTCCAAGAGGAGAATAGAATTCATTGGATGACATTCCCTTTTCTATCAGACTACGTGCATTATCTACCTCCTGAATGCATGAATGCCCAGGTACTGAATATTTCATAGTTACTTTCTGAACATGAGGATGTTCATGTATAAAATTCTGAACCGCACATGATATAAACGAATTTCTGTTTTGAGGCACGCACGAATCGCTCCACAAAATCAGTTCTACAAAATCATTTTCTAAAGCTACTTGCTTTAAAATTTTGTAGACCGCACTTGCTAAGTCATTTCCACCTCGACCTGCTGTGTGCTCTGTCCACAGAGCACAATAAATCGTTTTAGTTTCAGAAAAGTGAGCCGTCATATTATACGTATTTAATTTTCTTTTATTAAAAAAAGAACTTATCTCTGCTCTTGGACAGGTAATGACGTTTTGAAGATCAAAACAAAGCACAGGCACGTGACCTTCGCGATCTTTTTTGCGATTTTCTCGCATAGCATTCTTCTCTGTCACATGCTTTTTAAGCGTCTGTTAACTTATGAGTTAGAATATTTTGTGACTTAGCAGTGTTATATTCTTCACAAACATCACACCGATCAGATTTCCTCATATGGAAATCCAAATTGAATTAAGATACAAAAATGTGCCTGTACATACTCAGTTTTACGGAGTCTTTATTCTCTTCTTGCACATCTCTATGTACAATTTGTACATTTTAACTAAATTTAAGTTTGATTCTAAATATGACCGGTTTGTAGTTGCCCTACAATAGTGTGATTCTACTGTAGGGAAAGATTTAATATGTTCCCTTACCGTATTTTAATCTCTTCATTGATATTTCGTAAACTTTTGGCACTTTTGCCACATCCATCTGACTTAGGTGTATTCGTTACATTATCTTTATTTTTATAGACGTTATATACCGGCTTTTGCAAAATATTGAGTGTCTCCAAATAAAACTTTTTACATACTTGCACTTTACTTTCCCCAACATTATGGACATTCAATATTTTAATGCGTGTTGAAAGAAGTGTGGTGTGTGTGATGTTGTGTGTAGTGTAAGAGCAACCTGTGTATAGTTTTGAAATAAGGTTAGCTCGTAGGTGGGGTTACTTAACTAACTGCTTCTATAAACTTAATAAAAACACAAAGCAGTTAAATTCACATTTGTAGAAGCCATTTGAAGTATGACAACATTTTCGACACAATACCGATGGAAATCTATATCGATGGTGTGGGTGAGTTGTTTAAGTACTGGTAAGTACTCTGTATCTTTTCCCCACCTACAACACATTTACACTTAAACAATTAACCCATATCAGTATTACATCGGTATCATGTCAAAAATGATACCAGAACGTCAAAAAACCTCTGCAAAAGTGAGTTTTCCTGCTTTACGTGAAATTTTTATTAGGTTTACAATAATATTATTGAAACATCTTAAAATATAAAAACAAAATTAAATACAATTGTGAGGTTTCCAAAAAACTAAACTGAGAAATAAACTTTCAAGATAGTATGAAAAGGTTCCATGTACCAGATAGAACCTTGTCGCTTACTAAAATATATCATTTGTAAGCAACAAGGTTCCATCTGCATTTTTTACTTTTTTATAACTGGGTTGCTAAGCATCAGAATTCAGCCACATTCGCCAGAATACTTCTATATAATCATACCAACAAATATATCAAGTTAAATCACATTTATATTAATAAATATTTGGATGGTACAAAAATGAAACTTTAGAGGCTGTTTTCCCAAAACTAGGTTTTGGTCAGTTGGAACCTTATCGTTCTAGCCTAACGATATGTGTTGTATGTAGGGTATGTAAATGTGCGTGTTGAAAGAAGTGTGGTGTGTGTGATGTAGTATTATTGTTGTGTGTAGTGTAAGAGCAACCTGTGTATAGTTTTGAAATAAGGTTAGCTCGTAGGTGGGGTCCCGGGGTTGCCACACCCGTACACCCACATATATATGCATGGACGAGCATTCATATATATAAGGATGGGTGCCCCCGGGGGGGGGGGGGTAAAGGAAGCAAAACATATTATACAATCATATTATAATCATATAAAAATATAATAAAACAATATTAACACGTTGACTGCCACGCTATATTTTGTGAAACTTACTGTGGGGCCACCGTACATTTTTTTAAATTTTTGCTCATTTTATTCGATTTTCTTGTTATTTGACTTATTTTATTTAGTAAAATATACTTTTTTTTTTGTAAACTTAAGTGGTGACACACTTTTGGGGCACATGGCCTGCTGGAATAATTATACATTTCAGAGCCATGTGATCCATTTATGTGTCACAATAAAAAATGTAATAAAGAACTGGGTTTAGTTGCAAAGTAATTTTTTAATTTTACAATGGATTTTATTTTATGATTTTTACAATAAAAAAATATGAAATAATCTTAATAGTAATATAACATAAAAAAAAATGAAAACATGAAATTGTTATTTTCTTGAATTAACTGATTCACGTTTTATATTCATGTATGGTAAAAAAACAGTCAATGCACATACAAAACAGTCAATGCACATACGTTGCTCACACATACAACACTTATACATAGTTTTTTGCGTTTTTGACACTGCAACTTTGCGCCCAGCAGATTTTACAAGGTTTTTGTAACAACTAATGCAGCGTCCTCGAGTGGTTTTCACTAGTTCATGAGATACTGTTGCTTGAGGAACAGGAACATCTAGAGGTGTCTTTTCTTTTTTCCAGCTGTCTAATAAACTATCAACAATAGCTTCTTTGAAGTCAGTAATCTTTATTTCTTCCTGTTTGACAGTTTTATAAAGAGACCAAGCATTGACAACGGCTGTATTTAAGATCAGATCAAATGCTATTTTTCTATACCACTTCACACTTCGCCTTAACCTCGTCTTCACTACTATCATTTAAAATGTCATCTATCTGCTCATTCGTAAGGTTATCCATTTTAATAAAAACAAAATAAAGATTACAAACTACGTTTTGAAATATATACTACAAACTAAAGAAACACTGAAAAGTAAATAACTAAAGATACACTGATAACTTTGCATAAACGAACTCACGAAAACTCTTTTAGGTTATGATGCCTTTATTTTCGGTCAAACACAACCAGTGCCTTCCTAATTTCAATTTAGTAAAATACATGTTCTGTTTTTACATACTGGTTAATTTATAACCAAAATAAGCAGAAGAAACATTAAAAATAAAAATAAGAGCAGTATACTAGTGCAGAACAACAAGAAAAAATGACAATAACAAAAAAATATATTATTTAAAAAAAGCCCAAGTATTAGAAGAGGCTAAGGGTACTACGTCATTCTCTGAGGCCACAGCTTTCACCTCATATGTATAATAGCATTATTCTTTGCCCCACATTTGTAACACGCGGCTTAGAAATGAGTAATGTACTGTGACCCATTTTTGATGCACATGGCGCAGTTTTAAAGTCAAGTGTGACCCATATTTGGGGCACATGGCAGTCAACGTAATGACAACAATAACATAAACTATAACAATATAAACATATAATAATAATATAAAATAGGTATAAACATATTATACATTTTAATAGAATAGTATTAATTAATAGAATGAATAGAATGCGTATGAATTTATTTGTAGACCAGTAGACCTAATCTTTAATTTTTGATTTTTTACCAAACACATATGAAGAACGATAGAAAAAATAAATAAAGTTCATGTATTTTTACAATTTGTAATGTTTTTAATTTGTAATTTTACAATTATTCCTCCCCTGCTCAATGAAAACTGGATTGTTTTTTCAGTTTAAAATTCAGGAAACATTTTCAGATAAACATTTTTTCCCATTCAATTCCTATTAATATCAGAAAGAAGCCTACGAACATCTGTAGCTTTTACACGAGACATATACTTTCTTCACGGGTACGTTTTTGATGGGTGTCACCTACTGTAGCGTATGTCTACACACTGCGTATAGATTCGTTAGGATGATTTACTCACATGATCATAATGAAAGTACCTTTGATTCAGTTATTTTACAACTTTGTTTGATCAATAAATGCCGTTTGGTTTTTTCATTCCGATCCTTTATTATCACATCCTTATTTACAACATGCAAAGTCCCGATAAATGATAAAATCGCATCATAATTTTTTTGGTTTGAGAATCGACTCCAACTGCCATATCCTCTTTTCTACAAGTCTAAAAGCACGATCGAGCGGCGCGTTGGGTAGTCTCTCGTTGAAAAAATCGAGTAAATATTTTGGTTATATTTAGCACAGAATTTCATTAGCATTAAAAGCATGGCATAATTCGTATTCTGTCCAGTGAAACAACAGGAAAAGAATCTTAGTAATTCAATTTTTTTATTCAGAGGAACTTCATTGTTGGTAAAATTCTATTAAGAAAGTGCGACAAGCAGGATATAATTTCATTAGACTCTCGCCAATTTTCTGATTCTAACTAACTGTAAAAATGAATCGCTCTGTACTAAAAGGGCCTCTGTCATCATGACAAAGTTCTGAAAAAACTGGAAAAAACTTCCTCATAAAATCACAGTATAAAGCTTATTTAATATAGTTGTAATCATGAAAAAAACACAGGATCATTTCGTTAATTACCGTCTAAAAATTGTTAAAATTGCTTGACTGAAGACCTACCATAAATAAGGTATTTGCAAAATATCAACGATATATTATCTGGTACTAATACGAGACTACCTATCATGAAATAAATCTTTATATCTCCTTGGATATTTCTGGAATAAGATCCTATAGAAATGCAGTTCTTTGGTGAAATGAAGAGGCAACATTGTTCAAAATCTAAAATCTCATCTGTGTCAATTTCTTGTACAGTCAATTTAAATTTTTTCTTTGATTGTGTTATTGAAGTTGTCAGGTCATGGACAGTGTAAAGGCTGATTTATGTTAGGACGGGCAGTGAGAGAACTGGGTCCCGTACGGGTGTTTGAAGGCTGATTTATGTTAGGACGGGGCGTGTTTGACACGGGCCGTGGGAGAACTGGGTCCCGTACGGGTGTTTGATTTTTTTGCAACGGGTCGCTTACGGCTGCCTCACGGGTTTTCTAGTCAGTTCTTTTCCTGAGTTGTTAGGGGGTGTTTGACGAAAAATGAATTTTACAAACTTAGAATTGGTAGCGATAGCTGTTGCTTTGGACGAAAAAAAAGAAAGAACGAAGAGAAGATGGGCGGTCCACCCGGCATGGAGTAAAAGGAAATCTGAGGGAGAGTTCATAACTCTCTATAAAGATTTACTGGACGATGAACAAAAGTTTCATGGTTACTTTCGAATGAGTCGGGAATGTTTTTCTAAGTTACTGGACAGAGTGGGGCCTCTCTTGGTAAAAGAAGACACGAACTTTCAAAAACCTATTACGCCGATAGAAAGATTGGCAGTATGCTTAAGGTAAGTGGAAAAAATATTATAAATTGTAAACTAATCCCTTACAGTTTTTAATTTTAAATCAATATTATGAATGTCATTAAAACTCTGAACTGGTAAACCTCATCCAATTTCATCAAATCAGTACAAATATAATTAGAAATATATGCGCTCAGAAAAAATACCACATGTTTATGTACACTGTCTGATATTTTGACCCCGACCAATCTCAAAACTCTCATCAAGAAGGTAAACAATAAAAGATTCCATGAATACAAACAAAAGAATTTATTGAAATTATTACAAATTTTTTAATATTTTATAAACATAAAAGAATTTATTTTAGAAAAAACTTTAAAAAAAATTATTACTTAGGCCTAATGATTAAAATATTCAGAGTTAGCATTTTCATAAAAATTTGTAAGTTGGTGGGAAGGGGAATCAGTGTTATTCTCAGGTGACTGTTGTGATGAAGGACGATTAATATTATTTGCCGGATCATTACACCATGAGCTACCAGCACTGTTGCTGGATTGTGGAGTAACTGGTTGAGAGTAAAAAGCAGCAGCCTCCAAATCTTGAACTACGGAAAAAAGTCTACCTTTGGCGAGATGTTGGCAGTAAAGGGGAGAATTATCTCTTATTTTAAGTCGAAATTAATTGTAATTTTACTTCTTTGCTTTAAGACAGATTGATTCTTTTTTCAATTCTTTTTATTTGCAGAATAAATGTTATTTTTAACTGAAGTTTTTTTAAAGTAGGGGCCAGACCTTTCAAGAATGCATCAATGTGGTGGTTATCATCCGTGTTTTGCTTCGAATTCTGCTGAACGATGTATTTCATGAGAACAGCAGAAGCACTTTCGGTGTCGTTCTTCTGTCTCCTTTTTTTGGGGCTTGGCTCAGGCAGATGGGTTTCAACTTTGTCGCTCTTATTCGCATAATCTGCAGGACCTTGAGGACAAGGTTCTGTTAACAAATCCTCTTCAGTGGGCGAGTCAACATTGCTGATTGTGCTCCGATCCTGGATGTGGGGTATCAAAAATTGTAATGTTTCTTCATATTTATATTTTTTCAGGGTTGAATCAGTACCCTGCCTACTTTTAGTTTTTCTTCTATTTAAAGATTTTTTAAATTGATCACAAATATTGATCCACTTTTTTTTGCAAACAGCATCTGCAATAACCACAAAAACCCCAATAAAAATACGTAAACACAAATATTTTCAAATTTCTATTAAGTAGGTACATTCTTTTACAGATATTTGGCGACCGGAGACTCTTTAAAAACGATTTCCTACAGTTACCGAATGGGCCATGCTACCGTATCACAAATAGTACATGAAACATACCGAGCAATAGTACAAGCGCTTATGAAAGAAGTGATGCCGATACCAACTGAACAACACTGGAAAGCTATTTCAGAAGAATTTTGGAAATTATGGAATTTTCCGAATTGCTTAGGTGCTATAGACGGCAAACACGTTAACATTGAGGCTCCTGCCAATAGCGGTTCAGTATACTTCAATTACAAAAAGCCATTTTCAATAGTACTATTAGCAGTGGTTGATGCCAATTACAATTTCTACTTGATTGATGTCGGTTCTTATGGCAGAAGCAGTGATGGAGGTATATTTTCGCATTCAACAATTGGAAAACGCTTAGATCGCGATGCTTTAAATATACCTTCAATTCAGAGTTTCCCTGGATCTAACATTGAAGCACCATTTGTTCTAGTCGGAGACGAAGCGTTTCCTCTGAAGACTTACTTAATGCGACCATATCCTGGACGTCAGTTGATTGAAAATGAGCAGATGAAACATTTCAATTTCCGGCTTTCGCGAGCTCGTCGTGTTGTCGAAAATTCTTTCGGTATGTTAGTTCAAAAATTCAGAATTCTGTTGAGAACTATTAAACTAACTCCTGAACACGCAGACTACGTCATTTTGGCGGCATGTGTGTTACATAATTTTATAAGGCGACAAAACAATTTAACAGAACGAATGGCCCCTCCTGTTAATGAAAATTTGGATACCACTATTTCTTTGAATAGTTTGCCCCCTCAAAGTGGAAGATCAACGAATGATGCCTTTGATACTAGGGAAATGTTTAAAAATTATTTTTCTTCAATGATGGGAAGGCTTGTGCTTTCAGATTTTGAGTGATATGTGAACATACAATTAATTATAAATATTCATGTTATAACTTTAATTAAAATTTATTATTTCTGATAAAAACCAAATAAATTTGTCTTTAATAAAGGTTGTTTTACACAGTTAATTAAGTTATTAAAGTTGTGTAATTCAATTACACAGTTAATAGAACCTAACCCTCGCGAATACGGAGAGTTTACTGTACGTTTGTAACTTGTAATACAAAAAACCGGGTCTTTTCTAATATCCCCCCCGTAGGATATAATTTGTCAATTTGAATGGGTATTTGATATGTAATCTACAGTATTTTTAACGATAAAAATCGAAAAAATCCTACATCAAAATTTGCCAAGTTTATTTAAAATAAAACGGTTAATTTAATACAGTCAAACTCGGTTAAGACGAATTCCACGGGAGCAAGTAAATTCGTTCGTTAAATCCGTTATTCGCAATAACCGTGACGTGAAATATAAGGGGTGCTTGCATATTACGTACAAGAAAACAATGGAATTTTTAGATACTAATCATTAAACGCTATATTAATAGAGACCTAATATTTGAACAAAGAAATATGTATATTTATCTAAAATTAATTTTTTTACAAATAAAATATATATTTTTTATTTAAAAATAAATAAAAAATTGCAAAAACTTACATAAGTAGTATGTATGATGGAGTGAAACTCAAGTTATGGCATAAAAAAATTGTCTATTGTTGTTTGAGTTGTTTTCTTTGAGTACTTCAATTGTCTAAAACTGTTCCTCAAAACACTCAGTTGCTGGAACGTTTCTTCTGTAGAGTTACCTCTAGATTCCAGAAATCCAGAAAGAAGTTCCAAAGCATCTTCTGCATCTTTCCACGAAGTGGTTTTAATGATAGGTGCGTTGTCATCGGATTCGGAGTCACTGCTTTCTTGAACGATAGTGGAAACATTACTTAAGATTTCATCATCGGTCGGAATCCCTGAAGTCACTACTTCAGTATCTATATCCACAAAATCGTCTACTATTACATCCAAAAATCGGCAATCGCTCTTGACATTTCTTGACTTAAGCCAATGTGATAAAGGTAAGTAGTCCTCAGGATCTTCACTGTCATTTGGAAATGTTGCAAGTCCTGGTTTTTTAAAGCAGTTGCGTATCGTGTTTTCTGTCACATTTTCCCATGCATCGCTGAAAAGACGAATTGCTTCGAGCACGGAAACTTTGGCATCATAAACAGTTTTATCGGAACTGTTAATTTTTTCAATTAAATTTAAGACCAACAGTCGGCGATAGTTACATTTGAAACTTCTAATTACCCCTTGATCCATTGGCTGTAACACAGACGTACAATTTGCAGGCAAGAAAACCATTTTTATGTTTGTTAAATTGTGCAATGTAGGGTGAGCCGGACAGTTATCAATCAAAAGCAAAATATTTTTTCTCTCTTTTCTCAGTGATTCATCCCACTGCCTAATTTCTTTTTCAAAAATACTAGCCGTCATCCACGCCTTTTTATTAGCAACGTAATTAACGGGAAGACATTTCACATTTCTAAAACACCTTGGCTTTTGCGACTTTCCTATTACCAGGAGCTTTCTCTTATCGGTGCCGGTCATATTAGCGCATACTAAAACTGTAAGTCTGTTTTTAACAAACTTACCACCCACACATTTTTCACCTTTAAACTTTAACGTTTTATCAGGCGTTATGTTGTAAAAGACACCTGTTTCATCCGCATTATATATGTTGCTATCACTATAATCCCGCCTTATATCCGGCCACACAGTTTTTAACCAATCGTTGACTACAGTTTGATCAACCGCAGATGCTTCACCACTTATTTTTCCGTACACGATATTGTTCCTGTTTTTAAAGCGATCCAACCATCCATTGTTGCACACAAAGTCCTTGTACCCTAACTGTATGGCAAACTTTTCAGCTTGAACCTTTAATAGTGTTCCACTAATTGGTAAACCACGGGACGATTGCATTTTAAACCAAGAAAGAAGAGCTGTGTCAATGTCACTTTTTTCACATTTTTTAATTTTTTTACAATTTGTCTGATTATTTGCGAAGGCTAACAGTATAGTGTCCCGATTTTTCCAAATTGTAGATGTCGTGGATGCTGATAAACCGTATTTTTTTGACACAGATAAATTAGACGATCCATTTTGTAATTCGCGGATCACTTGCACTTTTTCAGAAACTGAAAAATTTTTACGCTTTGGCATTTTAAAAACTGAAGTCACAGTACAGCGCTGCAATAATACACCACTTTAACTGAACGATACTACGACACACTACAATGCAATACAGTACAGTGTGCGTATACTGTAGTAAACTCGAGTTTTAAGAAACAAACTGTAGTACGGTACATACAGTATGTATTGAACTAGAGCCGATCAGTGTAAAACTGATTGTTGAGAGTCGGTCAGGTGACACATGTGGGCCTATGCCTATTCATAGCCTATAATGGCTATCTATAAGTGGAGGAACAAAAGGAAAGAACTGAACATACTGTACTAGTGCGATTCTAAGAAGTGAAAAAAAATATTTTTGTGGTCAATAAATTTAGGCGTACAAGTCACAAGGGTCGCTGACCGCCATCCAATTACAGTAAAATTGTGTATGTACATACTGTAGTACTGAACTTAGTACAAAGTGAACAATGGGAAAACCAGGTAGGTACACCCTATTCATACTGCGTACAGTGGTGTCTGTTCTAAGAAAACGGTGAAAGTGTTTGTGTTGTCAATATCGTGGACTACCTGTTACAAAAATCATACGTATCTGATTCCGATATTTCCTATTTCTATCACACTGTTAGGTTCGTTATATCCGTTATACGCATTCGTATTAAACGTGAAAACCAATCATAAGAATTAAGTAAAATCAAATCAAACTATCTGATTTGTTCATTTTAACCGTGAATTCGTTGTAACCGTGATCGTTTTAACCAAGTTTGACTGTATTACATTTTATATATTTGGTATGTAATCTTATAGTACTCATACGATAAAAACGGGGAAAATATTAAAACATCCTTCGTAAATATTGTTCAAGTTAACGAATAGGCCTATTTAGCTTGACAATATTTTTCCCGTTTTTATCGTTAAAAATACTCTTAACTTTACATAACAAATATCCATAAAATGTGACATTATACTGACGGGGGAATAACTGAAAAGACCCAAAATACCAATCAATTTGTCAAGAAAAAATGAATAACTGTACTTTACCTGATCCTCAACTTCTTCAGCCATTTTCTTCCACAATGAAGCTTGTGGTGGTTGTCCAAGTATTTTGGATGAGCCATATCGTAAATAGCTGCGTACTTCCTCACACACTCAATCAATTTTTCGTCATCCATTGTTCAATATATTGAAAAGTTGAATAAACAGCGAAGCACAATTGACAGATTCTAAACCAGTACTGCCTCTCACATTACTAGCTGCACGTGCCGTCGCCGTTGAGTAGTTTATGTTACAGCGGAGCGGGGCGGCAACGTGGCGGGTACAGGAAAAGAATCGTAGCCTACGTGGCGGGTCCGGGTGACCGGCGGCTCGTTACCCCGTTGTCGCCACGTCCCGTTGTACTATGAACTACCTATATATAATGTATTTCATATGATATGATTCCTCAACGTGCCCCGTAAGACAGCCGTGTCGAACACGCCCCGTCCGTAAATAAATAAATAAATCAGCCTTAAATTCTGTCATATTTTTTCAACTCTCTTTTTATAATGGTAAAGTTCCTATCATAAGGGAGGAATGAATTTATCCTCTAATGGGGAAGTAGTACTCGATTTTGTGAAAACGATTAGCACATCTGTCTATGCTAATAACAGTTTTAAGAAAGCATGATTTTCATTCTGTCCCACTCAGTTGTCAGAGCACAAGTGCAGTTCTGTATACTGTGGAGGAACAGTTTGAAAAAGTGCATATAGCATTGAGCAAACGTCGTTTGAACCTTTGTTTGCTACACCCTAATGATAAAGGTACTATATTATATGAAACATAAAATAATTTGTTTGTATGTTACCATCTTCATCTTTTTTTTGGTAACGAAAAGTCGTTTTATCTTTATATGACTAATAACAGCTCTAATAATAATATTTCCTATTATAAACGTATTTATTTTTGAAATAATTATGAAATATGTTTATTGATTGCTAATCTGTTTTTTGCTTGTGTTTGTTGTTCATATCCATCCTCTTGATATTGAAATATCTATCTTGCCAACTTTTCTCTCTGAGTATTTTATTCATATTATTTTCTTTGGTTTAATCCCGGACTAGCATGGTTCTGATTCGATGAACTCAATCAGTGTAACAACGTCGTATTTAAAAGCCATATTATACGTACTAATTAACATTCGAAAATAAGCCACACTGAATACTTACGTTGTAACGGAAAGTTGCAAGGGAAAGATGAGTCATGTAAAATTGTTGCCGACAACTGGAATGGGCCATAACCGGCCATTGGCGTCAATGTCGCTATACATATTCATCAGGTTTGCAGCCAGAACTGTCAACTAGGCTGTTTCATTATCGGCTGCTGATTTGAGTTGTAGAGGGGCACAGGAAAAATTGTATGGACACATTTGCTGGTTTGCCAGACCGATTTTGTAGTATTGAGTTTTGAATGTTGAAAAGTGTAGAGACGTCTTTGTGCTACTTCTTAAATGGATATTGAGCAATTAATTTTTGCGTGGAGAATAGGCCGTGCCAGTGGAACAAATCCATCGAGGATTACAAAAAAAAAAAATTAAGCGTGGAGGGCGGTTTGCTGCGATTAGAAACAAGATTTTGAGTCATATCGGATTTAAATGTAAACAAATTTGGTAAGTACTGAATGTTCAAACGTTTTCGTAGTTATAAGTATTAAACATGAGTTTTTAAAGCATCGATAGTGTATATCCGTGGGTCTCGGGTTCAATTCCCGATCAGGTTCGGCATTTTTTCATCACTTATTTTCATTGAGCATCCTTCTCACCGTCCACATTCGCAGTAATTGCAAAAGAGTCGGATGTTAAACAAAAACAATAAAAAAATCGGATAATAGAATTTTTTATAATTTACTGTAATATAAAGCGAAATAAATAGTGACATAAACTTTATGCGAAAACGTTAATCAATAATTTGGAAATAAAGGTTTGTTCAATTTGGTTGGAAACTGATTTAAAAAAGTCTGCTCAGGTTTTCATAAAAGTTATGCAATGTTGTACAAAAATTAATTTTATTTATTTGAGGAGGTAACTTGCAAAAACTCACTTGTCTACATAATCAGATTTTTCAGTATGAAGCAAAAACACATTTCTACGATTTTGCTTAAGAAAATGTGCACCAAAGATGTTTTATATTCGTAATAGAACGAAAGAAACTATTTAGAATGCTCAGTTTAAATCAAAATCCATAATTAGTTCATATAAATGATATTTAATTTTGGACATGTGAGTTTCTGCTTGAACTTTTGGGACATGTGTGCTTATGCTCAGATCATTGCAGTGACTTGTGTGTATTTGCTTGGATATATTTTGAAATGGGTGAAAAAAAATTATATCAAGCTATCTTTTAACATAAGTGGTTTATTATTACAAGTTAGGTTTACAAAAATGTAATGTTAATTAGAATTTAAAAGTCTTTTTAAAAATGTGTATTAAAAAATATTATGTTCTTTAGAATTAAAACAAAAACAACAATATATCAAACATGGATCGCTGAATCATGCTCTAAGCAATCACAGAGCTCTAGATCACTTTCTTCTTCAGCTTCCGTTGGACAAGAATCACTCAAAATTTGCTTGTACCAAGCAAGGCTCTCATTTTCTACCCAGTTTTCTTCAAACAAGATTTTTAAAAGTCCTTCGACGTCCTTCTTCTTAGCTTCACTAATGGGGTGAATCAAAGAACTTCACTTAATGGAGTTTTCAAGATTGTTTTCCAATGTGATCCCCTCTTTAGTAGACTTATTTTACGAAGATCGTTACTTTCAAACCTGAAGAATTCATTGCCTCTTACTTTTATCTCAATGCTACCGTTTTTCATAACTTTTTTGTAAATAAAAATTCTTTTCTTTTCACTAATGTTTTCCAAATTTTTCAAAGTACTTCCAAGAATCTTTATATCGTTGTGGGTCCACTGCCAAGTTTTTTTACTACACCAATTTTTTCGTATTGTTCATAATATTCATTTTTATCTATAATTGTTGGTTTCTTTCTTAACAATTTTTCCGCTCTACCAAATATTCTGTCGGCAGGCAAAAAGGAATGACCCCGGTCAGGAAATGTTAGTGACACACAATTCAAGCTGCCTTTGTGTTTAGCTAAAAAGTACATTAATGCATGCAGAACATGATTGTTTTTATTCTGCCCGGGGCATCCATCACAAAAAAGTCTAACATGATGTTTTTCCTTACAATCATAATTGTCCAGAAAATTTAACAGTGCTGAAGCCACCTCAGTTGAGCCCCGCGCAGCCTGGTCTTCGGTCCACATACAAAAATGAGGGTTTTGTGTACTAACATCTAAAACACAAACATTATGTAGTCCCAGCTGCCGTGCGTAAAAAGCCTGTTGTATAGGAGTACGTGGTAAAGGTTGTACTTGTTGCATATTGAAACACAGAGTTGCTTCACCCTCTCTTGTTTCACGAAGGAGTTCATAAAAGGATTGTGCTCTTCTCTTGTGTATTTTTTCAATGTGAAGAGTTCTGGCTTTTCACTAACTGATGCAAATTTTAATTTGTTATCAATCATAGCGCAATAACTACAAATGGCTGAAGCCGGTGAACGGAATGCAATGTTAAATTCCGTACAAAATATTCGACGGAACATTGATTTAGAAACTTGAAGGTCAGTGATGTCATAGAATGGTTATAAATGCTGTGAAGTTTTGTAATTGACAGGTCGGTGTGTAAGTAAACTCTTTTAGACTTTGTACGGCTATAATGGCTTTCCGTACCTTTTAAATTACCGATAAATTGACGTACAGAATCCTTTTTCAAAATTGACTTATGACTAATGCGATCACCTCCTCTGTTTTCAACAAAACTGTTCCCGCAACTTAACTTCTTTGTGATTTGTCTCACTCTATCAGATGAGAATTTGCTTACATGTAGGAAAAAATGCTTACAGACAGTTACCTGTTTACCTGCCATTGTACGAATACTGTATGAGGCTGCAAAGTTCTGTGGTTTTGACTTTGAATGCGGTTGAACAGGGCGAGGACGACTGCGTTTAACGGGAGCATGATGAATAAATCTACTTATCATCTGATCTTGAATTTGTTTATCACATGTTTTGTACAGTAACTTCTGAAAATAGAACGCATCTTTAGGTAGAATCTTGCAGTACGTTATTGTTATGTTTGCACGGTATGAAAACATTAGAACCAGAAGGAGTCGAATAGAGTATTTTTTTGTTTTTTCCCGAACTGAAATCGATGTCTGTCTTTTTCTACTCCCATGGTTTGCTAACTTCACTTGCACTTCCTCATCCATGATTACTAATAAAAATAATATTTTATAAAAGCACTTTTTACATTAGGTATCAAAACTCACTCTTTCACAATAATATCTGACATAACCTTAAAACCATAGCTTTAGAGGACGTGAGGGAAAATGGAACTAATGCTGTCATGTGACCAAATGGGAGAGTCCCATTGGCTGAGAGGACATGTGAGGTTATGATGAATTCTGCTCGAAGGACATGTGAGTTTTTGCGTAAAAATGCTATTTTCAATATGCTTTTTTAATGGTATTTTTGTAGTTTTGAATGACTGTGCTAGATAAGAAGCTGTTATTTAACATGTAATCATTGGACTAAATGATAACTATTTTTTTTTAAATTTTGTGACTTGTGAGGTTTTACATGTAATCATTGGACTAAGTAATAACTATTTTTTTTAAATTTTGTGACTTGTGAGGTTTTGCATTGTAACCCCTTTTGTTCGAGCGAAACCAAAACGCCACGAAACAAAATTGGCACGGGGAACAAATAAACTCCAACAGGAGAGACTGCGGTGGTGTGATGTTAAAATAAATCGAGAAAAATAAAATAGTAAAAAATATTTAATAAAAGTTGAATGAAATGAAATACTTAAAGAATTACAGTTACAATGAAATTATTATTTAACGGAGAAAGTTACACAAGCGCAAAAATGATCTTAAAACATAAATAGCCAAAATTTAAGAAAAGACAAAACTCCTCAAAAAATATATAAATATATATATATATAATACTTAATACTGGATCCAGAGAAAAAAAATAATTTCATCAAAGAAGGTTGATAATTAATAATAAATTTTATTATAAAATGAAACAATAGATTGAATATTTAAATTGAATAGGCCTTTTAAAATAACCAATAGATAAGGTTAAAATAATTTAATTTTATAAGCAATCATAATTAATTTGACTTTAAGACGAAGATACAGAGAATAAAATAAATTATTATTTTATTTTATAAGAATTGATTTTTTTATATTTAACAAAGCCAGTTAGATAAAAACCAAATACAAAATTTCAAAATTACAGAACATAATTTTAATAAATAATGTTTTATCCAAAAAAGATTTATGTAGAAAAGATTAAATGGTAAGAAGTATGGAAACAGATTAACTCCACACTATACCATGCTTAGCAGCATACTTAAATAGTATTAAGTAAAAAAAATATTATCACAAGTTACAACTTAAAGATGAGATTTGTTTTATTGTAAAAATATAATTTTTATAACGGATGCTTCTAGATGGATTTTTAGAGAAAGGTCGAATCATATCGCCGACAAGAAGTTTTCGGGTTACAAAATGCAAATTCATAGCGGATACCATTTGCTCCAAACAGGATTACATTAATTTTCGAACAAATTAGCATTTGTCTGGACTTGAAATAGGATCCATCTCAAACAGATTTAAATCATTCCCAAACTGGGTGAAAGCTGCCCCACACTGGGTTTTAAATCCTTTCCAAACTTGGTCCCGATACACGGGAAAGCAAAATGGTCAAGACAAGTAGCAACATAACGCACCCCGAAAAGACTTAAAATTCATTACGGCACCAAAGCCAAAAACACGTCCGGCGACATGACCATTTGCAGAAAGAAGAACGAGATACGCAAAATTACTTAAAAGGAAAACTCGGGCCTGACGTCACGGGTCCCCTCCAACAGGGTAATCATGAAAGAAAACATGATAGAACCAAAAGGAGAACCGAGACGGCAGATAAATCAGATGACAGCGACGGTAATACAGAAGCCTAGAAGAGCAAAACAATTAAGAGATAACTAATTAACGTCGACAGAGCAGATAACGAAAATTAATACTATTAGAACAATGCAAGGAAAAATTAATTTAAAATAAATTGTAACATTGAAAAATAAATGTTACAGCATGTTACCTCCTCATTTCTATTATCTTTTATTTAGTTTTATACGTTAACTTTAATGTTTACTCCATGATTTACAGAAGTTTCATAGATTCTTTGTTGAATAATTTTTATCCTGGTATTATTTAATTTTTAATAAGATGTAACAAAATATTTTATTGAAACCTTTCATTTTATGGAGACATTTTGAGAGGAACGCTTAATTATTAGCAAAGTCGGGTTTTAAAAAGCTTATTATTAAGCCGTATACAGGTATATATACCGGGTGATCGTAAAGTCGCGCAACCAAATGTTTGAAGCCATGTAGGAATTGAAGGTAAATTTGTAAAGTGTGATTAGATATGGGAATTTTTCGTTTAGTAGTACAGTATGTGGCAGCACTGCTAGATCATGCCACCGGGCGACAGTTAGCCAGAAACCGGTTGGTTTGTTCAGTTCGAGTAGAGTTACTGTCAATCGAAATCCTACGCGAAGTGTCAAGAACATTTCTCCAATGCCTTTCCAGATGCTAAAGTGCCAAACAAATCGACCATATTTCGTTTGTTTCATCATTTTCGGGATACAGGTAGCGTGAATGACCGTAATCGTACCGGCCGACCAAGTGTTTTATCTGATGACAGTCTGCAGACGATAAGTGAAACGTTTATTCGTTCTCCAAAAAAGTCTCTTCGAAAACTTTCTACTCAGACTGGACTGTCTTATGGAAGTGTTCATAAAGCCACTAAGTTATTAAAATTACATCTGTACCGGATTAACGCAACTCATCACCTTGAAGAGCCAGATAAGGAGAAGCGATTGCGGTATTGTCATTGGTTTAAAAATTTTATTCGAAATGACATATCTGTTCTGGACAAAGTTTTTTTCAGCGATGAAGGTTGGTTTCATCTAAGTGGATATGTTAATAGTCAAAATTGTAAAGTATGGTCTGCAGAGAATCCACATGAATTCCACGAACAGCCATTACATTCTCAAAAAATTGGGGTGTGGTGTGGTGTATCTCGTTGGAGAATTGTCGGGCCTATCTTTTTTCGGATACAATCACAGCAGAACGTTATCAAGAAATAATCATGCAGTTCGTAGCACTGCTACATGTTGACGAACGTTATTGCTGGCTACAACAAGACGGAGCAACTTCACATACGGCAAACAGTACTATCCAATTTCTCCACGATTTCTTTGATGACCGAATAATTTCTCGTGGTTTGTGGCCTCCTCGGTTACCAGATCTGACTCCTCCTGATTTTTATTTATGGGAAGATAATGTGTACAAAAACAACCCGCATACAGTAGATGAACTTAGAAGAAACATTGAAGACTGTATATCAAATATTGCTACTGCTACACTCAAAAAGGTTGCGTGCAATGTAAGAAAACGCGTTGATGCATGCTTTGCAAACCACGGTGGACATTTCTAGCACTTGTTGTGAACTTGTAAGTAAGTAAGTTGTAATTATAACTTGTATCGTAAACTTTGAAAGAAAAATAAAAAAATACATTACAGCTTTCTAAGACTGTTATCATTTTAGGTTGCACGACTTTACGATCACCCTGTATATATATATATATTTATATCAGCTCTCTATAAGTGGACGCTATACTATATCTTCATTAATGGACACGAAATTTGTCCTGTTATAGGGGGTTCTACATAAACTCGCTGTCAGTCTAACCAACATTGCTAGTTCCGTGATAGTGAAAAAGGAAATTACGGCCGCGCGTCCGCAAGACCCAGCGCACGTATACTGTGTCCACTTATGGGTACTACATATAGGTCTACTATCCTCTGATAGAGGAAAACGTAGATCGTTTCTTCCTGTTGTCTCCATAAATTTTTGTGATCCATTATACTGAACAGTATATAGTAAGCGTGATACACTTATTAGTTTAAGCGTACAAACATATTATGCGAGTTTTAGTGATAAAATTAATGTTTTTCGTACGGACGGCTTATTTTTCGCAATTAAGAGGATAAGGTAAGTATATTAAAGGTAAGTATAGTGGTCGTAATAAGAGAATCACTAACAATAAGACGATGAGTTATCATCTTATAAGATACGATAATGGCATGTATACATTTGATAAGGAACATACCATGCCAATATCCTGTTGCCGGCGATATTTCATGCAGGAAATGTAATGCAACTTACGGCGTAAAGTTCTTGTCTAAACAGGAGAAAAATTCTATAACGCCCTCTTAAAGTCATGGACTATGATAATGTAATAAAATTACGATTTGATTCTCCTTTGTGTGAAGTGAATTGATTTCGTGAAGTGCCTTAATCATTGCGAAATTTCGATTTTTCTAAATGATTATGGTAAGTGCCGTAATCATTAATAACAGATTTGTCCTGCCAGTAAATTACTATAATAATATATCAAACAATAATCATCAAAAATACGTTTAAATCGCAGCCTCAGTCAGTAAAATGATATCTGTCGAGATTTTCAGGAGAACGAAAAACTGTAAATTAATGAACTGTTTCGAAAATTTCGTGACGGCCAACCAAGAAAATGTTTTAATTTTTTTGTATCAAATCCAACCATTATTTTACGACCAAACGCCAATTTATCTTGATTTAGTCCCAAAAAAGAAAACTTGCATTACATTTTTTATTCATTTTTAGCCTAATTATTCCAGTGTATGAATCCAGATTGCAGTTTTTAAAAATCCATTTTTTCCAAATATTTGAAGTCAATTAAAAACAGTATTATTCACCAAAACACTACCCGTACGCAAATAGTTTTTGTAACTTTTGGCGTATTTATTCCGTTTTATGATTTTAGAGCTCGGGTTTTAAAAATTAATTTTGCTAAAACCTGAAGACCATTTTAAAACAAATTTACAACTGGGTTTTAAAGAGAAATAAGAAACACGTAATTTTTGAAATTTTAGCGTACAGAGCTTTATTGTGCTAAGCCCTAAATATGATTTCAGAAGACAATTTTCATATTATATCCACGACAGTAAGTAAACATTAACATTTTATTTTAAGATAATTCTTTACCTGGAAAAAAGCGACAGTCGTATTTTTTTTTTAAATTTTAGCGTATTTTTCCAGAACACGAATTTCAAAACCCAACTTAGCTGAAAATTATAAACCATTACGATGTATTTTTTTCGCCTGGGTTTTATAGGAAAACCGCAGCACGCGTTTTCTTTACAAAATTTTTTAGTTATTAAGGTATTTTATAAATTTATATCGGCTCCCTTTAAGTGAACGTTTACCGATATCACCATAAGAGGACAGGATACTTATATATACCTGTATACGGCTTAATAATAAGCTTTTTAAAACCCGACTTTGCTAATAATTTAAGTTTATTTTGAGAGAATTTTTTACCTGGGTTTTGTCGGGAAAAAGTGACAGGCGTAATTTTTTCAATTTTTAGCGTATTTTTCCAGTACACGATTACAGATACGAATTTCAAAACCCAACTTAGCTGAAAATTATAAACCATTACGATTTATTTTTTCGCCTGGGTTTTGTAGGAAAAACGCAGAACGCGTTTTCTTTACAATTTTTTAGTTATTAAGGTATTTATAAATTTATATCGGCTCACTTTAAGTGAACATTTACCGATATCCCCATAAGAGGACAGGATACTTATATACGAGGGGGTACCCAAAAGAAACCGGAATTATTTTTTAAAGTTATTTATTTTTAATTTTTTTACAAAAGAACCTTATCCCCTTCAAAATACTCTCCATTACAACTAATACATTTGTCCCACCGGTGCTTCCACTGTTCAAAACATTTTTTGTACTCCTCTTCAGTGATGGCTGCCAGCTCATCCGTCGTTTTTTTCTTGACATCATCAACGTTGTTAAATCGGAGACCTTTCATGCCCCTTTTCATGCGTGGGAACAAGAAAAAATCACACGGAGCCAGATCGGGTGAGTACGGTGCGTGTGGTAGCAAAACCATGCCGTTTTTCGCCAAAAACTGGGTAACCGAGATTGCCGTGTGTGCAGGCGCGTTGTCGTGGTGGAAAAACCAGTCCCCTGTCTGCCACAAATTAGGTCTTTTACGACGAATGCTGTTTCGTAGTCTTCTTAACACTTCAAGATAAAAAGCTTGATTTACCGTCTGGCCTGGTGGAACGAACTCTGAATGGACAATTCCCCTCACATCAAAAAAACAAATCAGCATTGTTTTGATGTTCGATCTGACTTGACGACTTTTTTTTGGTCGGGGTGATAATGAAGTCTTCCATTGACTGGATTGTTGTTTGGTTTCTGGGTCGTACCCATAGCACCAAGACTCGTCACCCGTAATGATCTTTGACATGAAATCTGGATCAGTTTCAAGCTGTTGTTTCAAATCACTACACGTTTCAATTCGACGTTCCTTTTGAGTGTCTGTCAGAACCCGAGGCACAAACTTGGCAGCGACTCTTTTCATTGTCAAGTCTTCTGTTAAAATGCGTTGGACTGAGCTCCAAGATAACCCACTAACCTGTGATATTTGGTCAATGGTCTGTCGTCGGTCTGTTCGTACAATTTCTTTCACTTTCACAACATTTTCGTCTGTTCGGGAAGTCGACGGTCGTCCAGAACGAGGTTTGTTCTCAATCGACATGTCGCCATTTTTAAAGCGCAAAAACCACTCGTACACTTGGGTTTTTCCAATAGCGTCGTCTTTGTAAGCTGTGTTCAACATTACAACTGTTTCCGCGGCGTTTTTACCGAGCAAGAAGCAAAATTTCACAGCCGCACGTTGTTCATTAAAACTTGCCATCATGAAAAACGACACGAGCACAAAACAGCACTAGCGAGAACAATCACTGCACGAGAACAGAACAAGCTAGATCAACGAACAAAATGGCATTGAACTGGCAATGAGTAGCGCTACAAGCAGCCTAGTGGCGGGAATTTGTACTGCACAAGCTCCGCCCATAGCAGAGCTATTCCGGATACTTTTGGGTACCCCCTCGTATACCTGTATACGGCTTAATAATAAGCTTTTTAAAACCCGACTTTGCTAATAATTTAAGGTTATTTTGAGAGACTTTTTCACCTGAGTTTTGTCGGGAAAAAGTGACAGGCGTAATTTTTTTCAATTTTTAGCGTATTTTTCCAGTACACGATTTTCAAAACCCCAGTTAGGGGAAAATTAGAGTCCATATCTAAGTAAGTTTTTATCTAGATTTTGTCGGAAAAGACAGCTCATGTTATATTTTATAATTTTTTATTATTTTTGTATTCGTATATTTATATCGGCTCTCCATACATGGACATTTCCCGATAAAACAAAAAGTGAACAAAATACTTGTTAGTTTTGTTATAAGCCACGAGTGTAGCTTTTGAAAACACTGTTCAAATTTCGTATCATTTATTAAGGATTTCAATCAAATAAAGCTA
This sequence comes from Catonia carolina, assembly GCA_035578175.1. Lineage (NCBI taxonomy): Eukaryota > Metazoa > Arthropoda > Insecta > Hemiptera > Achilidae > Catonia > Catonia carolina. Next base: position 320,224,067 of record JAQMRL010000001.1, on the reverse strand, counting down.
AAAATAAAAAGTTCGGTGAAATCGCGACATACAAGAATATCTGCATCATGTTTCATAGTATTAACCAAGATTGTTGTTTTGTGAATAATGGAATTTTTAAACTTTTTGGTTTTAAGAGCTAGCCCTCTGAATATCACAAATCTGAACGTTTCTAAGTCGGGGAATTCAAATATGGATTTATTTTGGATGAAAACTGTCGATTATTTGAGAATTTCTATATTTTATAACGAGTTTCCTTTCGGAGATTTTAAACTAGATTTGGCGCGATCAGCTGATTGACTAGGCGTGCGTTGAGATCAAGATGATCGTTCTTCTGGCTTTTGTTATTTATTTATTTATTTTATTTACATAACTGATCAGTAATAGGAGTTTAATAAAATCTAATAGAACTGATGTACAGTCGACAAATTATTTAGGTCTTGCGAGTAAGGCGGCCTACGTTGACGGTGACGCGCGTGTGACGTCAAAAGCAGATATAATATCGGACCAATCAGAGTCTAGTATTCTCAACCTATGAAAAATCAGATGTCTTCTTATGCGTTAATTTGATTGGTTATTATTGTCCAGACAGAGAGCTTATTGTAATTCACTACGTCATCCGATATGAACCAATGAAATCGTTTCATTCAGTATTACGTCATTTGTCATAATGGACTTCCTAAATTGGTCCGGAACTGTTCCTGCGCGTGACGTCGACTTACAATTTTTACATAAGATCCGCCCATTGCCACCGCCCAGTTAACGATACAGCCGAATATTACAGAATAACGTCTACTGAAATGCTATACGTTCCAAAATTAAAACACCTACCAAAACCATTTTAAAATTGTTAGAGATCTTCCGGGTTCGCAATGATTATGGTATTATTTTATGTAACAGCAGTATATTTACAGCTGCTTTTTACAGTATGAAATAAAAAAAGCCATGTGAAGGAAGCAAGAAAATAGATTGGGTTGTCACATACAAACTCGCTCAAACTTAACAAATTATTTTGTCGGCTACCATGCAAACACTACTATACGAACGTGACAAATTGTGATTTTGCCACTGTTTATTAAGGTTAAGATTCAACTATACAGCTGAGCGCTCGTTGTAATAACGCGATTTTCTGTCAAGTTGCTGCACAGAAATCTCAAATACGGACGCATTTCTCTCGACGGATTTTGGACAGCATGTGCCCTAGATCTTTTAAAATACGGATTACTTTTTAAAAAATAGATTTTCCACTGTGTTTTCTTTTTATGAAGGGATTTCCTATTAAATGCTAATTCTTTAATTAAACATCGATTAAAGTATTTGAAAATTTTGCTGGCTTTCAATTAATAACAGAATTCTAAATTAGTTTTTATTTTTTTTAAATTCCGAGTCGTTTTGATGGAAAACGCGCACGAAAAATGTGTGACGTCACGATTTTTTCTTATGTTATGCAGCGTTAGTTAGTTGAACTGGTTACTCATCAGACAGCGCAGCGAGCGGTAACGGATTTTACTACTCCCACTTCTTCCTCTAGCCTTCCCCTCACGGCGTTTGTTAACGAGAAATGTCACATAGTACGTGCACTTAAGTAGACCTACTCTGCTATGTTATTTTTCAGTTAATTTTGCAGTATACATAAAGATGAGTTTTTCGCGATGTCTCCTTCAACCAAATAAACAAGTTCAATTCTTGTAAATTTTTAGCATTGTGCCTACGGCCAGATATCGGAAAATTTAAGAGTGTGAGGGTTTAATAGGATTTTTTTAAATAAAATGATATTTATGTTACAGCCTATTATGTTCTGTTATATTCGTTATGGTTTTGAGTGACATTCATAATAACTTAGAAACACATTTGCTTTCATTCACATAAACATACATATTTTATAAATACTACAATTTTATACTGTTACGTAATATTTATTACGCTTGTTTCATTTATCATGAAAATGTGTGCAGTCTGAAGTAATGTAGGTGACAGTGATACATAATATTTTGATATGTCCCTCTCCCTTTGTTATCAAATAAACGCGATTTCCTTTGTCTGGACAAAATTGCTAGTTTCAAAGTAATTAATAAAATATTAATAATTTATTCAGTACTAGGTAATTATTTCTTACATTTGACACCAAAAACAGTTCAGTAATAATTTCCAAAATACAATATAGTACAAATAGTACAATACTTATTTACTTTCCTGGGCGCTATCGTTGGATTTATACAAAAAAATAATCTGGTGTGAAACACGACTTTCTCTTGCCAATGTAAAAACCCATATTTATAACCTTTATTTCATCATAAGTAAACAACGGTAAATGAAAATTATCTAATTTTAATCATGAGTGAATGAAGAAAAATTAAAATCAATCTATGTTAAACTGCGGAAAATCACCAATTTACGCTAAAATAGTCTGAAAAGGAAACCGTTTGAAATAAAAGTTGTTGATCTTTTTATTCCCAATAACTTTTATACATTTTTGTCATAACTTCTAAGGCTACTAAGGCTGTAATGTTAAAAAATCCCATTTTCTACCGATTTTGATGAAAAAATACAGAAAATCACTAACTGACGCTAAACGTTGTACAAAATATGTTTGAAAGAAAAGTTGTAGGTTTTTTAATGTTCTACTACTTTAATTTTTTACACTTTTGCTCTATAATGCATACGAGGAGTGGCTATTAAAAAAAGAGACTGACTTACAAAAAATTATTTTAATTTTATACATAATCACTTGGTGTCATCTTCAATATACACTCCTTCTCTATCCCTACAACGCTCCATGCGAATTTTCCATTGTTGGAAACAGTGCTAGAAGTCATCTTCTGTTAGCTTCTTTAGGACACGTAACGCTTAAAAATGTTTGAAATGAAGCTCGCAAAAATGTTGGTACTGACACTTTGTACGCGACTGAAAATGACCCAAATTTTTTGAAACGATAATAACATGTGATTAAACGTGCTTTTTTACTTATGATCAGGAAACGAAGCGCCAATCCATGTACTGGAAGAGCCGAACTTCAGGCTCGTGTCCTGAAGGAGCTGAGAGAAGATGACTTCCAGCACTGTTTCCAACAATGGAAAATTCTCTTGGATTGTTGTAGGGATAGAGAAAGAGTGTATATTGAAGGCGACAATAAGTGATTAAGTATAAAATTAAAATAAAATTTTTACGTCAGTATCGTTATAATAGCCACACCTCGTATTAAGAGCGGAAACTTTAAAAAATGATTCACCACGAGAGCACAGGCCTCTCAATAATTTCACCTAACATGGGTCTTACTCTATCGTTTAGAGCATAAAAATTTAGTAAATGAGGCGATTTAAAAAAAAATCGTAGAAGCCGTTTCCGAGGAAATCGCAAAAAGTGAAAACTTGCACGAATTAACTACATCTTCCGGTTGACTGATTTTGATGAAAATGTTTGTGTCGGGTCTTCTTATGGTACCTAACTTAAGTGGTAAATTTCAACTTCGCAATTTCGTTCTTGGGATATTTTGTTCACACGTGCGCGCGCGCACACATTGGGGACCAATAGCTAAAACCATGTTTTTTGAGTTCGGGGACCTGAAAAAGTGTGTATCCATTGAAGACTCGATTTCAAAAATGGATATTAAAACAATACTTTCCCTTTCTATGTAATTATATTTATATAGGGCAAAAAAAGTAAAAATAGGGAAACTTATAAAGACTTTGGTATCCCATTACTGAAGCGATAACATATTGAAAACTTAAAGTTGCTACAACAGGGTTGATCTCCTCAAAGACGATATCTTAAATGGCCTAAATCATGTATTTTTTGGGAACCACTAGATTTGTTCTACGTTTGGTTACTTTTGCGAACACACTCATATAAAAGGAACCAGTCTAATTTGCTGTCCGACCTGAAATCTTGTGGGCTATTTCAACTCACTAAAGAAGCAACTCGCTGTCAGCTTGTATTCCTATAGCCTTTTAAATGATATAGACAAGAACTTTGGTGATCACTACAACCACGCAGTAGCAAAATTCACTGGTGGGAAAAGAATTAACTTTACAAGGGCTAGAAGTTACGAGGCGAGGTATCAAGGAGCGGTAGTGCAACGCAATTCAGTGATGACACACTATAAATTACATAAGTCATTGCTGAGCTGCAGCCCTGGAATGCTTTCAAAAAATACATTCTTGAAAAGAAAAAAGAATGTACATCAATACAGGAAAGAAGAAAAAGGAAAGAAATACCCTGCCGAGTTTTATTTTCGGCTAAAACGTCGCAGACTGATAAACATAACGGCCGTAATTTACAGCGCCCTAACTTGTCATCGGAGGTCACTTTGAAGAGGAACGAAACCGCTTTCTAACTAGTCTGAGTATTGATGCAATTCAGCGACAGCAACTTGCAGAAAGAACGATGCTTCCTAAGCATCGGAACTAAGCCGAGTAGCTTGAAGAGCGTAGAAAACGGATCTGTTCTTCTTCGTTCAGCAGCTTCACCAAGAATTTCAGCAAACATATCGCCTACCCTATCTTGTAGAGAATAAAAAATTTTGTAAACCAGGCGATTTTAAAAAAAATCGTAGGACCAGTTTTTGAGAAAATCGCAAAAAAGTGAAAAATTACACGAATAAACTTCTACTTCCGGTTGACCGATTTTGATTAAAATGTTCGTGTCGGGTCCGGTAGTAGTGTCTAACTTAAGTTTTAAGTTCGTACGAGGTTCCGTTCTTGAGATATTCTGTTCACACACACACACGCGCGCGCACGCGCGCACGCACACACACATACACACAGACCAATCGCTAAAAACATGTTTTTTGGGTTCAGGGGGTCTGAAAACGTGTAGATCCGGTGAAAACTCGATTTCGAAAAATCGACATGAAAATAATACTTTCCTTCCTATATATTCATATAGGCAAGAGAAAGTAAAAATATCGTACAAAATAAAAAATATTGTGAATTTATCTTTTGTTATTGAGATATTTATGGAAACTGGTAATGTTTAGAAAATAACGTAAGGGTTCAACATATATATATTTTTTTTATAGAAACTGCTAAATCCCCAACAAATTGTATTGTACCATTGGATGGTGAAAACAATTCATTTCAATAATTTGCAAAAAACCGGAAATGTGAAAATTTTCAATATTTTCCGTTCTGTACCCTTAGGTATCGTACATGTTAATTTGTTTGCAATTTTCTTTATCCAACTAATTTAGCCTAATTGGGGATGAATTTATTTATGACTTATAACTAATTTAGCACATTTATACATCTGTAAATTAGTATGTTATCGTATGTTGTTATATTTCATTTTTTGGGAATATATCAGTGAGGTAATCATTGACTTTATATTGTAAATTTGAATATATTTGCCACTTCAAACAATACTACCTGTAGGCCTTATATTGTTTAGATTTTGGGTTATCTATAAAATTAATCTTTTACTGTACCTAATAAAATTGTAGGTACTCCTTTACCAAACAATACAATAAAATTAATCTGTCACAAGCGAAAAGTATAACTGAGTAAGAAATTTCGTTACATCATTTATCGATTATAAAGCTGTGTTTATAAATCAATCGTTAGGTTACAACTACACAGAACAGAATACTGAATTACGCTAATTTTAGGCTTGGAGTGTGGGTGAGTAGCCTATGTATTTTCGGCTCTCTCGATCACTCTCTGCATGGTTGTAGCAAAGATTCAGGAACCAGTTGTGAAGTAGTGGGGAGAATGGTTTTTATAGGAGAAACGGGTCTGTGTAGAACGTACGGACGCACATGTAAACACACAACTATTGCTACACTGATGATTCATAAAACGATCAAAACAAGCGTGCTATGTAGTTGAATCTTAATTCTAATAAGGACGACAATGCCGTTTTTTTGTGAAAAATCGTCAGTAGAATCGCCGCCGTTGGCAAAATGAATTTTAGAACATACTTGATCTAGGCCTATACCTTGTTAGAGCAACATACAATTTGTGCCGTTTTGACGACAAACCGTCACATTAAAAACGGTTAACAATATGAATAATCTTTGGGCGATATTTTTTAACATTTCTCCGCGTTGATTCGTAGTTTGTTTCATAATTTTATTTTATGATGAGAAAATTTAGTATTGCCTGTAACAGGCAGTTAAATTTTAAATATTTTTTTAAATTTCATTTGCTACTTCTACGGCTACATTTATAGTTCTGTTTTTTTCACTAGAGAAGTTAAATTTGAACTAAATCATATTAAGTGCAGAAGAGGTACTGGTGAAAGAAAAACTGTTATGAGCTTCTTCCAACGACAGTAGATTATTATACAGTTAGACCTTGCAGTGAATATTAAAAGCGCATTTGCAAGATGCAAACTGAAACATTTTTAAAAGGCCTCCTATGCTCTTAAAAACACTTTTCTACTGAGTGAAACGGTTATAAACCATAAAATGTAACCCAATTATTTTTTCTGATTATTTCAGATAACATGTAAATGTTTGAACTGACTTCTAGCCTAGTGATCTGAAAACCAAATTTAATTGTGCCGAAAATTTCACATATCATTATTTACCTAATTTTAAGTTAATTGATAGACTGGATTTGAAAAAATGAATATTATCATCGTCGTTATGAAAGAACGTACAAATTTATTCTTACTAATTGTTCAAAAAATATAATCTTATAATAGTTTATTGAATTTAATGTTCAAACCAATATCTTCCTTAAATAACGTAGGCGTAATCTAGTAATAAATGTACGGTTTTATTTCTCAGAATTATTATATTTTTTGTGCTTGAATTTTGACTATAGCAATAATAATCAGAGAGCTATGGCAAAACTAATTTTCTAATGTTTTTTAAGACATGAATTGATGATTGGAATTCTACACTGTTGGCGCGGAACGTGTATATTTTAATTATACATTATGAGTTAACTATCGGATTCTAAATCAACAAAAAAAATAAACATTACAGATATCGTTATTTAACGAATTTTTTTTTATCTGCACTGTTTGTGTCTATACATTTGCGAAAATATATTAAATAAAACCTTTCATTGTAAACATTGTCCTATTTAATTACAAAATGCATTATGTGCCAATAAGGGATTACTTTTCATTTTATATGAAACAACATAAATTAAACACTTATGTTTTTATTATGAACTGTGTTAGTTCATATTTGTAGACGTGATAAGGAGTAGAGTGGTATATTTTGAACTATGTTTCTTTTATTTAAGACCCTGCAATTGAATGTCAGCAATAGTTCTCATTAATTTTTATTTAATAATTTAGTAACATTTACAAAAACAGTGCAGTAAGTAATAATTTATGTTCTCATGTGATTATTTGTCATTTAACTGAAATGTTTTCTTTTTGCTGCTGCATTTTGAACCTATCACACATGAACACGTGATAAGCACCGTGAGATAACTATCTCACTCTCATTTGTGAGGAATGCCAATTTGATATATACCATTAAATTGCTTTCAAATTACCTACTCTGAAAGTAAAACAATATGATGTACAACTCATTGACTGCTGTAAATAATTATAATTACATGCAGTACCATAAATTGTACTTATATGAGCAAGTACCGGGTGAGCATAAAGTCTTGCTTGCCGTGATTATAAAAATTTATTGCAGAATAACTGTTTGACATAATAATTTAAATTTGATGCTGTTACATAGGTTAGTGTTAATAGTTTTTTTTAAGATTACTTACATTAGTAAATTCAACGTGTGCCCCCTTGGTAGCTCGGAGAATGTCGAAGCGGTATTCCAGTTCCCGCCAGGTGTTTTGTAACATGTGTTCTGTCACAGTACCCACAGCAGCTTGTATCCTAGCCTTCAGTTCGTCAACGTCAGCAACTGGTGTGGCGAAGACTCTATCCTTGATATAGCCCCAGAAAAAAAAGTCACTGGGAGTAATGTCTGTAGAGCGGGGTGGCCAGGGTGTTGGACCATCCCTTCCAATCCACCGATCCGGAAATGTTTCATCACGGAAAACACCATTAACGCTAACATTTACTTAGATGTTTTGCAACAGTTCATTGCACAACAGTTAGAAGAATATCAACCATGGATAATTTTCCAGCAAGATGGGGCACCGCCCCACTGGGCTTTGATAGTGCGTATAATTTCCTGGATGAAACATTTCCGGATCGGTGGATTGAAAGGGATGGTCCAACACCCTGGCCACCCCGCTCTCCAGACATTACTCCCCTTGACTTTTTTTCTGGGGCTATATCAAGGATAGAGTCTTCGCCACACCAGTTGCTGACGTTGACGAACTGAAGGCTAGGATACTAGCTGCTGTGGGTACTGTGACAGAACACATGTTACAAAACACCTGGCGGGAACTGGAATACCGCTTCGACATTCTCCGAGCTACCAAGGGGGCACACGTTGAAGTTTACTAATGTAAGTAATCTTAAAAAAAACTATTAACACTAACCTATGTAACAGCATCAATTTTAAATTATTATGTCAAACAGTTATTGTGCAATAAATTTTTATAATCATGGCAAGACTTTATTATGCTCACCCGGTATATCAAAAAGCTGATCATTCAACCTGTAACAAATAGCCTGTTGTTCGCCCAGTGCGACACTTTTCGCATCTCAATATACCACCTATACTCCTTATCACCTAAAAATATGAACTAACACAATTCATTATAAAAACATAAATGTTTAATTTACGTTGTTTCATAAAAAATGACGTGTAATCCTTTATTGGCACTTAACACATTTTGTAATTAAATAGGACAATGTTTACTATGAAATTAGATTTTTTACTTTAAAAATAAATTAAATATTGACAAGTGTCGCACTAAAGAATACATCACCCATCATTCTTTACTGATAAATTGCAAGTTTCATTTTTTATGAAGAATCCCTACGCTAATAATTTTATTTAAATGGAGCTTTGTTAGAATTACTGTAATGCTCAAGTTGATGGCATGGTCATTAGAAATTCACAGGATCATAATTTAGCTTAGTCATGTACCTCTAGGCCATGTACTACAGTAAATTAAATATTTTTTTTTGTTACTTTTACAGCCTGGGATTTTGCTTTTATAATATTGAATTAAGAAATAATTCAATTATTTTTTACAGCATGGATGAGTTTGGGCCCGGTGATGCATGTGAAGCTCCACTAATATGCCCTGACACTATGGATACTGAAAGTTTGGTAAGGTGTTTCTTTCTATATTAATTTATTTCACTTAGATATCGATTTATGAGGTTAGGCCAAGTTTGTGTTGGGTGGTAATAATGTTTTCTCTTGATGGTCATTGCTCTTAAGATTCTGCGTAATAAAACTGTGAAAACGGTATTAAATATGAAATTGTAAAAGTCATTGTAGTATTGCTCATAATAAATATTGCTCATTGAAATATTGCTCAAGTCATTGAAATATTTTTTGAAAAAAAAAAACTCATAGTGACTGTTATGAATGACAGTCGTCATGTTTTATTATGAATACAGATGCCAAATACACAGTTTTAAATATTTTTTGTTTCGCTAATTGTGTTTGTTAGGGCATCATGCAAAAACCATAGGATGGATTTAAATAATATTTTTTATTTTGTTTACTATACTAATGGGACTTATCCAACGTTGAAACATTTGAAAAAATCTCTCTGAAGGACACAAAATCTAAGTAACTGTTAGGGACATTCAGATTTTTTCCAATTGGACTGCATGTAGCACATTATCAATGGTAAACAATAACAATCCATACCAGAAGTAATTAAACATTTAAATATGTGGGGTCATACATTAAATAGGGGCTTATCCCCATCAGCAACATTTTTAACAGACTTTAAAAAGAGGAGGTTATCAATTCCATATGTATGTAATATTATCGGAACAGCAGAATACTCATACAAGATAATCTGTTAGGGCTTCCAAACAAATATACAAAATGTTATAGGTGTGTGTATGTATGTTTGTGCAAGCATTTTTTGGAAAATCGAATTGTGACCATTCTTTTTTTTATTGGCTAGCATTTACTTCAAATTAGGGACCCAGCAAGTTTCATCATAATCTGTATTGTAGTTTTTAAGAGATGGACTAATACATGTAACAGTCAGGGTATTAACATGAGCTACTACAAGTGTGATATTAAAGAGAAACATTTAACATTTTGTAAAGTAATATAATTGTCTACCCATACGATAACTAACTAAAACATTCCTCTTTTATCATTTATCATAAATACCTTGCGATAGCTACTACTAAGCATGATATAAAAAGTAAACAGCACGTTGAAATCACATTTTTAGTGGTAAAAAAAGATGAAACTAAAAAGAATGAAGTAAAAAGTTATATAAAAATTAAAGTAACTTCAAGACACGAAATCAACTCAAAAATAGGAAATAATATCACACAAAATTTCTATACACAAATTAACTGACAAAAACGAAACAGAAGTAGGTACAATACAAATTAGGGTTTTTTTTTGAAGTAGGTGACAGTAAAGCCACTGAACACGAAGGTTAATCAAAATATATAAACACTAAGGTTACAGTCAATATTTTGCTAAGAATGAAAAACGTGAGCAGGAACCAATTTTTGCAAAATGTCAAAAAACTGCGAATTTCGTGGAAAACATAACCTTACTTTTTGAAATACTTCTTCCGATTCCTCAGGGACAGTTCGTGTCACTTAATTTTTTACGTTCTCCTACTCAAAATGACCTAAATTATGATATCTGTGAGTGTGAAAAAAATTGAATGACCCATAAATTTTTCACAATCACTTAACAAGTTTTTAATTCTGCGATACAACCTAATTAAAAATTATGAAATTCATTAATTTAAGGTAATCGTTACATCAAAGTTTGACCGAAGTTCTCTATCAAATGTAAAATTTATTTCTTAAATCTACATATTTTGTTCATTTAATACTATAAAAATTTTCAATTTATTTCATTTTGTTTTATTTTATTTTATTTTATTCTGCGGATAGTTAAGGTCATCCCGCTCATCATGACCGATTTTACTTAAAATAGACTGGTGGGAGGTTAATAAAAATCAGCAGCGTCAAAAACAGATTCTGTAATCTGATCATCTGGAGATTCTGGAATGCGCACATTATTATAAACTAACCAATAAGCAGTATTACTATCTTCAATTACATCCCAATTTCCATCTAAATATGGCAGTTGGTTCATATTCTTTAAGTCATATTCAGTCCAGTTCCTAGGGTCAGCGTCAACAATTTGTAAAATCATTTGACTCATATCTGATACCAGAAAATGAGAATAACGTTTCAAAACTAAATTACTAGGCAGACATTTACAACAAGAATAGTATTTGATGTTTCGATAATCTACATGTTTTATGGCGCACATCGGTTTCTCTTCACAATGGATAGTTCTACAGCTAAGCTTGTTAAATTCGAAAGTATCATGTTCCTCAGTATAATTGTAATCTAAGCCCGGACGTGCATGATAAATGATTGTAATTTTACCAGAATGAAAAAACAAAAAGTAAATAACAGTTAAAATTGATAATATAGATAAAAACAAAATAACAACAAACTGAAATTTGAAAACCTTTAAATAATTCTGACGAAGATAAGTTAAAAACCAAGTTTTCGATCTTTTTGTTGAAGTACCTGAATCAAGAGGAAAAGCTTCTGCACCGTCACGTGAGAATAGCTCCATCTCTTCACCACCGTCTGAACTTAAGCTGGCAAGCTCTGGCTGATTATGGCGTGACTGATCGCCTAAGACACTATAGTCTACTGACATATTGATTTATTTATTAATGATGTTTAAAAGAAATAGATTGAATATATTTATTTTATTATTATTTTAAATACAAATTAAATTATTTTAATTTTAAAATAAGTTATATTCATTGTTTTTAAAAAATTGTAAACAAATACAGAAAGTATTTGCACGGCCTGCATGATTAACGCAGCCGACGCGTCGTTAAACACAAATGTTTTGCAAACATCGCGACTAATGGCGTTACCTGTTCATTCAAATTCATTTCCCTCCAGAGAAGAACAAGAAGAAAGCATCGATAGGCTAACAGCTGATATTTCTCATCCAACGTTAGATTGGAATAATGTTGTTTCCAAAAGGAAGCGCCAAACAGAAAACGCAAACGCAATTAGTAACGTTAGTTCCGCTAAACGATTTACAAGAGATCCGAGACTTACAATTGGTAGTCTCTACACTGCCAATAAATTTAGCGTATTAACGGATATGGAAACAACTGCGACAGACAACACTAATAATGAATCTCCAATAAAAACAAGACCGCCTCCTATACAATTACATACTGATGTGCAATTTTCAAAACTCATTGATTTCCTTCAAGGCATAACTGAAAAAGATTCCTTTCATTGTGGGAGTACAAAAGCAGGAGTCACCATATATCCACACACACCGGATGCTTATAGGAAAATAGTAAAATGTTTAAGAGAAAACCATGCGGAATTCCACACGTACCAACTTGCCGAAGACAAGGCGTACCGCGTAGTAATACGTGGATTGCATTGGTCAATCGGAGAAGAGACCATTCAGAACGAAATTTCTAATTTAGGTTATCAAGTTAGAAGTGTTACAAACGTCATTTCTCGGGACAAAGTGAAGCTCCCGTTATTCTACGTAGATCTTGAACCCAATAAAGATAATAATAAGATATTTGTGTTATTCAAGGATATGGGTAGAAGAACCAAGGCAGAGGAGGCAGCCCGTGCAGTGCGTGCGCTGCCAGAGATACGGCCATACGAAAAGTTATTGTAATTTACTGCCTCGATGTGTAAAGTGTGGCGCAGGTCATGAATCTAACTCCTGTACAAAATTAAAAGAGGAGCCGGCCGTATGTTGCCTATGTTCGGGACCACATCCCTCTTCCTACAAGAGGTGTTCAGTCTTTCGGGATCTGCAAAATCGCCGTTCACCAGCCACTGCAGCACGCCCTCAAGAGAGCTCGCAACAATCTCCATCTGTTACAGAAAAATCATTCCCCTCCCTTCCGAAAAGCGCAGTAGCAGGAAGAGAAACTTTTTCACAACAAAACCAAACTCGTAATCTCCAATTCATCAACCCTCATAAACAGTCAACCATCACCTACTCACAAATCGCCGCCGATAATTTTGGAGAGCAAGAACGCCAGTCACAATTCAGTATTCAATCGCAGCTAACAACTTTCATGACCGACCTAAAAGCCCTCTTCACACCATTGATCACCCTCATGAGTCAATTAATACAATCACTCACTTTCGCATTTAATGGCAAATAACATGTCTAATTCTATATCGGTGCTATTGTGGAATGCGAATGGGATCATCCAACGTTTGGCGGAATTTGAATATTTAATAAATGAAAAACGTATCGATATTGTTTTACTAAGCTAAACACATTTATAGAGCTGATCGCTCTGATGGAAGAGCTTTTGGTGGTACAGCGGTGCTAGTTAGGAACAATATCAAACATCATATATGCACAGTAATCGAACCATCGGAAAGTATTCAATCAGTGGGTGTGGCACTGGAGATAGATCAAGAGGAAGTCTCATTCATCTCGGTTTATTGTCCCCCGAGACACCGGATTACAGTAGACAAGTTTACAGAGTTGTTTTCAAGTTTCGGTCCTCGGTTTTTAGCAGGAGGCGATTTCAACGCGAAACATGCTCAATGGGGATCGCGTCTGATAAATCCACGTGGCAGAATGATGATTCAAGCTATTTTAAACCTCGGACTGGAATTTCATTCAACTGGATCACCAACGTATTGGCCGTCAGCTCTCTAAACATCCCGATCTTCTGGACTTTTTCGTATCCAAGGGCCTCTCGAGATTCTACACAAAAACGGAATCACTTGACGATCTTTCATCCGACCATTCGCCAGTTCTCTGCACCCTGTCGGGCACAGTTTTGGAAGCACCGGTGAGACAGTGTTTGATAGATGGAACAGTTAACTGGGACTTGTTCAGCAGTAACATAGAGAACAATATACGGTTGGACTTGCCTCTTCGCACGGCAAGAGAGGTGGAAGAAGCGGTGGAACATTTGACAGTAACAATACAATATGCAGCTTGGAACTCTACACAACCCCGTAGACCAACTCCAAAAAAGGAACACTGTTATCCGAACTATATAAAAGAACTTGTGAGGGAAAAAAGGAGAGCAAGACGCATTTGGCAGCGTACTAGACTTCCTTCGGACAAGAGAAACTTGAATTACATGACTAACGAATTGAAGACAGCTATATGGAACATCAAGACGGAAAGGTTCAATGAAAATGTCGCCAACCTGACAGAAAGAGATGGAAGCCTCTGGACTGCAACGCAGCGTCTTTTGCGTTACCAAATGCAGTCGCACCCACTTAAACACCCCGATGGATCTTGGGCTAAATCAGACAAAGAGAAGGCCGACATGTTTTCCGATCATCTAGCGCGCGTATTTCAGCCCAATGACAATTCTTTACCTGGTTTCACCTCAGATGTAGAAAATTTCTTGTCTTCACCATTGAATTTGTCATTGCCTCCGGAAAACTTCACAAGAAGGGAAGTGCAGGCGGCTGTCCAACAACTACCATCGAGAAAGAGTCCGGGGTACGATTTAATAACGGCGGAGATTCTTCAGAACTTACCATTATGTGGATATACCCTTATAACTCAAATATTCAATTCCATCCTCAGAACGACGCACTTCCCGATTCAGTGGAAACTGTCTCACGTCGTCCTATTTCTGAAGCCAAATAAACCACCAAGTACTCCATCTTCGTATCGGCCAAATAAGCTTACTCCCAACTTTATCCAAATTATTCGAAAAATTATTACTAGCCCGCTTATTGCCGATTTGCGACGAAAATAACATAATACCACACCATCAGTTTGGTTTCAGAAGCAGGCACTCAACGATTCATCAGTTACATCGATTGACGGACCAGCTAGCTGTTGCGCTGGAGGAGAAGAAATTTACCACCGCTGTCTTCCTAGATGTTCAAGCAGCCTTTGACAAAGTTTGGCATCCAGGTCTGTTATATAAATTGAAAAGATTCCTCCCGGATACGTATTATCACGTACTGAAAAGCTTCCTAGAAGATCGTTTCTTTGTAGTGAGGCAAGAATCATCAGTTTCTGACTACCAAAATGTAGGTGCAGGAGTTCCACAAGGTTCTATACTCTCACCACTACTGTATACAATTTACACTGCGGACTTACCATCTGATCCAAGAATAACGGTAGCAACATACGCTGACGATACTGCTATCTTGACTTCATCCCACGATTTAACGCAGGCCAGTACCAACTTACAACACTTTCTCAACACAATTGAAATTTGGCTGAAAAAGTGGAGATTAAAAATAAACACTAATAAGTCAGTACATATAAGATTCTCATTATGTAAAGGAGAAAGTCCTACGGTATTCCTCAACAACGAACCCATTCCACAAAAGAACACAGTGAAATACCTAGGCATCACGATGGACAGACGACTAACCTGGCAAACACACATCCACAATACACGACTGACTTTGGATAAAAAAGTAAAACAATTATACCACCTCATAGGACGCCATTCCCGATTACCGTTACGTTCAAAATTACTCATTTATAAATCATTCATTCGGCCAATTTGGACTTATGGAATTGAAATTACGGAACAGCAAAGCCAAGTAATATCAGAAAACTACAGGCATTTCAATCAAAATTATTACGACTCATCACCAATGCTCCATTCTACATTAACAACAGAATACTACATGACGACCTCAAAATAACACACATAAAAGATATGGCATACAGCTGCTACAGAAGATTCTTCGGAAAACTTCAAAACCATCAAAATCCATACATCAAAAACTTATCATCTCGTACTCTTCCTGGAAATCCTCGCCGACGACTTCGCCGTTCATGGAATAGAGACCTGCTCTTATAAGACAATGACTCGTGGCACCTACAAAGATTAGCCACTGGGTCTAATCTTTGTTATTGTAAATTTTCCTATGTTAAAACCGGCTCATTTGCTTATTGTAAGATTTTACAGTTGCAAATAAATAATTGAAAAAAAAAAAAAAAAAAAAAAAAAAAAATTTAATACTATATTTTTAAAAAGCTTTTTTTTATGTTACAGGGCCTGGTAAAAGGAAAAATCAATTACAAAATGCGTCGCAATTGGTGTAAGTACTGTAATTCTTTGGACTTGTGAGTTGGACGTTGAACAGTAAGGTTGTGTTGTCTGTTGCTCCGCTCTGCGTTATCTACAATACCTACTGTATTAAACTAATTACGTGCGGCTGCGTGTTTATCGGTTAAAGTTAAATTTATACAGTGTAACTGTGTTTTATTATTTCGTATTATTATTTCTATTATTTTATTATTTCTTTATATTGGAGTTCTCCTGGTGCAAGTTGTTTATTTCCCCAATTTTTATGTCAAATATTAAGGGCTATTTTTCGCCAAGTGCCGGGGGAAAACGAGGCAGATCATTTAGTTCTCCTGAACAGGAACTTAAAAAATCAGCAAAAAAGGTTCAAAATAGTGAAGAAATGGTGGACATACAGGCGATAGTTAAAGAAATTGAGAAAGTTATGGACAAAAAGTTAGCTTTTTTAGCATCCAAAAGTGATCTTAATGGAATAAAAGAAGAACTTATATTGTTGCGTAGGGAAAATAGTGAACTAAAGGAAGAAATTGACAAACTAAAAATGCAAAATAACGAAGTAAGAACCTGCATGAACGATCTGGAAAATCGAAATCGGCGAAATAACCTGATTTTTATGGGATTGAACTATAGGGAATCGGATAGTGCGGTGGACGTTATTAAAAACTTTTGCGAGAGTACTTTTGGCCTTCGTGGTGACGTTTGGATAAATAGGGCGCACCCTTTGGGGAAAAATAGAAAGGGGGCTCCGTTAATCGCGCATTTTCCTGTGGACAGTGACGTTAATTTTATTTTAAAAAATTGTTTTAAGTTAAAGGGAACAAAGATCGTAGTTCATCGTGACTTTTCGAAGGCCACAAGAGAGAAACGAGCAAAGTTATATGGAATTAAAAGTCAAATTAGTAAAGTATCGCCAGCAATGAAATGCAATGTTACACTGGAGAAACTCATCGTGCAGGAGAAAGTGTTCACGTGGGATGATGGAGTTTTAAAATGCGGCAAGGACAATGGTTTTCAAGTCCTGTCAAAAATGATTGGACAGGAATTTACTGATCCGTCGGAAAAAAATAAGCAGAAGCGGGATGACGAAGCTTGAAAAAACGACGTCTGCCGGAATATATCTCTAGATTTAAGTATTTTATGTTATAGTGTCGCCGGTCTGCAAGGTAAGAGTATTGCTTTCTTTAATTTTGTTAAGGGTTTTGATGTTTTTTGCCTGGTAGAAACTTTCTGTGAGGAGAAAAATTTTGAAAATTTCTCTAAATATTTCTCGGAATATAATCTATACTGGGAACCGGCTGTGCGTTCATCCAATTACGGTAGAGCGAAAGGGGGAATCCTTTTAGGTTGGAAATCCTCGTTAAAGTCTTGGTTAGACTATACAGTTCTTGGGGGGAGAAAAGTAATAAAGTTAGTATTAAACGGCGAGGTTTACTATATTTTACCTGTTTATTTATCGGGAGGGAAAGAGGAACAATGGGAACTAGATTTTTTAGAGCTAGAGCGCTACCTAGACAATAATAGTGATGGGGTAAAATTTATTTTGGTAGGGGATTTTAATTGTAGAATTACTAATGAGCAGTTACTACCGGATGATATTAGCAAATTTGGTTTATCCGGAATGAGATTATCAAAGGATAATACATTGAATGGCAGGGGCAAACGCTTCTTAGAACTATGTGAAGATCATAATTTGGTTATCATCAATGGGCGGACAAGGGGAGATTTATCAGGGGAGTTTACATACATAGGGGTCCGGGGATCTTCTGTAATTGATTACTGCTGTATTTCTTGTAATGGCTTAAAGGGTTTTGAATCATTTAAAATAGGTACAGAGATTTTTTCTGACCATATGCCTCTTGTTATTCGGCTAAAATCAGACGCGGGGGATAATAAGGATGAAGTTTTGCCGCTTTTGCCGAAAGTTAGGTTGAGTGAAAGCAAAAAACAAAAATACGTGGAGGATCTGCGGTCCAGTAGTTTGCGGGTAAATCAAATCCCCTGTGATGTAAATCAAGCGGGTTCGCAATTAAAAAACATGATTTATAATGCAGCAGGTTACAGGGAGTCGGAAGGGAAAAATAGGAAAGCGTGTGAGGGTAAACAAGAGTGGTTTGACGCTGAATGCTGTGCGGCTCGAGTTGGGGCGTTCAAATTATTAAATTTATTTAGGAAAAATAATGAAACACAAGTAAGAGAATTATATGTGGAGGCAGTTGGAAACTATAAATCATTATGCACACGGAAAAAAGGGAATATTATGATAAAATTGTTGGGGAATTAAACGATGTAAAGAACGGTAGGGAGTTCTGGGAACGCGCGAAAATTTTTAAAACAAAAAAGTTTAAATGTGATTCCCAAATAAAACCGCATAGCTGGATACGTCACTTTCACAACCTTTATAACCCTTTAGAAACAAATGACCGGTTTATTTACGCAGCGCCTGACTACACAGATGAACGGTTAGACAGGGAAATCAGTTTGAATGAAATAAAATTTGTTCTGAAAAAAGCAAAGGATAATAAAGCTCCTGGGGTGGACAGAATCCCTTATGAATGTTTCAAGGAAGCGCCGGTAGAATTTCTTAATTTAGTTCACACTTTTTTTAACGACATATTTAGTAAGGGGCATGTACCAGAGTCCTTCAAAGAATCGGTAATTTTCCCACTACACAAAAAGGGAGAGTTATCATTAGTAGAAAATTATCGAGCTATTAGCTTTATAAACACATATGCATAATATTTTGGATGAAAATCAGGCCGGGTTTCGCAAAGGATATTCCACGAATGACAACATTTTTAACTTAATTAGCATAATTGAGTTGACATTAAAAAACAAAGGGGTAAAATTATACGCTATGTTTGTTGACCTGAAAGCCGCATTTGATAGTGTGAACAGACACGCGCTGTTTTACAAATTGTATAATATCGGATTGTCATTTAAATTTGTAAATATTTTGAGGGAAATTTATAGAAGTACTAATTCGAGGGTATGGCATAATGAGGGGATAACTACAGCATTCGAAACTGTAAACGGCTTAAAACAAGGGTGCCAACTGTCTCCGCTGTTGTTTTCATTATTTATAAATGACCTTCAGGAGGTGCTGGGAGGGGGAGTGTGTGTGGATGGTCTTTGGGTGAGAGCGCTTTTATATGCGGATGATATTGTACTCCTGGCACGGGACCCAGAAAGGCTTCAGTGTATGATAAATAATTTTAAACAGTACTGTGATGAATGGAATTTAAAGGTTAATTTAAGCAAATCAAAAATTATGGTATTTAGAAGGGGAGGCAGGCTGGGTGTTCGGGAAAGGTGGTTTTATGACGGTGAACCTATTGAGGTAGTTAATAAATTTAAGTACTTAGGAATTACGTTAACGCCGCAACTATCATTTAAGGAGCATGCGCGCGATAGGGTGTCAGTTGCTAAATTCGCATTAAACAACATTTGGGGCAATTTCTTTCTTAAAAATAAAATTCCGGTTTCCGCGAAATGGTCGGTTTTTAATTCTGTGTGTCGGTCGGTGGTCGGTTATGGCGCTCAGGTATGGGGTTACAAAAACATAGAAAATTTTGAAATTTTTCAAAGGTTTGCCTTAAGAAAGATTTTTGCTTTGCCGCGAAATCTACCAAATTATGCTGTGTACTTGGAAACGGGTGTTCATTTGTTACATCAATTTTTTTCTAGTTTACATATTAACTATATTTTACGAGTTATTAAATTACCGGATTATAGGCTGCCAAAGAAACTTGCCGATAGTACTGTAAATAATAACGTTGGGTGGTTTAAAAGCTGGAAAGAACTAGCTGAAAAATACGACTGTCCTTTCTCTGGTAATCGAGATCTTTGGGAAGATCAAATGATTTTTTTATTAGGTAGGATTACCGAAAACACGCGAAAGCGGTGGTTGGAAAGAGCTGAACGAGCCGAATTTAATACTTTATATAAACATTTAGCTATTAATCTCGGAGACAGATCTTATATTTCGGATACGTACGATAGGTCGTTTATGAGTACTATTTTCAGGACGCGTTGCGGTCAATTGGGTCTAAACAATGGACCTCATAGGGAGGAAAGTAGACGTCTATGCGCCTTATGCAATTTGGGTGAGAAAGAAAATGTACAGCATTTTATTGGAGCATGCCCCGTCCTAAATGAAATAAGACGTAGGTGGTTTCACAGGGATACGTTGAATGTTGAGGAAGTAATAACTTATTTAAATGGGAGAAATTGGAGATTGTTAGTTGGGTTTGTGAGGGAGGCAAAAAAAATACAGAAATTTCCTAGTGGAAGAATTCAATTACTGAAGTCTGTTGTGTTTGTAGTAATGCGCCTGTAGGAGTTTAGGTAAATGTGGGCGTGTCTGTGTGTAGTAGGTATATTGTTCTTGTTTTGAACCTAGACCTGGTCCGCACTGGTATCGGTTGGGGAATAGGAATGGGATGGTCTTTTGGAGGGGATATTATGTAGAAAAACATAATTTCATATATTATTGTTATTACCTATTTTATTGTTGTTTTTATTTATTTTTTATTTTTTTCTACTTTGCAGACCGGTGGACCATTGTTTTAGTTAAGATAGGTTCTCATTAATGATTTGCAATAATTTTGTAATATATTCTTTGTTTACTTGCTTTTTATTTAATTTTGATTTTCGTATTTACTACCGAGTTATTTTTTCATATGAGATTTTTTCATATTTAATTAACGATGTTATTTATTACCTAAAGGAAAATAAGTTTATACAATATCTTTAATTTATCTTTAATAATATCTTAATAATGTATTGTATTTATTAACTTGTTATTTGTTACTTAATAACAATATCTTTAATAATTTTATTGTGGCAAGTCATTTTAGCCTTACTCGGTAGCTAATTCATTATCAATTTATTTTGGATGTTGTTAAAAGATAATGTGAGCGCTGAGATAAGCGTGCTGTAGTCTTTCAAATTGAGGAAACGACAAGTCTGGCAGACGACCTCAAGGTCATGCCGTGAGTGTCAAGAAAATAATAATTTTGGAGTTGATATTATTTTGTTATAACTTAAATAGGGTTTTTATTTGTTTATTCTTTTTATTTATTTTGTTTGGTTTTTTAGTTTATTATTTCTATTGTAGCAGCTTCATTTTTTTCGTTGTATAAAGAAATGTCTTAGTTTAATTTTTGTAAAAATTGTTTTGTCTATTATTTGTGTCTGTTGTAATTTAATTTAATAAAGACACTTATTATTATTATTATTATTATTATTATTATTACTGTAATTCTTTACAAACTAAAATTGGTCAACACTTATCGTTAAAGCACAAGAATGTTCCTGAAGTACAGACATACTTAAATACAGTGGGTACTGACCAAAAAAGTAAAAGAAGAGAAATCGCAAAAATGATTATTAACGACTCTAATCGAATATACAATGAAAACATAATGGCTAATAAAATTTCGGGAAAACCGATTCCGGTTAAAAAACAAAATCAGAGCCCACCTCTGTCACCCATGTTGTTTGTTCAGTGTGTGGTGGCCTTATTTCAAAAAAGCATTTTTCTTATCATAAATTTATTTGTCAGAAACGTCAAATTTCTTTTAACAATGGAGACAGTATTACGGTACCTTCTGCTAAAATAATGGGACCTCCATTGGAGAGTAAGTTCCACATTTTACAGAAAAAAATCTTAAACTACATGTGCAAGGATGAAATAACGTGTACTGTTCAAAATGATCCCCTTATTTTGGAATATGGAAGACGCTTTCTTAAGGGCCACATGGCAACGCATCAGCGTCATTATGTAGCAATAAAAATGCGAACACTCGCTGATCTTCTCTTGCGTATGAAAAAATTTGATCCTGTCATTAGAGAATTTAAAGACTGTTTACACCCCTCAAACTTTAACAGTCTGTGTAAAGTTATTCAACAGTGGAGTTGCTATAATGAAGAAAGTGGAATGTGTGAGAAAGGAAGTGTGCCAAGACGTATTTGTAGAAGCCTTAAAGATTGCTCGCAAGTTTTGTGGTCCGAGACCATCAAAAGTAAGGATTTGATCATAGATGAACAATTACAAATTCGAAAAAACCATGAAAAATTTATGTCTCTCATGGAAACAGATTGGAAAATGGAAATTAACAGTGCAGGCGACAATAGCCTAAAAATAAAGAAATGTCTTGGTGAAGGGAAAATGCCAATTGAAGAGGACATTGTTACTTATTTCAAGGGATTGACTGCCAGGATTAATAGCAGCAAAGATAATCTTATTAACCATAAAAGAGTTGAAGATTACGATGCACTTTGTAAGGCTTCTCTGGCCTATCTAATAGCATTTAATTGTCGGAGACCGAGTGAAGTGGCCTATGCAATGATTTCCGACTACAGTAATTTAAAGATTGATTCCAGTAATGAAAGTAATGATAACTCTTTAGGTGTGTTCATTGTCACAGCTTTAAAAAATGACGTTAAAGTTCTAGTTATTGTTCCTAGTACTGTAAGAGTAGCCATTAATACAATTTTGGAATATCGTGCGAATTTTTGTGTTCCAGGTAACTTGTTATTTAGCAAACAAGATGGTACGGCATACAATGGCACCAGAATTGTTACGTCTTTTAAATCGGAAATGTCTAAAAAAGCCTGATCATTTTTCAACCAATGGCTTAAGGCACTACTGATCTACTATTTCTCAAATGGACCCTGAGTTTAAGCAACATATGCCTAAATTCCTGGGACACACGCTGGCAACACATCAAAAGTTTTATGAAATGCCTATGACAGAAGTTCATTTAAAAGTTGTTGGTCCTATAATACAAAAGCACTGTCTGGATAATATAAAAAGTAAAAATGCTGAAGAAAAAAATAAAACTAAAGGAAAATCCTTATTGTACCACTGATGATGACTCGAACCGACATAGTGGAATTGCTTCGGACACACCACGACTAGAAAAGGACAATTCAGGGCGAGGAAACGTGTGTCTATGACATCAGTAATCAGTGATGTGCAGCCTAATGACGAGTCTATTGACGACACTTCAGAAGACCCAGACTATGATGTTGAAGACATCTATAAAACACCACCAAAGGGAAAATGTTACTTAAGAAGACTCAACGACAATTTCAGTGACGACTCTTCCAGTGATGACTATTCTGTTTCTTCACCATTGCCTAATAAAACACGGAATCGTTGGAGTACACCGGAAAAAGATGTACTCTTCAATAACTTCCCAAAAACTGTTCTCGGTATAGAAAACCTGGTAGAGGGCAAGTAAGAGAAGTATGGCAAAATTCACAAATTATTAAGGAGAGACATTCTTTACAAATGACACAGATAGAAGTTTGCAAGTATTTTACAAAAAAGAAAAAAGTTCCAACACCTGTCAAAGTTAAATTAATGAATGTTTATCCAAAAATATAATTAATTTCACTAAAAATGGTACAGTAAACCCTTGTTAATCCGAACTAATTGGGGCTCTAAGTCGTCCGTATTAAATGAAATATGAACAGGTACCCAAAATTAACCGATATAGCATTGCCGTGGGCGGAGTTTTACGCGCTACCGCCACGGAGCGTGTATTGCACAACTTATTACCAATTCAGTCCCGCCTGTGTTACCGGTCCGGTCTAACTTGTACCATTAATCTGAAGTGATTTTTTTGCAATGAACAAAATAACGTTAACAAAAAAATCACTGAAAAATAACGGTACAAGTTAGGCCAATAACACAGACGGCACTGAACTGGTAATGAGTTGCGCAATACACGCCCCGCGGCGGAAGCGCGTGCTACACAAGATCCACCCACGGCAATGCTATTTCGGTTATATTTGGAAACCCCTACCTAACCTTAATATGAACAAAGGTACATAATGATACACCCTTTATAGAAAACGAACGTGTATTTTGAGTTTAGTTATATATACAGACAATAAACATGTTGTAAAATGTATTACACTATGAATATGAAAGGTCCATTCTGTGCTTAAGACATTACGTTTTGAAACACAGAAAATAAGACTTATTTAGAAGATGAGGGACCAGGCTGTTCCTTACTACTAGTAACATTCAACTGCTGATCTTCTGTTGTCTTCCTTTACTGTTCAGTTCTTGGACAATAACTTGACGCAGATGCCTCAAATGTTCATAATAACCAGATGTCACTGTCTGCAAAATAATTAATGACTAAATCTAAGTTTTTTTTTGACTTCACTGACATTCTGCTTGGGGTTACATTCTCAACAATCTCCTCTTCAGTTAAGATATGGTAGCCTGGATCTTGGTCTTCCTCTTCCAACCACAAATCAATATCTTCCATTGAAACCGCATTTTCACCACCAAGCAGCAGAGCGTTGTGAAAATTGACAGTTTCCAACCCAGCAGTGTCTGGTTCATCGTCGTCATTTGTAAGAAGTTTCTTCCATGAGTTGACCAAAGTTGATGTTTTTAATTCTTTCACAGCAGCTGCAAAATTATAAATCATTGATCTGATGTTGTATTTTTTGAGATTCTGTAATGTCTGTTGACCTCTTCTGTCTTCTCCTTCGGCTGGTTCCTCAACTTCCAAAATTTCATTTAAGAGCTTCTTTTTATACAGCTGTTTTGCAGCGTAAGTAACCCCTTGATCCATAGGCTGGATTAAAGAGGTTGTGTTGGCTGGCAGAAACATGCATTTAATCTTTTTGTCTTCGCTTGTCATCTTTTCTGAGTCTGGATGTGGAGGGCAGTTATTAAGTAAAACTAGGGCCTTTACTTCATGTTCAGGAATTTTTAAGACATCTATTTGGTATTTTCTTATTTGTGGCACTGCACTTTTATGAAACCAATCCATTGTGATGTTTGAAGTGAACCAAGCGCTTTTTGAGTTGAAGTAGTGCACTCACTGGTAGGTTGTCTATCACATTTTTTATTGCCCGAGGTTTTTTACTTTTGCCTACAATTACGGGTTTTAGTACATGACTGCCATCTGCGTTTGCGCACAACAATGCGGAAATTCTATCCTTTTTTTTAACCTTGTTTAATACTAATATTCTCAATATTAAATAAATTTACAAACCGATATCTACTTGAAAATCAACTATGCAGTCAACTGGCAGTAAGCAGTCCGGATTAAGCGAAGTCCGTGTTAAAGGGGTCCGGATTAACGAGGGTTTACTGTAATTCATTTTTCTGTAGTCTATTCAAGTTGTTCTGGTCTTTTTGATTTTTTTGTTAAAATTTAAAACGTTATCCAAAGAGAAATGAACAACTGCAAACTAGGAGTGGCTCCAGTATCCCACCATTGCGATTGCATATGAACTAGTAACTTATATTCCTTGCCTAAGTGTGTGCTCAGTTGTGTTGCTGTACGCCCCACTGGCGGTACACACTTAGGCGAAGGATGGAGCTCACTGATGCACATGCAATCATGGTGGTGGGAGACTAGCACTGCACCAAGTTTGCTACTGCTCTTCACTTTTTTAACAACCTTTGTGTGTTAGTAAAAATATAATTTTGTCATTCTTTCTTTTAGTTTCTATATTGTACTGCTCCTTATTGATGCACCTTTTCTGTCAGTAAATGTTTGATTCTCTTACACCTTGGGCTAAGTAAACTTAGCCCTTATTTTTATCAACATTTTTCAAGTGTTTTTTCTGGTTTAACATATTAATTAAATAAACCTCATAGAAAGAAATTTCTCATTGGAAAGCCTGTGTTCTGTGCTTTTCTACAGCCTGTAACATCGGACTCCCTCCCTTTTTATAATGTAATATCGGGTGGGGGTTGGGGGTCCATTGTAACAGGTTGTTAAAATTTTCAGTGCAGGCTTTCTAATAAGGAATCTCTTACTGTTCAGGTTATTCAATATAATATATAAAATCAGGAAAATCACTTGAAAAAAAATTGTCTGATATTTCCAAAACAAACTACTGTTCAGGAAGAAATTTCCTTACAGAAAGAGCTGCTAAGCATTATACAGTTAATGAACGTAAATTGCTGGCTAAAAATCTGATATTATTTCGTATGATATTACAAATATAGTACTACTGAATAATAGGGTCAACTCTTGATAATTGTATAATAGTTAAACTTGTTTAAATACTTTAACTTTTTAAATTAAACTTTAATAAAAACTGAATTAAACTTCCAGAACTGCCAAGACTGAAATGTATCTATCGTGTGAATGTACTGTAATTAGTTCTGAATATCGAAAACCAGTTTTGATATCTTTTCTCCTCAACAGTTGACATTACATAGATATTTGCAATTTTCAAATTGTTTTATTTAATTACAAGGTTCGCCTGTTAACTCAAGTATTGACTTATGTATTTTCTTGTTTTCTACTAGATATTATGTGTCATTTTATTTCATTCATCACGTTAATTTTAGATTTAAATGAGATAGTTTTGTCATTTTAACGGAATTTCAGAAATGAATCAGTGAAAATTATTATATTTTTATTTTTGTTTGTACTGTATATTCATGTTATAGAAAAAATCTTAAGTTTGCTATTCATCACGGAAAATACAGATGTATTGTGTGCTTGCTCTAAGATTAAATAAAACGAACCTATTTGTCTAGGTTGTAATATCTTCAGTTTTAACTGTCAATGTTTGAATAGTTGTAATTTTAAAGTGTTCCTGTAGAAAGAAAGTAAACCTGTTACAGAAGGTTAGGAACCTCTTTTTTGTAATAATTAAGTTTTTTGGTTTAGAGCTCAATCAAACCAACTTTGTACCACAGAAAATTTATTTGAGATCATAAATTGATATAAAAAGATTTTGTTAAATATTTTACTATGTTATTTACTATTTTGTTACGTTACAGGTTATATTCATTATAATTGTGTAGGTAGTAATAATATACTCTGATCATGTAAACATTAGAAACTGGTTGAGTATTTTGTTTAATAACTTTGTTGGATCAGCAAGGTGTTCTGAAGAACAACATTAAGTTTTTTCATAAATGATCCAAGTATGAAATTGCATAAGAGTTAAATCAAATTAATTGATGCATAGTATTTATAATATATATATAATATATATAATAGCTTGTTGCTATTCCATTCAAGTGGTACTTTTTTTAAAATCTTTATTCATATGATATTGCCTGACACTGAATGTATTGTAAAGAAATAATAAAATGATTTGTTATTTTCTCCAGATTGTACATTTTGAATCTGGTTGTACATAGTGATCTAATCATTTCTACTAGGTTAAAAAACTTCTTGTTGCTTTTATATTATTTTTAGAATTTTTTGTATCGTTAAAATGACACTAAATTTTCAACATGTTTTATCATTTATGTTAAAACTATTTTGCTATAAGGAAAACGTAGTGGTTTAAGCTTGTTGGTCATGTTTAAACTATTATGTCATTATGTTATTTGTATTAACCATCTTACATTATTGGATTCTTTATTGTCGAAAGAAAATAATTATGTAAAAAGTAAATTTTCATTGTACTGTATTAATGGTCAAAAATTCAACTTGTTTTAGTGTGTTATGTTAATATGTGTAATAATTTCTACAATGTTAAAAAACTTCTTGTTACTTTTATATTATTTTTAGAATTTTTTGTATCGTTAAAATGACAATAAATTTTCAACATGTTTTATCATTTATGTTAAAATTATTTTGCTATAAGGAAAACTTAGTGGTTTAAGCTTGTTGGTCGTGTTTAAACTATTATGTCATTATGTTATTTGTATTAACCATCTTACATTATTGGATTCTTTATTGTCGAAAGAAAATAATTATGAAAAAAGTAAATTTTCATTATACTGTATTAATGGTGAAAAAATCAACTTGTTTTAGTGTGTAATGTTAATATGTGTAACACAGTTTTTTTAATGGTAGTTTATGGAATAAATTTAAATTTATGCTACTCCGATTGTGCTACTCTAGCACTAAAGCAAAATGTGTTTTAAGTGCATTACATTCTATACTATGGGACTGCATGTTTCTGTGCAGGTGCTAACAGGAGTACTTTTCGAGAGTCGCAATGCTGTGTAGTCACATATTTTAAATAATCCTAATTAAATTGAAAATTATCATAAGTAAAAGATTTCACTGCACTGTAATGGGATTTTCGAGGGGTGGTTTGTGTAAGTGATGACCAGCAGGGTTGCAGACTGGGGTTAAGTTACGCAAATTAAGGGTTAAGCTCATTGTACATTTGTGGATACCAATCTCACTTTTCTTTTTTTTTATAAACCTTGAGTGAGTTTTTAATATCATCTTTCCGTATATTTTCATAATTTCTTTTGAGGTTGTTTTCAAACCTGTGTTAAATTTTTTTGTGTTTAAAACCTGTATTATAATTTGTTAATTCTATTTTTTTTAAGTTTATATTTGCATGGTTTCAAGATGTTTGCACTTTAAAATTTGTTTTATTGGATTCATATTTTAAACAAAAAGCACTTTTTATATACGTATTATTTATTTACTGTAGAATGTAATAAGAAATTCAGTGACACTCGCTTATTCTAAACGATTACTTTATTTAAAAATTACAGTTCTTTGATTATGGGAAAAATAGCTAAAATAACTGAAATTTTGACTCAGTTGGCATAAAGTGAAATTATTGGTGGCTGTATCCAGAAGTTGAGCGTACCTCTTAATGTGGGTATCTAATACTCATCATATGTCTGATCAGTAGTTGATTTTTTATTATCTGTTTTGTCTAACTTTATAAAATAAGGGAGATGATCAGTAATGTTATTTTAGGTAATACTTGTATTTTGATAATACTTTTTTAATAAGTTAGATTAATTACATTTAAACTAATTTTTACAAGTTGTTCATAAAAAAAACATTCAATTGCTGATGAATAAAACGAATTTATGAATTCTGTTACTTTGTAATAGGGTAAACAGTCCAGTTGTTGGCACTTTAAGGACATGCACAACTGTAAACAGCGCTTGTGACACTATAGTTGTTTGTTTTGGTTATCTTTATATGTTAAGTAATTCAGAAAAACTCACAGATTCTTGTCATATAAATATTAACGATTTACTACAATGTCATTCTTTAGAAATGACTGGTAAAGAAAAAAGTTGAAAAAACCCAGTTGTTGGCACTTTTTCCTAGATGTTGGCACTCACTGACCCAGTTGTTGGCACTTATATTTATTTCTTTATTGAAGCCTTTATTTTTGTTATTTCTTCTAATATTTAGGCTTATTTTCAATTGAAAACAAAGATTAAACCATTTGTACTTCAGTACTACTTAAGGCTATAAAAATGTGAAAAGGTAATTTAGGGAAAAACGCTTAAAATTAATAAACTTATAGAATCACACGTTTGCTTGTATAGGTGCATGACAACAAAAGAAAATCTACTACGCATTACAATTTTCAACTACATACTTTTATTTTTTTATTATTTACATTAATATGTTAAAAACAACAGTCAGCCAGAAAACTGAAAAACATAAAAAATGTTAGAGTAGGCTAATTCAAATTAGTGTAGCTAATAAACAAAAATAAATCAAATATTTTATAAACTAGCCTAAAATACTCTAAACTTAACTGTTTGGTGTTGATATGACTTTAAAACAACACAAGAAATAAAACACTGATGTAAAAGTAATATAAAAATTATTAAAATATAAAATAGGCTAATTCAAATTAGTGTAGCTAATACACAAAAATAAATCAAATATTTTATAAACTAGCCTACAATACTCTAAACTTAACTGTTTGGTGTTGATATGACTTTAAAACAACACAAGAAATAAAACACTGATGTAAAAGTAATATAAAGATTATTAAAATATAAAATAATATTAAAATTTACTGATCTAGCCTACTTGTACAATATTTTTACTTTAGTCTAATGGTTCAAATAACGCAAAAAATTCCTCATCTGACTCATCTTGCATAATGTAACATGTGTGGCACAAAAATAAGTCATAATCAGATTCATCTGGGATGTGTTGACGATGCTGGACAGGAATGCAGCCACTGTGATAAGCCTTTTCACATTTCGAGCACCGTAATCCTTGCTTAACTGTTTGTGTGCAAACATAGCACATTTGTAAAATAGGTTTTTTATGGTAAATAGGTTTTTCCTCATTTACTCTTGAGTGGTTTGGTGGTACTTCTTCAGAAGTTAATTTAATAGTAGTTGACTGTCCAGTTGGTCTTCTAACTGATGAAGAGTCATGAAATGTATATTGTGTATTTTTAGAGGTTTTTGAATGTGATGATTTGGTGATTTTGGGATTTGACAAGGTTTTAGTTAATATCATCTTCTTCTTTCTTTTTTGTTCAGCGATTTTTTCTTTTGCTTCTTTTCTCCTTTGTCTTTCTAGTCTCTTGCTTTCTTTTTCCAATTCAGTTTTTTGTTTCTTCCTTATCTTTTGCTGTTGCATTTCAATCCATTTACCTGATGTTACAACAAAAGGTAACCTTTCAACATCTCTAGTCCCTTTTCTTTTAGGTGTTTCAGGCCAGATAACAACATCATTTAAAGGAGTATTACAACTTTTCTTTGGAGTGGTTAACTGTTGTTCATTCAAAGTTTCAGTCGGTGGTGTGCTGAACATACTAGTATTTATAATAGTTCTTTCCATTGCAATTTCAGAATTTATATTATTGATCTGTACTGTTTCTTTAGTCTGGTCCATCTCTTCCATCTGGTTTGTATGTTCTAACTGTCCAATCTCGTTAGTACATCGATGTTTGTATTTATCCTGGTTTGTCTGTTGCACCCCTTGGTCGTCCATCTGTTCGGTTTGTTGTTCATCATCAGCTTGGTTTGTTTGCTTGGTTTGCTCCATCTCTTGATTAACATCTGTATGCGTTCCTCCTTGGTTAACATTTTCTTCTTGTAAGCACTCCCAAAGCCTATAAAGAACAAAAAACTCCTCGCTATTTTCTTCTTGTGTGACGACGTTTCTAATATTTTTGAATTTTTTTTATTCGTTCCTCTCCTACAATATTTATAAAATTTTCATTTGTTAATATTGAAGGTAACTTTGAATCACTAAGCTTGTTGATGCTTTCCTTTGTTCTGGTTGATTTTCCTAAACATTTGGTAAAATCAATTTGGTCTACATCCCATGGACAAAGTCCAGTTGCTCTGAAACCATTCTTCAAAGTGTTTTCCATATTTAATATGTCGATGAGATTTTTCAGGATTATTGCAAAATCCTCTTTAGTGACAGCTTTACTTGGATTTTCTTTTCGCCAAGCTAAAACTGTGTTTCTCCACATGCTTTTTACTGGCCTGAAAGCAGCAACATCCGCAGGTTGCAAAATACTCGTTGAATTTGGATACAACGCTACAATAATTATTTTTAGCTCTCTGCACAAATTACTGAGCTTGTAGGTTATATGGGTTTTGTGTCCGTCAACAAATAATATTACTGGGCGTTCAATTTTATTTTGATCCAAATAAGTAGAGAAGACATTACCTATATATTCATAAAAACCTCTAACTTTATCCACCCACTATCGCTTCTACCAATTCCCCAGTCTTTAGGAACATTGCGCATTATTTCCTCGCTAATCCGTTTCAGAGGGTAGACAACTAATGGTGGACATACAATACCACTGGCTGAAAAGTTGAATAGAACAGTAATAGATGCTTTTGATTTACCTATGTCTACTTCGTACACATTTTTTACCCCAGTAGGTGCTAGTACATGATTTTTCTTTTGGTCGAGGAGAAATCAGGTTTCATCAGCATTAAATACCCTATTTGGATCCGTCAATACATTAAATACATTATCTTCTTTGAGTAATGATTCCACAGATTTGAACCATGACCTGATATCTGCTTCACTTACATTAGCACTTGCTGCTGTTACAGCTTCTGATGTTCTAACTGATATTTCTGGATGCCTTCGAAGAAAACTTTTGTACCATTTATCACCAGGAAGATTATTTTTAAAAGGATTGGGCCTGGCATTTAATTCCAAAAACTCTTGAACACTTACTTGTACATCCTCCTTTCTTTTTGGGAACCCCTTACGGCAACATTCTATTATCCATCTGCAAGAAAAATCAAATCACAGGTCAATATAGTCCAAACTTATTGTAGGATAATCAGACTGAATGGTGGTACAGCTTTTCCCCTATGCGGTGTAAACATCGGTAAGCCAGCGGCTAGCCAGCACAATAAACCATCAAACCAGCGAAACCGATTCGAAGCACGGTCACCCGCTTAAAACCGTAGAGCGCAATGGTATAGGATGGAGACACAATGGGAAACAATGTACTTAAACTAGTAATAGTCGTAATAACACTTACAGTTAAGGCGTCGGTAATCCTTCTAAGGCACAGGTCGTTGCTTCTTTGTGGCGCCACAATGATACGTTGATAACACTAAAAACAGTTTGATAATAGTAACACACATTTATACGTTCAGTTATTCGTTAAGCACATAAACGTTTTATAACACTGGTTCC
This sequence comes from Catonia carolina, assembly GCA_035578175.1. NCBI lineage: Eukaryota > Metazoa > Arthropoda > Insecta > Hemiptera > Achilidae > Catonia > Catonia carolina. The sequence goes on along the minus strand of JAQMRL010000001.1, from coordinate 320,191,630 downwards.
GTCGATATTTAAGCACATTGGTCAGGATCGGTTAAGGTCGGAAACTCACAATAAAATGAATAAATTCGAGTAATTACGGTCAATTCGTTAAATACACACAGTCATACGGTAAGACTGATTCGATTAGAGCGATTAAAGTATATTTCCGGGTGGCACGCTACACCCGGCGAGAACGATAAGCCAACACGTCCTTAGGCTTCAACTGTACATTGCAAAGTGAGCTAAAACCGGTAGCGTCTATTCTAGCTTTCATGGCGGAAAACCCAGTAGGCGAAATCGACAAGACGAACAGCGCGCAGGCGCTATTATCAAAAATCAATAGTCATTGGTCGATAAGGATCATACGATCTCCCCACAGAGATAGGGTGATGGAAAGGCAATGAACTAGCAAGGACAAATTTGTTCTGGAATAATCTAAGCGGGCGAATCCAGGCGCCTAATTCAAAAATACGGAACTATACTGAACACTTAGATTACAAAAATAAAAATAATCATAAACAGACATGGAGTTTTCGGTAGGGACCAGTTTTACTTGTTAATTGATGACTTCTTGTATCTTAGCCCACCACTATCGCTATTTATTACTCAACCAACTCAACAGTGTTCCTGCGTCTGGGAGCAGCACTGTCGTTTGTTGATGTTGTTTACAGTACGCAGACTACAGGATAGCCACCCCTCTCCATCTTGCTGGCCCTCGTCAGCGCATATAGCCCTCTGTTTCTCAAACTGTAGTTACTCAGAAAGCTGGGTTCGCACTTAGGTTAGGTGGCTAGGAATAGGCTAATCCAATTACATATATTTACAAACACAAAATCTTTATTTTAAAAAGTAGCCTGCTAATACTCATGTTGTACAGTGTTTAAAATTATGTTCAGGTTTGCCAGCGATGAGCACCTATAACCAAAAAATGATCTGCTTAATTGGTTAATCGCATCTATTTTTCTCTTTGTCTTAAATTTGAATAAATTTGGCACGATAACCAGTCATATTTTGACACCTACCTGACTAGAATGTTTTCCTCATGTATGCTTAACACAGGTGCTGGGCCATGCGTTGTTTTGACAAATTTTTCACTACACCTAAACTGAATTGTCGCTCGAGGAACGTTGTATATTTTTGCAGCAGTTTTGAATGGCATTCCATTTTTCACTGCTTTAACGGCAGAATTAATTTGCTCTTCTGTATATTTTTTAGGCATCTGCAACAGAAAATGGAAAACCTCAAATTAACATCAAAACTATCAATTACAGAGTTCTGGAATGGACCCAATATGATAATCATTTTCAATAATCTAAATTACATTTAAAATTAGACTCATATAAGCATTTTATCAATAACTGGCTGGTTAAGTTTTAAACTAATTGCACTCAATCTGCTAGTTCCAGGACTATAAAAAGTATTTCTGTTTTATATCACTTAACCAGCCAATTGTACGACTGGACAGAACAGAAGAGGTAGAGGTGTTAAATACACTAGTCAAGACTTATCTCCTATGTGTAGTATAAAAATATGAAGTAATTTTTGTCAGGTACATACAGCTGCGAACGACTGCCTCCACCAAATTATGTAGTATAAAAATGAAGTAGTAAAACCATTTTTTGTAGTAAAAATGAAGTTACATAAAGCACGGCGAACTGCACCATTTGTGTAAGGTGTTTTGCAGAGATAATGCGGGGGCTTCCACCATCCAATTTTAGAATCCAACCAGACGCTGAAATTGGACTCAGGGGATTATTGGCAACCCAGATTTGAATAACGTAGCTCTATTGATGGTAAAAACTCGCTTTTAGTACTGCGAAGGTTTGGTTGAAGAACCACACAGGTCTAGACGCAATGACATTTTACACAGAAAGAAAAATAAAAAAAAATTAATGAGTAGCTAAAATAATTTATTAAAGAATAACTAAAAACTAAATAAAATAAATAATATTATGAATTTAAGTAAACGGTTAATTCGTATAGAATTTAAAAAAAAATTGGTTAAATAACAATACAGTTTAAGAAAAAAATAAAAATAAAATTTGGAAAAAATTTAATATTAACAAAACTTGATTTAACTATAGAAAATACTTAATATGAATAATAATAAATTAATAGGAACATTTAAGAAAACAAAACTATTTTTAAAGTCCGTGGACTGAAACGGGAAAAGAAATCTCTTGGGCAGAGTTTAATAAATGATTAAGTGAAGAAAAATAAATACAGAAATGTATTTATTTTTCGGAGGAAAAAACAAAATAAAATTGAGACATAAAAAAAAATGAATTGAAAGATGAAATTTAGTAAAAGAATTACTTAGAAAAATTTAAGTAATTCAGTGATCATTGAACAAGAGTTTAAAAAGGAAAAAATGTCATATTTTAAAGATTTAAATAATTTAAAAGAAAACGAAAGATACTGAAATTAGATAATGTTTTGTTACTTAAAACTATTAAAAAAAATTTAAAAGAAAAGAGAGATTTATTTATAAATGGGATATTTAAAACACCATAATAATATTAAGAAACATTATGAATTTAAATTTAATAAAAAATAGATTAAAAAAAAATTGTTTAAGTTAAACCTGAAAAATTATTAAACATGGTACTTAAATTTAAATTTAGGTAATTTTCCCATATTGGGAAAGAAAAATTATTTACCTGTAAAATTTGATCCTATCGGTACGACCTCCTGTCCAAGACAAGCGTAAAATCTCAACGCACACAAAGGCAAAAAAAGGTCATTCCCCTAACGTTCACGAATGGAAGCGTTCGAGGCTGCGAAAAATGCCGATACATCGGAAATACTATAAATTTAAACGAGGAAAAATATATGAAAAAAAATTAAAACGACAGTAACAGAGAGAGAGAGAGAGAGAGAATCAATCGTGTAAGATAGAAAGAGAGAGAGATACAAATTACACGTGTGAGCAACTGAACAATAAAGAAATAACGACAAAAATGAAATCGGACACCGGACGTAAGCCTAAGAATTAAAAACGTAAATTTAAATACGGAATAAAAATCTAATGAAATAAAACCAACTGGAAATAAATGAATAAAATAATTAGATTCAATGAAGAAAAATACATAACCCTTAAAATATAATAAATCCGGCACAAAATCAAAAAAACGGGATTGTAAATGAATTGAGAAGATTTTGGAGACAAAATCTTAGAAATTCATTACACTCCCCCCCCTTAGGAAGAAAAAAAAGAAGAAAACTAGATCTGAAGAAAATCAAAGGTAGTGGCGTTGATGACAAGAAAAAAAATCTCTCGTTTTCTGCAGAAAATGGTCAAGCAATCTTTACATTCAATGAACGTTGATAATATAGCATATAATTAAATTGATATGATTATGTGTTTGTTGAAAATTTGATTTAAATTACTCTATCATATAGTATTAATTAATTTGAATCATAATCATATATCATTAATTTTATTTTGTAAGTATAACTGGTGTGTTTGTATATATTTTTTTTTTTAAAGAATTGAATCAAGTCTTAATTTATTAGAATAGATTGTAATTACTTGATTATTTGTTAGTTTGATTGCAAAAATTACTAAAAAATTTTCCTGAACAATGTGAATTTGAAATTAGTGTATGAATTTTAAAATGTATGTGTTATTATACCTAAACATATATACATAAACATAATAGTAAAATAAATTTGATTATCAATAGCACCCCAAGGATTTGGTGTTAGGGTAGGTGTAAGAGAATTTTAAGGGCAGGAATTAATAAAATGTATGGAATAGTTGGGATGGAAAAATGTATGTTGGAGGAATTATTGGTAATTGGTAAAAAGGAAAAGTAGGAATGATATCAATTGGACAATGACTAATTTGTATTAGGAAAGCTATGGGAGAGAAAGGTATTGTACTCAACATGTGACCTCTTGTAGATGGACGTCAAAATGTCTGAATTGTAGTTGAAGATGGAAAAGTGTTCAAGTTCTTGAAGTTTCTCTAGTTGGAAGGTTGTATTATCGATCCAGTTTGTAATGTTGGAAGTTTATATTCTTGAACGGGATATGTGATGAGTCCGTAAGCAGAAAGTGTCGGTATGTTCTCATAACAGCTGTATGTTGTTTATTTTAAATGTTAATACATTTGGCTTTGATGTACAGGAACAACCAATGTATTGTAAATTTGAAGTCGAAGTGGTAATTCTTGAAGATCTGGTAATAGAAGTTCTTTAGGTAAAATCTTTGTTGAAATGTGTTGTGAAAAAATAGTGTTCTTGAATTTGTTGTAACGACGTTTTTAAATTGATACGAGAATACGATAAATAAAATACAAGAAATTCTTCATAATGGAAAAGATTGTGAGTTCTTCTGCGTTTCATTAGCTTGAAGTCAAAAGATGATATCTTTAAAATCATGATATTTTTGTTAGTTAAAAAATCTTGAGGATTGTGAACTGTTGCATTCAGATGCTGCATTGTAGACTGGTACGATACGCTGGAAGTCCATTGGTCCTCTTGTTGAAAAGACAGCTGATGGTTGAGTAAAGTGGGTGAAAAATTCTTAGGAAAAATATACAGGAATACTTGGGTATGACCTAGGAATTGATTAAATTAGGGATATGGATGCTTTAGAAATAATTGTGTCAAGAATAGGTATGGTATGTATGTTATGAAGTACATTATTGGAAGTTGGATAAACAGCATGAGGAAGCATAAGGGAAATTTTGATGAGTATGATAATTTTTGGAAGGAAAACTCGTGTGAATAGGTCGTATGAGAATACTAATGGATGGAGTGTACTATTTTACAAAAAGAAAATTTGTCTTTTGAAATGGAAATTAAAATAACCTAATTAATGTTTTTAGAAACACATTGTAACCAGATAAAAGTATTTTGTATAGTACTATATTTATATGTAAAGATTTATTAACTTTAATAATAGTTTGTTTTAAATTGTGCAAATTATTTTATGGATCAAATGAAAGTTTTATAAGTTAATTAATTTTGTAATTTCATCAACATAGTTGAAGTTAAATGAGTATGGCAGTTATTATAAAAATGTTATAAGTTGGTATTTACCATAAGTACAAAAGAATAGATCACCTGAGCATCTAACATATGAGCAGAGAATGAGATATGGTTGCAAAACAGCATCCATGAGTTAAAAACATGGACGGAAGAGTAAAATATAAGATTTAGCTTGACATGAATAAAATATCAATATGTTAATTGGTGTTTTAAATATATATGTAACTTAATTCTAACTTAAATACTAGCTTATGAAAATATAATATAATAAATTCGCCGTGTCGCAGTGATCGTTGTTGTATACTTGAAAGTTTACGAAAAAGATTTTTTTTATTGTAATATTTTTAAGTTAAAAGTCCAAAGGAAAAATATTTTTCTAATATATTTATTGAACGTTAAAAGTTCCACTTGTAATAATTGTTTGTCCATGACAACGCGTAAAACAAAATTTATTGTGTGACAAAAGTATCTGTTGTAATAAATGTTTATTTATGAGAAATCTTTTTATTAACACTAATTTTTTTTTTTTTTTTGCGATTGTATAAGTTCTTTTGCGATCAATGTTTATCAGAGAAATTTATTGTTTAATTTAAAAAATATTGTGTAATAGAGTCTTTAAAAAATTATTTTCGTATGAAAGGTCTTTGTTCCACTAATTATTTTCACTGTAATAAATGTTTCAATAAATTTTCGCGAACATTTAACTGTATTAAGTAAAAAGAAGTTCGGTCATTGATTATGTAAAAATGTATTCTTGTACGTAGGTAAACCTGGTAACTGTAGGTTGATGATCTCTGACGGATGATCATAGCTGACAGGAACTTAGTAGGATGCTGGTAGTTGAAAAACAAGATTGGTCACTGCGTTTGTCGGCTCTCTTAATGACTAATGGTGTATGACTCACTTGATCTGCGGTGATTCTGGGAGTACTCAGGAAAAGTCTCCATCTGTTGACAAGTTAAAAGCAAATTAAGCTTACAAAAATAATATAAATTGTTAATATGTGTTCCTAACAAGCTTCATTGTAGTAAAAATTTTCATCATAGAGGGAAATAATTATTAAATACATGAATAACTAATTAATGATTATAAATAAATATATGTATAATGACAAGTGATTAAAAGTTTGTAAGATTATAAGTATATAAGATGATAAGTCGTGAGGAGTACATTTACATGCTAGTTTAGAAAAATTATCCCATTGTAATGCGCAAAACAAAATTTATCTGTAGACTGTGAACTATTTTGTAATAAAAATCTACTATGTTCTCTTTAAACAGGAAGCATCAATCAATAGTCTAACTAATCTATTAATATTTATTTCATCGCTTAAAAACTAAAACTCTTCTTGAGTAAATACTGTCTTACAAACTAAAGTTCTTGTTGAACAAATATATCGTCTTAAAGTCTAAAGTAGAAAATGAAATCAACTGAAAACGTTGTACTGACTGAATAGCACATACATAACTACACCTAGCCAGGACCTAGGCATAGAGGGCACAAGGCTCCTTTCCAGCGATGCCAGAAACCATGACTTCCTTGTACTTGAAGTTTGAGATGAGAAAATATAAAAACAGTAATATACTTATAACTAAAATGCTTGTAGTGTAACTTGTAACTCATAAAATCATAATTCCTTAACCTAATATTCAATAATAATCATTCATATAATATAACATCAATTATTTAACGGGTGACTGCTGAAGATTAAAAACATTGCGCTGAAGGTGATGCACTAATGTAACTATGTCTAGCCAGGTCCTAGACACAGAGGGCACAAGGTTCCTTTCTGGCGGATGCCAGAAACCGTGACTTCCTTGTACTTGAGATTCATAAATAATAAAATAATAAAATCATCCATCGTTGGAGTGGCTTAAAAACTAAAATGAAGGCTGAAAATAATCTTATCACTAACTTAAATCTAATTATGTTGTAGTAAAATCTGAGAACAGCAATGTAAAATGAATGTATTTAGAAGTGGAAGGAATGGAATGGGATAAACTCACGACAAATTCTAAAAAAAATTAATAGGAAAAGTAAGGGCATGGATACAAGGAAAAAAAAAATAAATAAAATGAACAAAGTTAGTATACAAGGTGTTTACAAAGGTAAGAAACCTAATAAAAAGCTAACATGTCTTCAAACAAGTCATACGTCATTCTAATTATTGAAAAAAATCTAGGGATAGCAAAGAAAATCTTAACAGGACATTGTATGTGGAGTGAAAATTTAGGAAAAATACCTGAAAATTTAGAAACGAGTTTCATGAATCAACGGAAAGTTAACTCCGGACAAAAATGGGCAGGAAACAGAGTAAAGAAATCCAAAAACAAGAAGAACGGACACACGTCGGGCCAAAATTTGGAGAAACAACAAAAAAAAGATAGAAGGAAAAATGCACTACGATTTGCCCCCTGATTCAAACGCTCACAAACACACATGCAATCACACAATCAGAGACAGCCAACATTCATTTGCATTCATCCATCACATACAATCTTGACTGCATACAAAACCCCATCCGTGGGATAAACACCTCGCTTCTCGGAACCCCAGCCCGAGAAGGTAGGCAAAGAATAAGGCCTTGTACTCAATCAAGGTAGGGCAAATGGAAGACATTGGAAAAACACAAGGACAAGGTAAGGGATCGAAGGAAGCTACCCCTCAATACAAACTGAACACAATTAGGCGTCCCTAGGAGCTTTCCGAAGTGTGAGAACTCATGGAAGAAAAGTAACTTAAGTAAAAATATGTGAAATGAAAGTAAACTGGTAAAAATGAATGGAAAACAGCTGACACTAATGAAACATACTTAAGGCTACCTAACATTAAATAAGAATAAAATGGAAAGTACTTCAGAAACTAACTGTTTGTGAAGAAAAATTGGGAAACAAAAACTAAAAACTTGTTGAAGTATGATGACGGATTGAGAACAACATGAAGTAAATAATAAAAGAAACATCTTATAAAAGGTAAACCTATTAATAAAATTCAAAGCATCAAAATAAAAGATAAAAATGTAACTACAGTATAATCGAATGCCTAGTGAAAACTGGTCACTAAATCGAGACATTAAGAATAGAAGTCAGTAATGAATAAATAAATAAAATATGATAAAATCACATGATCTAAAAATGAAAATCAAAATCTAATGTAAATTGAATCATAATGTTAAAATGATGAGAATATAACAGAAGCATTGGTAATTATAGAAATAAAATATGCATCAAAAATTAATTGTAAAATCTAATGTAAAATAAGAATAGGAACCACAGATCAAGAAACCTAGAGTCGAGTAGTCATGAATATTAAAAAAACTAGAAATAATTCTATGAACTTAGGATAATTATAACTTAACTGAAATATACGTAAATGTATCATCTAAAACCCTAAGATCTAAATTAAGTTTAAAAACCCAAATAAAATTCAAAATGACAGGAAAATAATCATGGAATCGTCACTTATTGAGAACTGTTTAACATAGCAAATCCATAAGCAAGTTTTAAATGATAACGAATAAAAATAATATTAAACAACAGTAGTTATATAAAGTGAGACGGTGATTGAACATTTATTTTAAAAAAATTTAGATTAATAAAATTCAGTGCGAACAGCACTTTGGAAATGGTATCATCAACTCATGTAAAATTTTAATTTAAATTCAAAATTAATTTAAAAAATTAATTCATAATACAGTTCTTAAGAAGCTACCTATTTCATGTTTATTAAACACTGGATAAATAAAATAGTCAAGTAGATAAGACAATTTCTGTAAGATAACAAACATAGGCATGATAAAACCTACAAAAAAATAGGCATGAAGAAAAAGAATTATAAACTTATTACAGGAGGAAAATAGTGACTGAATAAAATGAACAGAGAAGAGCAAACATTAAAGGGTCAGAAAAAACTAAATTGAAATATGGATTGGAAAGAAAACAACAGCTGTAATACTTGAAAACAAAGAAGTCAACATTTGTGGGAAGAAATTGTGAAAAAACGCGAAAATTAAAACCCGTGAAAAGTACATTATAGAAAAACTAATAAAATGACCATATGAAGTGAATTAACATGTAACCAGAAGCGAGATAACGCGTAAATAAATCTACGTACATGAGAAGTTATGTATTAAAGTATATAGAAATGAAAACAGATTATATAAAATCGGTAACGTTAGACGTAAAATTACATAGAAAAAATAAACACATAGTAATCATTAAAACTGAATATAAAAATTATGAGTGTAAAATGAATTGTTTATACTTGCAATTGTTTTACTAAATACTTAGTACAAAGATTCCTGTAGAATATAGGTAGTGGAGTTGATTGAACTGTCTTGTCAGAATGAAACAGCTGTTCTGGTATTGTCAATGAAAACTGTGTTGTCTTAGTATTCTTAAGAATGATCTCTGCTTTCTCTCATCCAATTACCCTGGTATATTATGCAAAAACAAGAAAAACATATATTAGTTTGAGTTTTATGACCTAAAATTTTAAATACTAATTAAAAGTAATTTGAAAAATTTAATGGCCAAATATGAGTTGGACCAATTCGCCACTGACGGCAACTGAAAATTTTGCATGAAGTTAAACTGTTTTAAAAAAAACACCCAAATTTAACGTAGGTACATAGTGTTGAGATTTATAAAATGCACCTAAAATTGAGCAATAATTCGGTAATAAACCGCTGTAAAAATTATCATAATTTTATAAATTAGTTATTTCATTAAATTAAGAAACCTCCAGTCGTGACGAAAAACTTCATAAATAATTTTCCACACAAATACTTCTGTATATATTGGATTGCAAAGGCAAAACACTGAATAATAGTACAGAACTTATTCTGCTGTTAACAGCTATTTACGCATAGAAATAGCTTAACTGTAATTATAACAACAGCAAAAATTTATATTACCACCTGAAAATATGTAAAATTTTATTAACAAATAAGTAAATATGTGCAAACAATACAAATAAATAATTTGAAAACATAGTTATATTATTTATTAGGAGATATTACAGAAAATGATAGAAAAACCTAATGTAACTTAGAAGACATTTAATGAAAAAAGAAAGTGCATTAGAAAGGCCTGAAAATCAGATACAATAAAACCTAAAGTGAACAAACAATAAAACAAGTAGTATGGTTAAAACTGATAGTAACTGCAAAGCAATAGGTGAAATAACAAAAGAAACAATACAGAAAACGAATTCAACCAACCTGCAACATTCACAAGACGTATCGGTACTGAATAGAAACGCAAAATTGCACCAGACTGACTAATTTTGAAACCAATAGTTTCAAATAGAAGGGGAGAGAACAATGAACATAGAACAGGTTTAGGAAGAGAATAGGCCTAAAAACTGCCCGAAGTAAACAAAGGAAGGGTCGGGTGCAGGCAACCCCTTATAAAAATATAACAAAATCTATCTTTGGACAAAGGCATAATATTGTAAACGAAATCTCTGAATAGAAGTCAAGTAAGAGAAAAAAAATACAGTATTTGTTACTTACAGAAACATCCCTCAATTATTCCTAACCTGAAAAACGCTTAAAATACCATAATTAAAAAATTTAATATATTAAAATTAACATGTAACTTAGCTTAGCAATATAGGTATTAAATGTAACTAACAAAAATTTTAAAATCATGTGTCTTGTCATTGAATCAAAAATCACGGCGCTACTCCACCAAATTATGTAGTATAAAAATATGAAGTAATTTTTGTCAGGTACATACAGCTGCGAACGACTGCCTCCACCAAATTATGTAGTATAAAAATGAAGTAGTAAAACCATTTTTTGTAGTAAAAATGAAGTTACATAAAGCACGGCGAACTGCACCATTTGTGTAAGGTGTTTTGCAGAGATAATGCGGGGGCTTCCACCATCCAATTTTAGAATCCAACCAGACGCTGAAATTGGACTCAGGGGATTATTGGCAACCCAGATTTGAATAACGTAGCTCTATTGATGGTAAAAACTCGCTTTTAGTACTGCGAAGGTTTGGTTGAAGAACCACACAGGTCTAGACGCAATGACATTTTACACAGAAAGAAAAATAAAAAAAAATTAATGAGTAGCTAAAATAATTTATTAAAGAATAACTAAAAACTAAATAAAATAAATAATATTATGAATTTAAGTAAACGGTTAATTCGTATAGAATTTAAAAAAAAATTGGTTAAATAACAATACAGTTTAAGAAAAAAATAAAAATAAAATTTGGAAAAAATTTAATATTAACAAAACTTGATTTAACTATAGAAAATACTTAATATGAATAATAATAAATTAATAGGAACATTTAAGAAAACAAAACTATTTTTAAAGTCCTTGGACTGAAACGGGAAAAGAAATCTCTTGGGCAGAGTTTAATAAATGATTAAGTGAAGAAAAATAAATACAGAAATGTATTTATTTTTCGGAGGAAAAAACAAAATAAAATTGAGACATAAAAAAAAATGAATTGAAAGATGAAATTTAGTAAAAGAATTACTTAGAAAAATTTAAGTAATTCAGTGATCATTGAACAAGAGTTTAAAAAGGAAAAAATGTCATATTTTAAAGATTTAAATAATTTAAAAGAAAACGAAAGATACTGAAATTAGATAATGTTTTGTTACTTAAAACTATTAAAAAAAATTTAAAAGAAAAGAGAGATTTATTTATAAATGGGATATTTAAAACACCATAATAATATTAAGAAACATTATGAATTTAAATTTAATAAAAAATAGATTAAAAAAAAATTGTTTAAGTTAAACCTGAAAAATTATTAAACATGGTACTTAAATTTAAATTTAGGTAATTTTCCCATATTGGGAAAGAAAAATTATTTACCTGTAAAATTTGATCCTATCGGTACGACCTCCTGTCCAAGACAAGCGTAAAATCTCAACGCACACAAAGGCAAAAAAAGGTCATTCCCCTAACGTTCACGAATGGAAGCGTTCGAGGCTGCGAAAAATGCCGATACATCGGAAATACTATAAATTTAAACGAGGAAAAATATATGAAAAAAAATTAAAACGACAGTAACAGAGAGAGAGAGAGAGAGAGAATCAATCGTGTAAGATAGAAAGAGAGAGAGATACAAATTACACGTGTGAGCAACTGAACAATAAAGAAATAACGACAAAAATGAAATCGGACACCGGACGTAAGCCTAAGAATTAAAAACGTAAATTTAAATACGGAATAAAAATCTAATGAAATAAAACCAACTGGAAATAAATGAATAAAATAATTAGATTCAATGAAGAAAAATACATAACCCTTAAAATATAATAAATCCGGCACAAAATCAAAAAAACGGGATTGTAAATGAATTGAGAAGATTTTGGAGACAAAATCTTAGAAATTCATTACATATGACAGTAATGAATTTCACTGTACAGCCAGACCGTGTGGTGAATGAAGTAAATGAGTCATTTGCAGGGTTGAAAAGTAGGTGCTTTTTGGAGGGCCTGGCAAGTTGATAAGTATGTCACCTGAACCTTCGTTTTACTTAATTAAACCTTTAAAGCTTGAAACCAGCCTTTCTGCTGTTGACCTGAACAACAACTCAAATAGGCCTCCATAGTAGCTAGACAAGAGCATATATTTAATTTCACCATTAAACTGGCATTTCTTACATTAAAGTTTTAATTCCAGTTGATAGCACCCTCTAGTCCAGTAATTGGCACCCCATGCTAACAACTGGTAAAACCCATTTCTTTTTTGCAAAATCGAAATTTTTTACAACCTTACCTAATTTTATGTCAAAATAAGGTATTTAAATAAGTTTAACACTAAAATTGTCAAATGCCAGTTATTGGCACTGAGTGCCAACTACGGGAAATCTCACAAAATGTTAAACCAGTAATTGGCACCCTCATAAAAAAGTTATAAGTGAAGTTAAAATAAGCATGATACAAAATTATGAAAGAAAAAGAGTTACTTAAACAATCTGTACAAGAGAAACAATAAAATAATAAAAACAGTAAGAAATACTAAGGAAATAATTCAATTAATATGTTACGTACCTCGCTAAATTTAGTCGATTCCAAATCTGATGTTGTCATGCATTCAGTCACTGGACGCCATTAACTCAACATTGAAGTCTGGTGGGAAAAAAGGGAACTACACATGTTAAGAACATGTTAAACTATCAACCAGCCAGTTCCACAATTTTTAACTGCAGTTTTAACCTTATTTTCGCAAATAAATAAAATTAGTGCCAACAACTGGATCAGTGCCAATAATACGACATCTTACCCTAATTCAGTTACTTTATCCTTTTTAGTGGGTTTCATAAAGTCCATTTAGTGTATTGTACCAAAGCTTTTATTGTATTCATAATATAAGAATAATAATCACATATATAATTTGTCTTTACTGTTGCTACATTTAATTAATAAGCAGAAGTTAGAATAACATTAATAATTCATTACATAGTTATTAAAAAAATATATTTCATTTCAAATTTGATTATTATCTCTTTAAAACTTTTTGTAATTATTTTCAGTCTACAGAGGTTATTTTTTAAATTCCTCAGTAACTTTTTACTTAAGTTTCAAAACCTGCTAAATACTGGAATTTAAAAAGTAACCCCTGTAGACTAAAAATAACGACTACTAAAAGATTTAAAGAGATTGTAATTAAATTTTGAAATGAAGAAAAAAATACTTTTTTAATAAGTATGTAATGAATTAATATTGTTTTTACTGCTGTTTATTAATTAAATATAGCAACAGTAAAGACAAATTACATCTATGATTATTATTATTCCAGTATTATAAATACAATAAAAACTTGGAGTGCTTGCATTCCTGTATAGTAAAGTAAAGTAAAATTATGTTTTTATGATAAACATATAAAATTTCTTTTATAATAAATGGTGAGTTTTTTCTAGGGTATATGCAATCTCTTTAAGTGGACAGTATGGTTGATTACTAGTAGGTAGCTTGTGTTCTCCCTGAGACAACCTTGATCTTTTCACCTTTTACCACACACCTTTTAGGCTCTGACACTCCCCCTCCGACGCCTCATCCTCACACGACGTCACAGTGACGTGGCACACAGGAAAAAAAACCAGTATGTCATACATGACGTAAATAATCCACTGCACGTGTTTACACAACGTGATGAGTTAATAATAATAATTCCAACTCGTTGAAGGTCTTCAACAACAATAGTTAATTAATCATAAGGTTGCGCAACACATGAGAAAAACCCAATGCGTCACACATAACATACTCAGCGCACATGTGTACACAACGTGACTAGTTAATAATAATTCTGACCACTGCTGAAGGTCTCCAACAACAGCAATAGTTAATTGTTTACAAGGTTATGCGTTGTGCAACTTCTTTCTAAACAATTAGAAAATAAATAGATTTTGCAATACCTTCTTCATTACATTCGCTCGCTTGATGTGTATTAGGTAGTTTTATTTATTAAAAACAAGTAACAAAATAATTTTTTCACAAAACTATAATGACCAATAATATGGACATCGAAGATAATTTTTTCAATCGTTTAATTTTAAATTCTTTACGACCGAGTGTTATCCAATTCATCTCAACAAGAGCAGCAAATTTCGACATTCAACCAGATCAATTTTTGGCAACGTCAACAACAGATTCAGTTAATTCCGCTTCCACAAACGTCGGCAACTACGTCAAGAAATCTCAACTTAAAGCAAAAACAGACTAGATTAAATAGTGTGCATAAAAACTTATATTTATAAGAACACTAAATATAAAGATATTTTCAATTTATTAATAAGTGAAATAAAAAATATTGCTAATTTGTTAAGACGGACAATTGAACAGTTTGGTGCAATTAAATTTAATATTGTATTAGAATGTACATATATTAAGCATGTAGTAAATGAGAAACAAAACATTATGTTTAAAACGTCAAATGTTCCAGCGTTTTCCGGTTCTAATTTAAATTTAATTATTAGGAAAAAAATAAAGAAACTTTGTCAAGAAGAATCGAATTATGAGGGACATAAATCCGGTTGGTCTTTATTAAGTGTCGATGCGTTAATGATTCGAATTAATAAATGAGGGGTAAGGGGAAAAAACAAGGAATGTCACAAAAAATCAAAAATTGAGATTTTGGTGCTATCTGGTGGGCGGTTGTGAACTGTTTCCAGGGTATATTATAAAAGCGGAATAAAGCAGGTATGTCACGAGAAACAGACCTTTTAAAAATAGCAGTAAGGGGAAAGAACAAGAGTTGTCCTTTTAAAAGGGAAAGAAACAAGGTATGTCCAATTATAACCGGAAAAAACTGGTTATGTTTTACTTCTACACATTATCTTCACCCATCCATCCATTTTGTTAGTTCAGTTTTATAATCCACTGTGTTATGACGTGTTCCTTCCCTTAATTTTGTTTTGGTTTAATTAACAATTTTTTTTAGTTCAGTTCGTAGTGTTAGAATAATTTCAAAATGTTTGATGATAGTGATAATGTTAGTGAAGATGAAGTTTTAAAAGAGGAGAAGACGTGCAAAAAAAGGAAAAGAACTGGTAGGCTGTCAGAAGTTATGAAGAAAATACGGTTACAATCACATGAACCAGGCGAAGACTGCCGTTGCAAGCGCCTTAAGTGTTTTGAGAAGGTTACTTGCGAGGAACGTAAGATATTGTTAAGTAATTTAAATAATTGTAATTCAAATGATGAACAAAATTCTTTTTTGGCTAGTATGATAAATGTACAAGAAATTCAAAGAAGAAGGTCTCGCTTTGATATTCAAAACAAGGAATGTACATTTTCATATACCGTTAGAGTTGTAAGAGAAAATGATGGAAAATCTATTGCTAATGAAATTTCGGTATGTTCAAAAGCTTTTATGGCAATATTTGGAATTACAAAAGGCAAGGTAGAATATATTCAAAAATCTTTAAAATCTACAGGACTTGCTCCTAAAGATAAACGAGGAACCACTTCCTCTGTTCACAGATGCCTTGACAAAAATATTGCAAACGCTGTTATTAACCACATAAAATCATTTCAAAGCATAGGTACACCCAGTCATTATGGAAGACGACATTCAAGTAAAATTTATTTACCAGAAGATCTAAACATTAGAAAAATGTATGATATGTTTAAATGCCATAACGACTATAAACATATAATCGTTTCTTACGATTCATACAGAAAAATTTTCAATGAGGAGTTCAATATTTCATTTAAATACCCTAGAGTGGACTCGTGTTCAAAGTGTGATGAGTTTGAAGCTAATTTGAAGATATTAAAAGCATCGAACACTGTAGACGAAATAAAAAAGATTACAATCGAAAATAAAAAGCATGTTATGAGCGCTAATGCATTTTACAACCGTAAGAAAAGAGTTGCAAAATTGGCACGGAAGAATATTACGTTATTAGCAGTAGCAATGGATTTCCAAAAAAATGTATCCATACCCAACATAAGCACAAATGATGTTTATTATAAACGTCAACTTTCTATGTATTCTTTTGACGTGCATTCGCTTAGAGACCATGATACTGTATTTTATTGTTATCCTGAAACTCATGGAAGAAAAGGCTCTGATGAAGTAACATCATTTTTATTACATTACATAAATAATTATGTTGATAATAAAATTAAAAATCTTCACCTATTTTGTGACTCGTGCGGCGGCCAAAACAAGAATTACACGATGATTCGATTTCTTCATTATGTTGTGTATGAGATGAAACTGTTCGATTCCATAACTGTAACATTCCCTGTTAGAGGACATTCATACTTAGACTGTGATCGTGACATGGCTATAATTAATTTTAAAAAAAGATGGAAACTCTGGATGAATATTACGAGTTAGTAAGGGAAGCCCGAAAGAAACCATCAGCGTTCAAAGTTGTTGAAGTTGAGCAAAATGACATTAAAGATTGGTTGCCTTTGTTAGAAAAAAAATATTTAAAAAAAGTCCATTCAAGACACGACCGATTAAAGAAATACAATTCAAAAAAGGCCAACTTCCAGTATGGTATAGAAATTATTATAATGGTGTGTGGAAAAGTGCAGTACTACGGCTCCCACGAAACAAAATTGTGACAAATCCTCTAGTTGGATCAGGAGAGTTTGAACTTCCAGAACTCGCATACGAAGGTAAGAAACGTTTTTGTTAGTAGTTATCAATCTCTACAATCGCGAAAAAAATATTTCTGAAAATTATTTTTGTGCTAGTTTATTGAGTATAGAGTTTTATATTCTCAAGTAATGGAATAATCTCAAAACGTAGCTAATATCTCAGTAATAATCTCAATAAGATTTTTAAAATTGACCGTACATAATACGGATTTTACTTTTTTTTTTAATGACACTTTTCGTAATAACAGCATACATTTTGCTACAAAATAATTTTTTATTTTAATAATAGTTTTAAAGTGACCAAAAATGGTTATTAACGAGGCAATAGTTTTTAAAATGTGTCTTAATTTTGTCAAACAAACATAAAAAAAATTGTTTGTAATTTTGTAAAGGTTTGTATGTTTTCTCTTATTTTCAGACCTTCTACCAATAAGTAATGCGAAATACCAGGATTTAAAACATTTGTCAAAATTTTGTGGAGAAACAGCAAGAAATTATTATTTAGGTTTACCTTATAAGAATCATGCGCAATGAAAAAATAGACAAAAATGGACATACCTTGTTTTATCATCTTTTAATGTGTATTTTGTACTTTATTATTTTTTTATTATTAATATAACTAAATAAATTTCTTTGTAACTATCAAACTTTTCAAGTAAAATGTTAGGTTTAAAATAATGAAATTTTAGAAGTTTGTTTAAATATTTTTTATAATAAAATACTCCTATTGATATCTTAAAAATCATTTCCTGAAAATTTTGTTTTTTGTAACATTCCTTGTTTCTTCCCCTTACCCCTCAAATATAAACCGTTGGGCGGATCTTCATACATTCCTTTACCACCAAATTTTGCAAAAAAGAAGACTGTAATAAACTGTCAAAATGTGAATGATGATATGTGCTTCAAGTGGTCAATTCTTTGTTCGGTTGTTAAAAACGCGCATCCTAAAAGAATTTCATATTATTATAATAATTGCTTAAATATGTTTAATTTTGAAGGTATCGATTTTCCAACACCATTAAATCAGTTTAACCGTTTCGAGAAAAATAATAACGTATCAATTAATGTATATGGTATTTTAGACAATGATATTATCCCTATAAGGTTATGTAAAATTAAACAGAAAAAACATTTTCATTTATTGCTATTAAAAAATGAACAGGGTAAAACTCACTATTGTTACATTAAAAATTTGTCGAAATTAGTTCGGTCTCAGATTACAAAACATCATGCAAAATTGAAAATTTGTGATCGTTGTTTAACACACTTCACTAGTGATAAAAAGTTAAAAAATCATATCAAAAATTGTGGGGAACATAAGGCGACTGCGATAAAATTACCTGATATATTACCGAATGGTGAAAAACCAATTCTCAAATTTAAAAATTATCACTTCCAATTTTCTCTTCCTATTGTATTATACGCCGATTTTGAATGCGTATTGGCCCCATTACATAGTTGTAGAAAAATGAATGGAAAAAATTTATCATATACAACCGAAACAGATCTTCATATACCCTACAGTTTTTGTTGCTATTTAGTGGTCAACGATGAGCTACCCGATGATTTAAAATGTCGGTTACCTTTAGACCCATATGTATATGAGGGAACAGATGCGGCGGAAGTATTTATGAAATATGTTATAAGTATCGCTAATAAAGTGGGGGAATTTAACAAAATAAACATAGAAATGTGTATGAGTGAAAAAGATACAATCTCATTTATTTCGAAAACATCTTGTGAAATGTGCGACATTGAATTTTCAATGACAATAAGACCACAACGTGATCATTGTCACTTAACCGGTAAATATCGTGCGGTTTTGTGTAGTAATTGTAATTTAAAACGAAAAAACCAAACATTTATACCTATAATTTGTGTGTAAATTTTTTATTGAAAAAACAAAAACAAAACAAAAAAAATATAAAATGTAAAATGAATTTAATGATAAAACAAAAATTACTTGAATTTAAAATTTCGCACAACGGATAACGCTTAAACCAAAATAATATAAAAAATTAAAGAAAGAAACTTATTCCAAATTCTTGTTATTCACGAATTGCTGGGTCAGATGAAAGAAATTAACACAAAAACACCATTTACGAAACATTGAAACAGTTTAATAATAAAATAAAATAAAATAAAAATAAATTTATCATCTAGAAACAAAAACCATATACATTTTATAACCATGACACATCAAAAAAAAAGAATATTATAACACTTAAACTTAATTGCAAAATACTTTTATGTTTGAATAAAATTTGTTTGATTTTATCAGTTAGATTTCAGTGAAGTAAAAAGATTTTTTTTTGTACCAAATAAAACGTTATGTAAATGAATTTAATATTTAAGTAAGCTACAATTTAAATGAGTGAATGGATAAGACGTCATTAAGTATGTTATTTGAATTGGATCCAAAAATAATAAAATGATAAAAAAAAATAATTTATGAGCTCTGATTAAAACTTTATAAGATTGTTGCTGAAGGCATATTAAAAGTCCGGACGTAGTTAACGACTCGCGATATCACGTGAAAATCGTCTCTCGCGGTTTTTTAGAAGATACTCATTTGTAGCATTAAGTTTTATATTTGTCTGCATGTTCTATCATTGGTGATTTTTTTTTTATTATGGAAACAGTTCATAGTATTATGATTAATTAAATCGTCGCTTTACCTTGGCTGTATCATACCACCCGAGTTCGATGTATGCAGGCCTCCATTCCTTTTCTTGCACCATGACCACGCGTTCCTAGGGGCTGGACCGAAAATTAGTCTTCCATCCGATCAGGTTTTTTAATTTGATCTATTAACGCTAACTGCCAAACACCGACTGACTTGACTCAGGATAGATTCTTAACTCGTCGCAAGTTGGATGTTAACGCTTGATGCGAAGATAATTTGTACTATGAAATTTAAATAATCAAGGACGATTTTTTGGTTAATATATATTTCGTCGGTCAGTTTTTTATTTATTTTGAAGTTTGATGTTTTATTCCTTGGTTTTATATTTAAATATCGCTGAAACGTGGTTTTATATTTGTTTAACTGAAATTTGATTTAATTTGTAATCGCACTTTTTTCACTTCATAACGCACTCAATACTAAAAACACATGACGTCACGGTAATCACGGAATACGCACCAAATTCGAATTATAAAACAATTATAAACATTATTTCAAAAAAAATTATATTTAAAACAAAACAATGAAATGATTCTACCTTATTTTCCTTCAGCAATTTAATAAATATTGAGTACGAAAACATCACAGCGTTGATCAGCTGATTCTAAAAGAACTACTAACATTAAACTTCCTTAGCTTTGCTCAACCTCGGTATTGCGATTCCTCGTGTGTACCCATGTAATTCATGTCTCTTTCCACCCTGGACCATCGCTCAGTTACACATTAACTTTGAAATGTGTAAATACTCAAAGGCAGACACAAGTTCTGTGGTATTTAATAGCATTTTCAGTGAGTTAGTTGAAGCTATTAAACCATCTACGGTTGTATACACGGATGGATCAAAGTCAGATGTTGGAGTTGGTTGCTCGTTTGTTGCTAATGGGAGAACCTATTTGTTTGGATTACCTGCGGGAACCAGTATTTACACGGCTGAACTTTACGCTGTTAGTAAAGCTCTGTCTGTAGTCTGTGTGCGTGGGCGTCGGGTGTTGGTGTGCACTGATTCGCTCAGTGCCCTGCAGTCAATTAGTGATATATATTCACGCCACCCGCTAGTTGCAGATGTCCACGGCACCGTGAAGCAGCTTAACGATAGAGGAGTAAGCGTTGTTTTCTGCTGGGTTCCGGGTCATGCTGGAATCTCGGGAAATGAGGCTGCTGATTTGGCCGCTAAGGAGGCGGCACGCCAACCGGCCTTCACGCAATATCTGACTGTGTCAGATTTCGTGGGCCTGGTGAAGCGTGTCATCACGGATTCCTGGCAGGTAGAATGGACTGGCTCTCATGGCAACAAGCTTCGTGAGATAAAGCATGACGTTAAGCCTTGGCCTACGTCGCTGAGGAAGAACAGAAGGGAAGAGGTTGTCATCGCGCGACTTAGAATTGGACACACCAGATTAACGCATGGGTATCTCATGACGTCTGGTGATGCTCCAATGTGTGGCAGATGTGATTGTCCTTTGACAATTAAACATGTGTTGGTAGATGGCGTCTGCTACGCAGCTCTACGTCGGCGATTCAAGATACCCTTCCAGTTACGAGATGTACTCGGCGACGATAGCCATGTTTCGGACTCAACGTTAAGATTACTTAGATCCATTAGTGTGTACAACAGTGTCTGATAGGGAAATAGGAATATTAGTTTAATTTTATATGTGTATTGTGTATGTTTTTATTTATTTATTTATTTCATTTTTTTTGTGGCCCCTTTACAGCCTTTTGTTGTTACCGTCAGGTCTGTGATATTAGCTTTTAATTTATATTATTTTTTGTTTTCTGTGATACTAGTTTGTAAGATTTTTATTTGTTAAGTTGTAAATATTATTTATTCTGTCTGTGATATTAGGTTTAAGCTTATGTTTGTACGTTAATGTATTTTCTGTGATATTTCTAGTTTGTAAGACATTTTATATTATAAATAGAAAGTTACTTTCTACACTTGGGCCCTTTACCCCCATGTGTAGAATAACGGGCGTTGATACCGTCCTGGTTTTTCGCCCAAAAAAAAAACCTTATTCTGATTTCTGATTGAATATTATTGGACCAATATTTTTCTTTGAACCTTACTACAAATCCATCTAAATCTTCTATCCTGTCCTTAATATATGACCACCAGTCTTGACCACTATTACCATGACAAAAAACATTTTCAATAACCCCTTTAATTTCATCCCATTTTACAATTTTATTCCTGTTTAACTGTTCCTTTAAGTTTCTTATAAATTCCATTGGATTTTTGAAGTCAATTTTCAATTTAATTTCATTACTTGTTTTCCCCATAAAATGCTTTTCAATTACCCTTTCCCCAAAGTTATTCACATCTAAATCATCAATTTGCTCTTTAATCTTTTGTATTTCTCCTTTTTGATTTTTTATTTCCCCAGTAATTTCATTGATCTGTCCCCCCTTAATTTCATTTTCTTCATTTAACTTTTCCATTTGACCTTTTAATTCATTCCCTTGTTCCTCAAAAGTTTTGAATTTTGACTTAATCCCATTTATTTGTTTGTTAAACCCCTTTTCTAATTGTTTTTTGTGTTCCTCTAAATTTAATTCATTTGTCCTACTCCAACCCTGTTCCATTTCTTTTTTAGCACTTTCAAAATTTTTGTTAAACCTTGTATCTACAATTTTATCTACATTTTTTATTTGACTTTCTACCTTTTCAATTCTGGTGGTATTTTTTCCTATTTCCCTCTTATTTGTTTGTATTTCATTATTTAAGTCTTTTCTTGTTTGCTTTATTTCATTTTCTAAGCATTCTTTTATATTGTCAATTTTCTGCCCTAAATCTGTGATTTCTAATTTTAATTCTAATTGCCCTTTAATTATTTGTTGATTTAATTCTAATTGCCCTTTACTCATTTGTTGACTTATTTCTCTAAACATGGCCATAATGTCACATTTGTCAATATCATTATCGCCATTGTTATTTCTTATTACACAATTTACGTTATTTATATGTTCCTGACGTGCATTAACAGGATTTCCTGCTCCATCGAAACCCTCCAGAAATTCCCCACTATTGCTAGAATTGTTATCATTATTATTAAAGTTGGAGTCTTCTGTCGGGACATTATCAATATTTCCGACATCAGATCCCAAACTTTCAGTGTCCTGATCTTCTAGGATCTCATTTATATCTCTAACATGCCCCCATGTGTTAATTTTGATCTGATTTTTTATAAAAATTTTAACTTCTTCCACTAACCAACAATCGCAAACATCCTGGCAGTTTGGGTCGCCAAATTTGTGTGTAAATTTTTTATTGAAAAAACAAAAACAAAACAAAAAAAATATAAAATGTAAAATGTATTTAATGATAAAACAAAAATTACTTGAATTTAAAATTTCGCACAACTGATAACGCTTAAACCAAAATAATATAAAAAATTAAAGAAAGAAACTTATTCCAAATTCTTGTTATTCACGAATTGCTGGGTCAGATGAAAGAAATTAACACAAAAACACAATTTACGAAACATTGAAACAGTTTAATAATAAAATAAAATAAAATAAAAATAAATTTATCATCTAGAAACAAAAACCATATACATTTTATAACCATGACACATCAAAAAAAAAGAATATTATAACACTTAAACTTAATTGCAAAATACTTTTATGTTTGAATAAAATTTGTTTGATTTTATCAGTTAGATTTCTGTGAAGTAAAAAGATTTTTTTTTGTACCAAATAAAACGTTATGTAAATGAATTTAATATTTAAGTAAGCTACAATTTAAATGAGTGAATGGATAAGACGTCATTAAGTATGTTATTTGATTTGGATCCAAAAATAATAAAATGATAAAAAAAAATAATTTATGAGCTCTGATTAAAACTTTATAAGATTGTTGCTGAAGGCATATTAAAAGTCCGGACGTAGTTAACGACTCGCGATATCACGTGAAAATCGTCTCTCGCGGTTTTTTAGAAGATACTCATTTGTAGCATTAAGTTTTATATTTGTCTGCATGTTCTATCATTGGTGATTTTTTTTTTATTATGGAAACAGTTCATAGTATTATGATTAATTAAATCGTCGCTTTACCTTGGCTGTATCATACCACCCGAGTTCGATGTAAGCAGGCCTCCATTCCTTTTCTTGCACCATGACCACGCGTTCCTAGGGGCTGGACCGAAAATTAGTCTTCCATCCGATCAGGTTTTTCCTAATCCCTGGGACCCCAGCTAAGAGCTAACCTTATTTCAAAACTATACACAGGTTGCTCTTACACTACACACAACAATAATACTACATCACACACACCACACTTTCTTTCAACACACACATTTACATACCCTACACACAACACATACACAAAGTTTTCTTACACACATTTATAATGCTGGCGAGGATGGGATGCGGGCTGGTCGTGCGTAACCCTTTCCGGATTGGAAGGTCTGGACTGTGGTTGTGCTGCTGTGAGCTTGCTCTGCCGAGGCTTTGCGCCATCCTTTAGCCCTTCCAGTCGCTTCGGTACTGTGGCAAGAAGTGGACCATGGGTAAGAGTGTCGGAGCTCTTACTGCTGCGTGCGAGCCTCTGGGACGTCGGTATCAGTGGGTCAGGCAGTACCTGACTCCCCGGCCCGGATGAAATATGTGGGAGATGGCTGCCGGGAGTACTCGGCCGGGTCCTTCTTTTTACTAGGGACCTGCGGCGTGCGCGGGTCATCTCTCCGCCCGCACCCTGCTTTCACGATGACTGGAAAAGCACTAAAGATAATGTCTAACAAACAATCTTCCCTTGGATGTAAAAGACTATGGTCTAGCTTGTCTGACGATAGTGATAGTGGTGTATTAAGTAGCACGGACAAATTTTTCGTTGTTCGTTGTGTTGCAGAAGAAGGGTCGCTATCAAAAGTTTCCCCCTTCATTATTAACAGGTCTGTGCAGTCGGTTTGTGGCTCGCCGCATTCAATTAAAAAACTAAGGAATGGTACTTTGTTAATTGAAACAACGTCTGCGAAGCAAAGTAGCAGCGTTGTTAAAATTACACAAATTGGAAGTACAACAGTCACTGTAGAACCGCACAGATCCCTCAACTCATCTCGAGGAGTGGTTTACTCTCGAGATATACAAGATATGTCTGAGGCTGAGTTATTGGAGGAGCTTACCTCCCAGAGAGTGACGCAAGTCAAAAGAGTTATGCGTCGGGAAAATGGAATTGATGTCGGTACCCCGACACTTATCATAACATTTTCCACCCCTCAACCTCCGGATCGCCTTAAGTTGGGTTACTTGTCTGTTCGAGTGAGACCGTATGTCCCAAACCCTCTGCGCTGTTTTCAGTGCCAGGAATACGGACATACGAAAACAAACTGCAAGAAACCTGCGATATGCGCAAAGTGCAGTTCACCTGACCACTTAGATAGCGAATGCACTTCTGAAAAAGAACTATGTGCAAACTGTAAAGGAAGTCATTCAGCAAGGTCTCGGGAATGCCCCAAGTATAAAGAAGAACGGGAAATTCAGAAAATTTCGTCTGAACAGAAGCTTTCCTTTCCCGCTGCCCGGAGTGAGTACAGAAAACTAAATAGCATTCGAAATGCAGTCCAGCCTGACATTTCGTTTGCAGCTGCAACTAGTGTTCAGCCTCGTGTGTCTGGTGAGTGCTCGTCATGCGTTGAGTTGAAGAGTGTTGTTGAGAACCTCACTAAACAGGTTGCTTCCCTAACTTCTGCACTTAAAGCGTTATTAAGCACCAAGCAAACAGAAATTGGTTCAAAGAGCTCAGTGTCTCAAGTGTGTAACCTTTCTGCGACGCAGAGTACAAAAGCTCAGCTGTCAAGTAAGACAGCCTCTACCTCAAAGGGAAAACCCCTTTCAGTATCCAAGACGCTTCCAGCGGAAGCGTCTAAATTTCTAAAATCTCCTCCGTCTGGGTCCAAGATCCACGATATGATAGGAGATTCATCGGCCCTAGAAAAGGGCTTTATACAAGTAAAAGGGAAAAAAGGGAAGGAGAAAATTGTGTTTGAAACGTAACTCCTCCGTTGCGAAATACCCTTTAATAGTTTAATTCAATGGAATGTTCGCGGGATCCGGTCTAGGTATGAAGATATAAAGATATTGATCCGGGATAAGTGTCCGTTTGCGCTTTGCCTGCAAGAGACGATGTTACAACCTGATATCCGATTATCCTTTCGTGGATACGAAATGTTTAGGAAAGATTCCCTGCATGGTGGCCCTGGTGATGGGGTTGCAATATTACTTCACCAGTCAATGCAAGGGATAAGTCTGGATATCCAAACGGATATTCAGGCTGTAGCAATCAGGATAACTGTCCCGGTGTCGGTTTGCGTGTGTAATGTTTATTTACCACCAAACACAGACATTTCATACCTAGCCATGAGAGAATTGCTGGAACAGTTACCAGCTCCATATATCATCTTAGGAGATTTCAATGGTCACCATTATTCTTGGGGCTCCTCACTGTGCAATGGTAGAGGTCACATGGTGGAGAGGGTCCGGAGTGATTTAGACTTATGTCTATTGAACGATGGATCTGAAACATTCATGTCATCCTCAACAGGATCCTGGTCGTGCTTGGACCTTACTTTCTGTAGCCCGTCCATTGTTCCAAGGTTGATGTGGAGAGTACTGCCAGACCTGTATGGAAGTGATCACCGACCGGTGGTGGTCGAATTTTTTGACTACCAGCCTGTCGATGACCTTCCGAAACGATGGATTGAAAAGCTTGCACGGTGGGATGAGTTTTCAAGTTTAATGGAATCTGAATATGAAGATGATGATGATGCACGAAAGCTGTTGTCTTCCTTTGTAGAGAGGATGTCTGCAGCAGCTGCCCAGAGCATTCCTAAAACATCGGGAAAAGCACGGCGTCCGCCGGTACCTTGGTGGAATGATCGTTGTAAGGAGGCTCTTCGGGACCGCCGTAGGGCCCTGCGCATTTTTAGTCGCAGACCTACGGATGCAAACCTGGAAGCGTACCGAAGAGCTCGGGCCTGCTGTAGGCGTGTCTTTCTTGAGAGTAAGAGGGAGTCGTGGAGCCGTTACGTTGGAGATATTAGCAGGAGTACCCCTGTGACAACGGTATGGAGAAAACTGCGTTCGGTATGTGGAAGGACGTCTCCACATCGAATCGCAGGGTTGCAAGCTGACGGTTCTGTGATCACATCACAGTCCGACATCGCTAACGTGATTGGTTCCTTCTTTAAATCAGCTTCCCTCACGTCTTCATATTCAGTACAGTTTCAAAATTATAAGAAAACCATTGAATCTCTTCCTTTCTTTATAGCGGACTCGAATGATCCTCTAAACATTCCTTTCTCATTGCCTGAGCTTAGAAAAGCGCTCAAAGTATCTCGAAATACCTCACCTGGAGGAGATGAAATTACACTTTCGATGATAGCGCATTTACCGGATTCTGGGTTAAGGCAACTCCTACATGTTTTTAATAAAATATACGCTTCTAGAAAGCTTCCAAAAACTTGGAAAGAAGCAATTGTTGTTCCGATCCTCAAACCTGGTAAAGATAAAACATTGGCCTCCAACTACCGTCCCATTTCCTTGACAAGTGTTGTTTGTAAGGTCATGCAAAGAATGGTGAACAGTCGTCTCATGTGGTATCTGGAAAAGAATAACTTCCTCGCTCCTGAACAGAGCGGTTTTCGGAGAGGGAGGTCTTCGACAGACCACTTGGTGGCCCTTGAGACGGCTGTCTGCAATGCGTTTGCATTGCGGCAGCGCCTCGTTGCCGTATTCTTTGATTTAAAAAAAGCATATGATACAGCTTGGCGACGAGGTATCCTCAATACCTTGCGGGATTGGGGCATCGCTGGAAACATGTTGGCCTTCATCAAGGACTTTCTAGATGAACGATCGTTCCGTGTAAGGGTTGGTCAGTGTCTGTCCGACAGGTTTGACTTGGAAAATGGTATACCGCAAGGAAGTGTAATTAGTTGTACCCTATTTGCGGTTGCCATAAACAATATTGTGAAAAGTTGCGTATACCCTGTTAAATGTTCGTTGTTTGTTGATGATTTTGCAATATATGTTGCATCTAGAAATGTTGTCTCAGCTGAACGAGCTCTACAGCTAACTATATACCGTCTTGAAGAATGGTCACGGCAGACTGGCTTTAGTTTTTCTCCTGAGAAGACTAAATGCATTCAGTTTTGCCGAATACGGACTGATAATGTTCCAAGACTGTATTTAATGGGTCAGCATATCGAAGTTAGCACTGAAATCAGGTTCTTAGGTGTTGTATTCGACAAGAGACTTACATGGGTTCCGCATATTAAAGACCTACGGGCTAGGTGCTTAAAGGTGGTTGATATTCTGCGTGTTCTTACAGGTACAGGTTGGGGTGCTGATAGATCATGTATGATAAGGTTCTACAAGGCTCTAGTGCGATCACGTATAGATTATGGCGCTGTAGCCTACTCATCTGCTACTTCCACTTCTCTGAGAATGCTTGACACAGTCCACAATTCATGTTTACGATTATCTACAGGTGCTTTCCGTTCTAGCCCTGTTGTCAGCATCTTAGTTGAAAGTGGAGAAATGTCGTTATTCAGACGTCGCCAGCAGCTTCTATTGACGTACTTCGCCAAGTTGAAAGCTAGACCTTACCATTTCTTGCATGACATCATTCTCAACAACCCGTGTCATGATTTGCATCTGATGAACACCCGACAACCTTCACCATTCGGTGTAAGAGCGTTGGAGATATGCAACAACCTTGATATTGCGATTCCTCGTGTCTACCCATGTAATTCTTGTCTATTTCCACCCTGGACCATCGCTCAGTTACACTTTAACTTTGAGATGAGTAAATACTCAAAGGCAGGCACAAGCTCTGTGGTGTTTAATAGCATTTTCAGTGAGTTAGTTGAAGCTATTAAACCATCTACGGTTGTATACACTGATGGATCAAAGTCGGATGTTGGAGTTGGTTGCTCGTTTGTTGCTAATGGGAGAACCTATTTGTTTGGATTACCTGCGGGAACCAGTATTTACACGGCTGAACTTTATGCTATCAGCAAAGCTCTTTCTGTAGTCTGTGTGCGTGGGCGTCGGGTGTTGGTGTGCACTGATTCGCTCAGTGCTCTCCAGTCGATTAGTGATGTGTATTCACGCCACCCGCTAGTTGTGGACGTCCTCGGCACTGTGAAGGAGCTGAATGATAGAGGAGTAAGCGTTGTTTTCTGCTGGGTTCCGGGTCATGCTGGAATCCCGGGAAATGAGGCTGCTGATTTGGCCGCTAAGGAGGCAGCTCGCCAACCGGCCTTCACGCAATATCTGACTGTGTCAGATTTCGTGGGCCTGGTGAAGCGTGTCACCACTGATTCCTGGCAGGTAGAATGGACTGGCTCCCATGGCAACAAGCTTCGTGAAATAAAAGATAATGTTAAGCCCTGGGATACGTCACTGAGGAAGAACAGAAGGGAAGAAGTTGTTATCGCGCGACTTAGAATTGGGCACACCAGATTAACCCATGGGTATCTCATGACGTCTGGTGATGCTCCAATTTGTGGCAGATGCGATTGTCCTTTGACAGTCAAACATGTTTTAGTAGATTGCATCTGCTACGCAGCTCTGCGTCGGCGATTCAAGATTCCCTCGGAATTAAGGTATATACTCGGTGACGAAAGCCCTATTTTGGACGTGGCTATAAAATTTTTACGATCGATTGGTGTATACAACAGTGTCTAATATATGTCCTATTAGTGTTACCATATAGTTTATGTTTTATATTAGTTATAAGTTTATATTTATATTATGGCTGTGTTCATATTATGTGGCCCCTTTACAGCCTTTTGTGATGTCTGTGATATTTTCTTTTTTAAATGTAGTATTTTATTTATTTTTGGTTGTGATACTAGTTTTTAAGATTTTAATTACATATATGTTAATGTTGTTTCTGTGTTTATTTTTCTAGCTGTGATATTAATTTTAAGTTTATGTGTGTATTTCTTTTTTGTGTTTTTAGCGTTTTTTATTAGCCTGTGATGTCTGTGATATTAGTCTATAAGATTTTTAACTATTATGTATGTATATGTATATATGTGTATATATATATATAAAAGGCGTTCTGCACTCGGGCTTTTTACACCCTTGTGTAGAACAACAGGCGATGATAACCTCGCCGAGGTTTTTCGCCTTTAAAAAAAAAAAAAAAAAAAAAAAAATAATTTGATCTATTAACGCTAACTAACAATGAAGTTTCATACCTTGCCATGAGAGAATTACTGGAACAGTTACCAGCTCCATATATCGTCCTAGGAGATTTCAATGGTCACCATTATTCTTGGGGCTCCTCACTGTGCAATGGTAGAGGTCACATGGTGGAGAGGGTCCGGAGTGATTTAGACTTATGTCTATTGAACGATGGATCTGAAACATTCATGTCATCCTCAACAGGATCCTGGTCGTGCTTGGACCTTACTTTCTGTAGCCCGTCCCTTGTACCACGGTTGTTGTGGAGAGTACTGCCAGACCTGTACGGAAGTGATCATCGACCGGTGGTGGTCGAGTTTTTTGACTACCAGTCTGTCGATGACCTTCCAAAACGATGGATAGAGAAGCTTGCACGGTGGAATGAGTTTTCAAGTTTGATGGAATCTGAATATGAAGATGATGATGATGCACGAAGCCTGTTGTCTTCCTTTGTGGAGAGGATGTCTGCAGCAGCTGCCCAGAGCATTCCTAAAACATCGGGTAAAGCGCGGCGGCCGCCGGTGCCTTGGTGGAATAATCGGTGTAAGGAGGCTCTTCAGGACCGCCGTAGGGCCCTGCGAATTTTTAGTCGCAGACCTACGGATGCTAACCTGGAAGCTTACCGAAGAGCTCGGGCCTGCTGTAGGCGTATCTCTCTGGAGAGTAAGAGACAGTCGTGGAGCCGTTATGTTGCAGATATTAATAGGAGTACCCCTGTGACAACGGTGTGGAGAAAACTGCGGTCCGTTTGTGGAAGGATGTCTCCGCACCGAATTGCAGGGTTGCAAACTGACGGTTCCGTGATTACGTCACCAATCGACATTGCGAATGCAATTGGTTCTTCGTTAAGATCAGCGTCTCTCACGTCTTCATATTCAATTCAATTTCAAAATCATAAGCATACCATTGAATCTCTTCCTTTTCATATAGCGGAGGCAAATGATCCTCTGAACATTCCTTTTTCAATGCCTGAACTAAGAAAAGCGCTCAAAGTTTCTCGAAATACCTCGCCTGGAGGAGATGAAATTTAACTTTCGATGATAGCGCATTTACCAGACTCCGGATTAAGGCAACTCCTACATATTTTTAATAAAATATACGCTTCTAGAAAGCTTCCAGAATCTTATAAAGAAGCAATTGTTGTCCCGATCCTCAAACCTGGCAAAGATAAAATGTTGACCTCCAGATATCGCCCCATCTCTCTGACAAGTGTTGTATGTAAGGTGATGGAAAGAATGGTGAATAGTCGTCTCATGTGGTATCTGTTTTTTTTTTTTTTTTTTTAAAGGCGAAAAACCTTGGCGAGGTTATCATCGCCTGTTGTTCTACACAAGGGTGTACAAAGCCCGAGTGTAGAACGCCATTTTTTTTTTTTTATATATATATGAAATATCTAAAATCTTATAATCTAGTATCACAGACAGGCTAAAAAAACGCTAAAAACACAAAAAACATACACACATAAACTTAAACTTAATATCACAGTTAGAAAAGAAAACACAAAAATGACATTGACACTTATGTAATTAAAATCTTAAGAACTAGTATCACAACCAAAAAAGTAAAAAATTACATAAAAAAAAAGAAAAATATCACAGACATAAAAGATCACAAAAGGCTGTAAAGGGGCCATATAATAAAAACACAGACATTTGAATGTAAACGTTAGGGTAAAACTAATAGGACATTAGACACTGTTGTATACACTGATGGATCTTAAAAATTTCAAAGCCGCGTCCAAAATAGGGGTTTCGTCACCGAGTATATTCCTTATGTCAGAGGGAATCTTGAATCGTCGACGCAGAGCTGCGTAGCAGACGCAATCAACCAATACATGTGTGACTGTCAAAGGACAATCGCACCTGCCACAAACTGGAGCATCACCAGACGTCATGAGATACCCATGGGTAAATCTGGTGTGCCCAATTCTAAGTCGCGCGATGACAACCTCTTCTCTTCTGTTCTTCCTCAGTGACGTAGGCCAAGGCTTAACAATAGGTTTTATTTCTCGTAGTTTGTTGCCATGAGAGCCAGTCCATTCTACCTGCCAGGAATCCGTGATGACCCGCTTCACCAGACTCACAAAATCAGACATAGTCAGATATCGCGTGAAAGCCGGTTGACGAGCCGCCTCCTTAGCGGCCAAATCAGCAGCCTCATTTCCCGGGATTCCAGCATGACCCGGAACCCAGCCGAAAACAACGCTTACTCCTCTATCATTCAGCTCCTTCACAGTGCCGAGGACGTCCACAACTAGCGGGTGGCGTGAATACACATCACTAATCGACTGGAGAGCACTGAGCGAATCAGTGCACACCAACACCCGACGCCCACGCACACAGACTACAGAAAGAGCTTTGCTAATAGCATAAAGTTCAGCCGTGTAAATACTAGTTCCCGCAGGTAATCCAAACAAATAGGTTCTCCCATTAGCAACAAACGAGCAACCAACTCCAACATCCGACTTTGATCCATCAGTGTATACAACCGTAGATGGTTTAATAGCTTCAACTAACTCACTGAAAATGCTATTAAACACCACAGAGCTTGTGCCTGCCTTTGAGTATTTACTTATCTCAAAGTTAAAGTGTAACTGAGCGATGGTCCAGGGTGGAAATAGACAAGAATTACATGGGTAGACACGAGGAATCGCAATATCAAGGTTGTTGCATATCTCCAACGCTCTTACACCGAATGGTGAAGGTTGTCGGGCGTTCATCAGATGCAAATCATGACACGGGTTGTTGAGAATGATGTCATGCAAGAAATGGTAAGGTCTAGCTTTCAACTTGGCAAAGTACGTCAATAGAAGCTGCTGGCGACGTCTGAATAACGACATTTCTCCACTTTCAACTAAGATGCTGACAACAGGGCTAGAACGGAAAGCACCTGTAGATAATCGTAAACATGAATTGTGGACTGTGTCAAGCATTCTCAGAGAAGTGGAAGTAGCAGATGAGTAGGCTACAGCGCCATAATCTATACGTGATCGCACTAGAGCCTTGTAGAACCTTATCATACATGATCTATCAGCACCCCAACCTGTACCTGTAAGAACACGCAGAATATCAACCACCTTTAAGCACCTAGCCCGTAGGTCTTTAATATGCGGAACCCATGTAAGTCTCTTGTCGAATACAACACCTAAGAACCTGATTTCAGTGCTAACTTCGATATACTGACCCATTAAATACAGTCTTGGAACATTATCAGTCCGTATTCGGCAAAACTGAATGCATTTAGTCTTCTCAGGAGAAAAACTAAAGCCAGTCTGCCGTGACCATTCTTCAAGACGGTATATAGTTAGCTGTAGAGCTCGTTCAGCTGAGACAACATTTCTAGATGCAACTATATTGCAAAATCATCAACAAACAACGAACATTTAACAGGGTATACGCAACTTTTCACAATATTGTTCATGGCAACCGCAAATAGGGTACAACTAATTACACTTCCTTGCGGTATACCATTTTCCAAGTCAAACCTGTCGGACAGACACTGACCAACCCTTACACGGAACGATCGTTCATCTAGAAAGTCCTTGATGAAGGCCAACATGTTTCCAGCGATGCCCCAATCCCGCAAGGTATTGAGGATACCTCGTCGCCAAGCCGTATCATATGCTTTTTTCAAATCAAAGAATACGGCAACGAGGCGCTGCCGCAATGCAAACGCATTGCAGACAGCCGTCTCAAGGGCCACCAAGTGGTCTGTCGAAGACCTCCCTCTCCGAAAACCGCTCTGTTCAGGAGCGAGGAAGTTATTCTTTTCCAGATACCACATGAGACGACTGTTCACCATTCTTTCCATGACCTTACAAACAACACTTGTCAAGGAAATGGGACGGTAGTTGGAGGCCAATGTTTTATCTTTACCAGGTTTGAGGATCGGAACAACAATTGCTTCTTTCCAAGTTTTTGGAAGCTTTCTAGAAGCGTATATTTTATTAAAAACATGTAGGAGTTGCCTTAACCCAGAATCCGGTAAATGCGCTATCATCGAAAGTGTAATTTCATCTCCTCCAGGTGAGGTATTTCGAGATACTTTGAGCGCTTTTCTAAGCTCAGGCAATGAAAAAGGAATGTTTAGAGGATCATTCGAGTCCGCTATAAAGAAAGGAAGAGATTCAATGGTTTTCTTATAATTTTGAAACTGTACTGAATATGAAGACGTGAGGGAAGCTGATTTAAAGAAGGAACCAATCACGTTAGCGATGTCGGACTGTGATGTGATCACAGAACCGTCAGCTTGCAACCCTGCGATTCGATGTGGAGACGTCCTTCCACATACCGAACGCAGTTTTCTCCATACCGTTGTCACAGGGGTACTCCTGCTAATATCTCCAACGTAACGGCTCCACGACTCCCTCTTACTCTTAAGAAAGACACGCCTACAGCAGGCCCGAGCTCTTCGGTACGCTTCCAGGTTTGCATCCGTAGGTCTGCGACTAAAAATGCGCAGGGCCCTACGGCGGTCCCGAAGAGCCTCCTTACAACGATCATTCCACCAAGGTACCGGCGGACGCCGTGCTTTTCCTGATGTTTTAGGAATGCTCTGGGCAGCTGCTGCAGACATCCTCTCTACAAAGGAAGACAACAGCTTTCGTGCATCATCATCATCTTCATATTCAGATTCCATTAAACTTGAAAACTCATCCCACCGTGCAAGCTTTTCAATCCATCGTTTCGGAAGGTCATCGACAGGCTGGTAGTCAAAAAATTCGACCACCACCGGTCGGTGATCACTTCCATACAGGTCTGGCAGTACTCTCCACATCAACCTTGGAACAATGGACGGGCTACAGAAAGTAAGGTCCAAGCACGACCAGGATCCTGTTGAGGATGACATGAATGTTTCAGATCCATCGTTCAATAGACATAAGTCTAAATCACTCCGGACCCTCTCCACCATGTGACCTCTACCATTGCACAGTGAGGAGCCCCAAGAATAATGGTGACCATTGAAATCTCCTAAGATGATATATGGAGCTGGTAACTGTTCCAGCAATTCTCTCATGGCTAGGTATGAAATGTCTGTGTTTGGTGGTAAATAAACATTACACACGCAAACCGACACCGGGACAGTTATCCTGATTGCTACAGCCTGAATATCCGTTTGGGTATCCAGACTTATCCCTTGCATTGACTGGTGAAGTAATATTGCAACCCCATCACCAGGGCCACCATGCAGGGAATCTTTCCTAAACATTTCGTATCCACGAAAGGATAATCGGATATCAGGTTGTAACATCGTCTCTTGCAGGCAAAGCGCAAACGGACACTTATCCCGGATCAATATCTTTATATCTTCATACCTAGACCGGATCCCGCGAACATTCCATTGAATTAAACTATTAAAGGGTATTTCGCAACGGAGGAGTTACGTTTCAAACACAATTTTCTCCTTCCCTTTTTTCCCTTTTACTTGTATAAAGCCCTTTTCTAGGGCTGATGAATCTCCTATCATATCGTGGATCTTGGACCCAGACGTAGGAGATTTTAAAAATTTAGACGCTTCCGCTGGAAGCGTCTTGGATACTAAAAGGGGTTTTCCCTTTGAGGTAGAGGCTGTCTTACTTGACAGCTGAGCTTTTGTACTCTGCGTCGCAGAAAGGTTACACACTTGAGACACTGAGCTCTTTGAACCAATTTCTGTTTGCTTGGTGCTTAATAACGCTTTAAGTGCAGAAGTTAGGGAAGCAACCTGTTTAGTTAGGTTCTCAACAACACTTTTCAACTCTACGCATGACGAGCACTCACCAGACACACGAGACTGAACACTAGTTGCAGCTGCAAACGAAATGTCAGGCTGGACTGCATTTCGGATGCTATTTAGTTTTCTGTACTCGCTCCGGGCAGCGGGAAAGGAAAGCTTCTGTTCAGACGAAATTTTCTGAATTTCCCGTTCTTCTTTATACTTAGGGCATTCCCGAGACCTTGCTGAATGACTTCCTTTACAGTTTGCACATAGTTCTTTTTCAGAAGTCCATTCGCTATCTAAGTGGTCAGGTGAACTGCACTTTGCGCATATCGCAGGTTTTTTGCAGTTAGTTTTCGTATGTCCGTATTCCTCGCACTGAAAACAGCGCAGAGGGTTTGGGACATACGGTCTCACTCGAACAGACAAGTAACCCAACTTAAGACGATCAGGAGGTTGAGGGGTGGAAAATGTTATGATAAGTGTCGGGGTACCGACATCAATTCCATTTTCCCGACGCGTAACTCTTTTGACTTGCGTCACTCTCTGGGAGGTAAGCTCCTCCAATAACTCAGCCTCAGACATATCTTCTATGTCTCGAGAGTAAACCACTCCTCGAGATGAGTTGAGGGATCTGTGCGGTTCTACAGTGACTGTAGTACTTCCTATTTGTGTAATTTTAACAACGCTGCTACTTTGCTTCGCAGACGTTGTTTCAATTAACAAAGTACCATTCCTTAGTTTTTTAATTGAATGTGGCGAGCCACAAACCGACTGCACAGACCTGTTAATAATGAAGGGGGAAACTTTTGATAGCGACCCTTCTTCTGCAACACAACGAACAACGAAAAATTTGTCCGTGTTACTTAATACACCACTGTTATCACTATCGTCAGACAAGCTAGACCATAGTCTTTTAAATCCAAGGTAAGATTGTTTGTTAGACATTATCTTTAGTGCTTTTCCAGTCATCGTGAAAGCAGGGTGCGGGCGGAGAGATGACCCGCGCACGCCGCAGGTCCCTAGTAAAAAGAAGGACCCGGCCGAGTACTCCCGGCAGCCATCTCCCACATATTTCATCCGGGCCGGGGAGTCAGGTACTGCCTGACCCACTGATACCGACGTCCCAGAGGCTCGCACGCAGCAGTAAGAGCTCCGACACTCTTACCCATGGTCCACTTCTTGCCACAGTACCGAAGCGACTGGAAGGGCTAAAGGATGGCGCAAAGCCTCGGCAGAGCAAGCTCACAGCAGCACAACCACAGTCCAGACCTTCCAATCCGGAAAGGGTTACGCACGACCAGCCCGCATCCCATCCTCGCCAGCATTATAAATGTGTGTAAGAAAACTTTGTGTATGTGTTGTGTGTAGGGTATGTAAATGTGTGTGTTGAAAGAAAGTGTGGTGTGTGTGATGTAGTATTTATGTTGTGTGTAGTGTAAGAGCAACCTGTGTATAGTTTTGAAATAAGGTTAGCTCTTAGCTGGGGTCCCGGTGTTGCCACACCCGAACACCCACATATATATGCATGGACAAGCATTCATATATATAAGAATGGGTGCCCCCTGGGGGCCATGTGGTATCTGGAAAAAAATGACTTCCTCGCTCCTGAACAGAGCGGTTTTCGGAGAGGGAGGTCTTCGACAGACCACTTGGTGGCCCTTGAGACGGCTATCTGCAATGCGTTTGCATTGCGGCAGCGCCTCGTTGCCGTATTCTTTGATTTGAAAAAAGCATATGATACGGCTTGGCGACGAGGTATTCTTAATACCTTGCGGGAGTGGGGCATCGCTGGGAACATGTTGGCCTTCATTAAAGACTTTCTGGATGACCGATCATTTCGTGTAAGGGTTGGTCAGAGTTTGTCAAACAGGTTTGATTTGGAAAATGGTATACCGCAGGGGAGTGTAATTAGTTGTACCCTATTTGCGGTTGCCATTAACAATATTGTGAAAAGTTGCGTATACCCTGTTAAATGTTCGTTGTTTGTAGATGATTTTGCGATTTGTGTTGCATCTAGAAATGTTGTTTCAGCTGAACGAGCCCTACAGCTTACTATATACCGTCTTGAGGAATGGTCACGGCAGACTGGCTTTAGTTTTTCTCCTGAGAAGACTAAATGCATTCAGTTTTGCCGAATACGGACTGATAATGTTCCAAGACCAAGATCAATGTTCCAAGATTAAATACATTTAATGGGTCAGGATATCGAAGTTAGCACTGAAATCAGGTTTCTAGGTGTTATATTCGACAAAAGACTTACATGGGTTCCGCATATAAAAGACCTACGGGCTAGGTGCTTAAAGGTGGTTGATATTCTGCGTGTTCTTACAGGTACATGTTGGGGAGCTGATAGATCATGTATGATAAGGTTCTACAAAGCTCTAGTGCGATCACGTATAGATTATGGCGCTGTAGCGTACTCATCTGCTACTCCCACTTTGCTGAGAATGCTTGACACGATCCACAATTCATGTTTACGATTGTCTACAGGTGCTTTTCGTTCCAGCCCTGTTGTCAGCATCTTAGTTGAAACATGAGAAATGTCGTTACACAGACGTCGCCAGCAGCTTATATTGACGTACTTTGCCAAGTTGAAAGCTAGACCTTATCATTTTTTGCATGACATCATTCTCAACAACCCTTGTCATGATTTGCATCTGATGAATGCCCGATTGCCTTCACCATTCGGTGTAAGAGCGTTGGAGATACGCAATAACCTCGATATTGCGATGCCCCGTGTCTACCCGAGTAATTCGTGTCTATTTCCACCCTGGACTATCGCTCAGTTACACTTTAACTTTGAAATGTGTAAATACTCAAAGGCAGACACAAGTTCTGTGGTATTTAATAGCATTTTCAGTGAGTTAGTCGAAGCTATTAAACCATCTACGGTTGTATACACTGATGGATCAAAGTCGGATGTTGGAGTTGGTTGCTCGTTTGTTGCCAATGGGAGAACCTATTTGTTTGGATTACCTGCGGGAACCAGTGTTTACACGGCTGAACTTTATGCTATTAGTAAAGCTCTGTCTGTAGTCTGTGTGCGTGGGCGTCGGGTGTTGGTGTGCACTGATTCGCTCAGTGCCCTGCAGTCAATTAGTGATATATATTCACGCCACCCGCTAGTTGCAGATGTCCACGGCACCGTGAAGCAGCCTAACGATAGAGGAGTAAGCGTTGTTTTCTGCTGGGTTCCGGGTCATGCTGGAATCTCGGGAAATGAGGCTGCTGATTTGGCCGCTAAGGAGGCGGCACGCCAACCGGCCTTCACGCAATATCTGACTGTGTCAGATTTCGTGGGCCTGGTGAAGCGTGTCATCACTGATTCCTGGCAGGTAGAATGGACTGGCTCTCATGGCAACAAGCTTCGTGAAATAAAAGATAATGTTAAGCCCTGGGATACGTCACTGAGGAAGAACAGAAGGGAAGAAGTTGTCATCGCGCGACTTAGAATTGGGCACACCAGATTAACTTATGGGTATCTCATGACGTCTGGTGATGCTCCAATTTGTGGCAGATGCGATTGTCCTCTGACAGTCAAACA
This sequence comes from Catonia carolina, assembly GCA_035578175.1. Taxonomy (NCBI): domain Eukaryota; kingdom Metazoa; phylum Arthropoda; class Insecta; order Hemiptera; family Achilidae; genus Catonia; species Catonia carolina. The sequence continues at coordinate 320,152,443 of JAQMRL010000001.1, read as the reverse complement.
TGTTTAATTGATTGCGTCTGCTACGCAGCTCTGCGTCGGCGATTCAAGATTCCCTCTGAATTAAGGTGTATACTCGGTGATGAAAGCCCCATTTTGGACGTGGCTTTAAAATTTTTACGATCCATTAGTGTGTACAACAGTGTCTGACAGTCTGCGGTGTTTCAATGTTTTATATGTGTAAATAGTTTTTATTCTATAGTATATATTCTTATATTAGTTGTAAGTTGTATATATATATGTCTGTGTTTTTATTATGAGGCCCCTTTACAGCCTTTTGCGACGTCCTGTCTGTGATATTTTTTATTTTTAATGTAATTTTTAATTTTTTTTGGTTGTGATACTAGTTTTTAAGATTTTAATTATATAAGTGTCAATGTTATTATTGTCATTTATTCTGACTGTGATATTAGGTTTACGTTTATGTGTATATGTTTTTGTGTTTTTTAGCGTTTTTTTTTTTTTTTATTTAATTTGTCTGTGATATTAGATTATAAGATATTAAGTATTATATATATATATATATATATATATATATATATATATATAAAAGGCGTTCTGCACTCGGGCTTTTTTACACCCTTCTGTAGAACAGCAGGCGATAATAACCTCGCTAAGGTTTTTCGCCTTAAAAAAAAAAAAAAATCAATTTTTACATAATAGCGCCAATTATGATGCTCATTTCATAATTCGCCAGTTGGGGTGTGATATACGGAACATAAATGTAATTCCAAACTCAACTGAAAAATTTATTTCGTTCACTAAACGAACAGCCAATGAAATTTCATTAAGATTTTTAGATTCATATAAATTTATTAATTATCCGCTCGAGGCGTTAGCGAAAAATTTACCAAACGATCACTTTCACCATGTTCGAAAACATTTTCATTCGGATGATATGAGCTATGTAACTAGAAAGGGTGTTTACCCATATGAATACACTGACGCTGTTGAACGATTGAATGAAACAGAGTTCCCACCGATAGATAAATTTTATAGTAAATTAACAGGTGAAAATATATCGGAAAACGATTATCAACATGCCATTAATGTATGGAATCATTTTAAAATTAAAACTTTAGGTGAATATAGTAAATTATATTTAAAAATCGATGTGCTTTTATTAGCAGACATTTTCGAATATTTTAGGAAATTATGTATAGAATCTTATAAATTGGATTGCACCCACTATTATACACTTCCCGGATTTAGTTTTGATGCCATGTTATATTTCACACAAATTGAATCAGAATTACCAACCGATGTCGATAAACATTTAATGATTAAAAAGGGAATTCGCGGAAGAATTTCGATGTGTGTTAAACGTCATGCGATAGCCAACAATAAATATATACTGAAACATATGACCCATCAAAACCATCTACTTATTTAACATATATTGACGCAAATAATTATATGGGTTTGCTTTAAGTAACTATTTACCATACTCAAAATTTGAGTGGGTGAAAAATGTAGAAAATTTTGATGTGATGTCAAAAGCGGACGATGGTGAAACTGGATATATACTCGAAGTCGATGTTGATTATCCTGAAAGTCTGCATGATTTAGACAATGATTTTCCATTTTTCCCCGAAAATAAATGTCCTAATTCAAAACAAAAGAAATTAATTACAACACTTGAACCAAAAACAAACTATGTCTGTCATTTTCATAATTTAAAACAAGCCATTACACATGGTTTAAAATTGAACAAAATTCACAGAATATTAAAATTTGCCCAACGGGATTGGATGAAACCTTATGTGCTTTTTAACACGCAGAAAAGAGCTGTGGCCAAAAATGCGTTTGAAAAAGATTTTTATAAACTTCTTAACAATTCTGTTTTTGGAAAAACAATGGAAAATGTAAGAAAACATATAAATCTGGAACTAATAAGTTGTCCGAAAAAAATGCAAAAATCTATAAATAAAATTAATTTTAAAGATCGAATAATTTACAATGAAAACCTATGCGCGGTCCAGTTAAACAAATTAAAGGTGTTATTAAATAAACCAATTTATGTCGGCTTTACTGTGTTAGAACTCAGCAAAAAGTTGATGTATTATTTTCATTATGATATCATGAAACAGTATTACGGTGAGAATTTAAGTCTATTGTATACCGACACCGATAGTCTCTTTTACCAGGTGCATACTGATGATTTTTATAAAGATATAAATGATTCACACTTGAACCCTTTTTTCGATTTATCAGACTATCCGAGAAATCATCTCCTGTATTCAGAAAAAAATAAAAAAGTTATGGGTAAATTTAAGGATGAATGTAATGGTATACCAATAATAGAATTTGTAGGATTACGGTCGAAATTGTACACATTTCGTTACTTACTCGACAAAGAGGTTGTTGTAAAAAAAGCTAAAGGTATTAAAAAAATGTAGTAAAGAAAAATATAATGTTCGAAGACTATAAAAATTGTTTATTTTCAAAAAATAAAATAAAAGATGAAAAACTTGACATAGCTAATTATAGGAAAATGTACTTGTTCAGATCTAAAGAGCACAACATATCCACCGTGGAATGTAATAAATTCGCTTTAAGTAGATATGATGATAAGCGAGTAATACAACATGATAATATAAACACAATTGCATATGGACACTACTCAATTAAAAACAAGTGAATTTTAGTAATTGGTGATCAGATGTGGAGGGGGAAATAAGATTAAAAAATTTTTAAAACCGATTTCACACAAATTATTCGATTACTAGAAATCATGGAAGGCGGTTGTGAGTGCGGTGCTTATATTTCATCAACCCAGTGGCTAATACAACTAGTACCCGGCGGTGTTATAAATACAGCGTATGAGTTGAGTGTTCAATTGGCAAATTATATCGATCAACACGAATCCGCAAATTTTTTCATTAATCATAGTGATAATGAACAGTGTGAAAATGTTTTAGTTGAGTTTTCAAACTCAGTTTGTGTTTGCGGCATTGAAAAAATGTTAAAAAATGCACCATTTTTTTCCATGGTTACTATTTGATATAATTGTATAGATTTGAAAAAAAATTCAAAATGTACTAATTGTTTTTGTCAATAAAAAATTGTTAAAAAATTTAATTTAATTTTTATTTATTTGTAGATATAAAAAATTATCTCTGTTAGTTCACATAATTTAATTTAGTTGCAGTCATGAAAGCGGTAATATATTCTTTTCTCATAGCGCTTTGTGCGCATAATATTAATGCAAATAATTATACGATTGCATTAAATTATCTACAGAACTATGGTTTTATGGGTAAGGACAATCTAGTTGATGATGTAAGTTTTCAGACATCATTGAACATGTTCCAAGAATTTTATAAATTAAACATTACTAATGGAATCATATCTGATGATGTAATAGAGTTGATGAAAAAACCCAGATGTGGTATGAGTGATATTATTGCATATTATAGTGTAAAACCGGTTGTGTGGCAACATAGGAATCTAACTTGGCACTTTGCCCTGGCCACCGCCGATGTGCTTAGTGTAACAAGGAGAGCGTTTGATCAATGGTCAACGCATTCGGGTTTAACATTTACACATAATAAAACACATCCTAATATATTAATTTCGTTCAAACGTTTACAGCATAAATTTGAAGATTATAATAAAACTAGTTGTATGTTTCCTTTTGATGGTAAAGGATTTATATTGGGTCACGCATATTATCCTACTTCGCCCGAATCTATAGTTGAAATTCATATCGATGCTGATGAATATTGGTCCACCGAAATTGATATAAGCAACACGGAACAAAACAGTTTGTATGCGGTTCTACTACATGAAATCGGGCATGGATTAGGTTTTGAGCATTCGCAAAATAAAGATTCAGTTATGTACGCTTTATATTCTGAAAAACAATTGGAATTGGGTGTCGATGATATTGAAGCAGTTCAGTATGCCTATGGAAAACCACCATCACCACCTCCTTCATCAACAACTGTAAAAGAAACAGCAGTGGTGCAATCTTCTCCATCAACAGAATCAGACGATATTAATTCAATTAATTTATGTAGATTGGAAAATTTAAAAACATTTTTCAATAATTAATAACCGATTATATATAATGTATGATAATAAATGGATATGGTATTTCGATCTAACTATTAATGATGATATCACGCCTACGTTCATATACATAAACTAACCTACATAAACTAAACAAATCATTCCAATATATGATAAATACATGAAACAATATTATAGAAAACTAATTGAATCACATCCTGCTTCGACAAAAATGGGGCTATTCGTGTCTCTGGACGATGTTACACGATTCCTAAGAAAATATAAAAAACATGCTTTGTTTTTTCGCTCGGTAAAACAACAATATTAATTATATAAAATGGAATGATTTTGATATGAGATACATCATTTGGTTTGCAAACATTATGGAGTACTTTTGTGACGTGCAAGGATTCCTGGGTAATAACAGAAAGTTCATTTTAAAAGAATTGGCAATTATTTCTTGCGATCATGGAAAAACAATGAATGCTCATTACCTGTTCAAGCCGCCGTTTCCATTTTCCGGTTTGTCAGGGAAAATGCAGAAAATGGCAAGATGGTTACGTAACGTGCATCACGGATTAGATCGGAACTGTGGTATACATGATATAACAGAGGTGTCAAAAATTTTCGATAACATCCCTGAAGGAAAAATCTATGTAAAAGGGCAACAAAAATTGATTGGATTAAAGATCACGTAAAATCAACCAATGTAACAATTATCGATATAGAATCATGTGGGTGTCCAAGATTAGGTCAACTCAGAGCAACGTATCAACTAGACGGACAGAGAAAGTGCGGTTTTATTCACTCGTCGGGCATTGTTTGTGCTTATGAAAACGTTAGGATCCTGTTGCATTGGTGGCGAGACAATAAACCGAATTACAATACTATTTGGTTGAATGTGAACCTGGTGAAAAATAATACTGACCAACAACGTTGTCAAGAACATTTTTGGTGGCGTGAAGATTCAGATTGTGGTGTCGATTTTGATGGTCCTAATCCGTTGAAAAAGAACTGTTTGTTGTGCAATGATATGTTTTAATTTTATTGATTTTAAAAGACTCATATATTTTTCTAAAATAAAACAACATAATCCTCGAATGGATTTAAGATATAAATTATTTGTTAAACTGATATTGAAAAAAAGTAAACTGGCTCTGTGTAATAAACAAAAAAAAACTTTATTTATAAAATTATTGTATATTGTATATATAAATCTTTTTATGCTAAAGTTGTGATGTTCATTTTTATTTTTACCATTTTTATGTTCTGTTGTGCAACTCAACTTATCACATCCTGTTGTCATATTGATGTTTTTTCGTAACACAAATGTACACCTTCCTGGTGCACGTGTCCCACGTGCCCAGTTTCACTCTATTACGTATGCAATTACGTTTTCCAACTTGTCATGACATGTAATGCATGTAATTATGTTACATCATCATCATGTGAGAACGTAGCAGAGGGCTTATTTACGTCATGTATGACGTACTGAGTTTTTTCCTGTGTGCCACGTCACTGTGACGTCGTGTGAGGATGAGGCGTCGGATGGGAGTGTCAGCCTAAAAGGTGTGTGGTAAAAGGTGAAAAGGTCAAGGTTGTCTCAGGGAGAACACAAGCTACCTACTATTACTGCTTTACATTTTCTGGTCTGAAGAGAGGGAAATTTTTGTTCATATTTTTTGGTTGTGGTACCCCTGGATAAATATATGGAATCACCTTTAGATTACAGCATTTTCTAGACCAGGTCTCTATAGAAGGACTGTCCACTTAAAATCAAGTGAAAAAATTTGTCCACGTATCCTGTCCTGTTATGGGGATATCGGTAAATGTTCACTGACAGGGAGCCGATATAAATTTATGTATTTTAATAACTAAAAAATTGTAAAGAAAACGCGTGCTGCGTTTTTCGTACAAAACCCAGACGAAAAAATACATCGTAATGGTTTATAATTTTCAGCTAAGTTGGGTTTTGAAATTCGTGTCCTGTAATCATGTACTTGAAAAATACGCTAAAATTAAAAAAAATTCGCCTGTCACTTTTTCCCGACAAAACCCAGGTAAAAAATTCTTTCAAAATAACCTTTAATTAGCAAAGTCAGGTTTTAAAAAGCTTATTATTAAGCCGTATACAAGTAAGTTATAGGATAAGATACTAGTGGTAAGTTGATAGTTTAGGCTTTAATTCTAAGAATTCTTTATTGTATTTTTCTTTATGTTAATAGAACAATAGCAGTCTTGTACACAACCGCATACAATGAACATGTATGTGGAATTAAAATATAAAAATTGTTTTTTAAAAAGTGTGTCGATTGTTTTCGAGACTTACCTGGCGCAGTCGGTAGGACATCGCTTCGAGAAAGTGAATGCATGTAATTTTCGTCGATCTTAATCGTTTACGAAGTATATCCACGCTACAACCAACTTTAGTATATAAGAAGAAATTTATTAGTTTAATGCATAAAAAGTTTAAGTCAATAAAGTGAAAACGTTAAGTGAAAAAAATTGAAAGTGAATAAAATTAAAGTAATTATTGCGACGATAATATGATGAGCATAGATTCAATCATTTTATTACAGTAAGTAATTTGTCGTTTAGTATTAGTGTAGGCCTACTTAATATTTTTTTTTTGTACTAGTTGTAAGACAAATTTTATCAAATACTAAAAAGATGGCAACCCCAACATTAAAAAGGGGGTATTTAGACATGATACCCAAATTTACAGGGGAACCTACTATGTTAAATAGGTTCATATCAATTTGTGATAAATTAGTATCTAAAGTTTTTGTAACCAGTAACCCAGAGGATTTCCAAAATGAATATTTATTCTCAAACATTTTAACAAAAATTAAAGGACCAGCTGAATTAGTGACCAGTTCTAACAGCTATGCTTGGGCTGATGTTAGACAAAATTTGTTATCTAGCTATGTAGATAAACGTGATTGTTTCACTTTAAATTTAGAGATGGCCGAACTTAAACAAGAAGCCGGTGAAACACCTTTTAAATTTTATGAAAAGATTCAAAAACATTTAAATCTACAGGTAGCCTATTTTATCAACAAAGAACCAACAAACGCTTAAGTATTATGAGCATATGTAAGCAAGTTAGCTTTAAGAGTATTATTTTAAGAGGATTACATGAGCCTTTAGGATCATTAATGAGAACTAAAAATCCAAGTACGCTGGCTGAAGCATTGAACATGCTTACCAACGACTTTCAATTTAAACCAAACAAACAAAACTCACAAGATAAAAATCAGTTCGTTCGTAAGAATCAAAATAATTTTAGTAATAAGCCGCAACAGTACCGAAACCCAAATTTTAACCAAAATCAAGCTTTCCCAGTACAATGTTACCAAAAACCATTCTATCATAATCCTAATCCAAGATTTATAAAACCACACCAATTCCGTCAACCGTCATTACCTAATAATTCCAATGGCATAATCCTAGGCCAACACCAATTCAAAATCAACCGTATCGTCTTACTCCTATGAGTACATCGACTTGGCAATCCGATGGAACGCCGAGACCGAAACTCTACCAAATATCCGGACATAACTTAGAACAAGAACAGGACCACAAGAAAATTTCGACACTTTCGAATTTCAAACCTTTGAACCCACGGTTAACAATGATCAAAGTAATCATCAGGATAACCAAACATTAAATTTCGAACAGAACCCTTTTTTAGAAATAGAGGGCCAAATACAGTTCGCCATTTTGAACCTCCAAGGTGAAAAAAATGAATTACCGTATTTTGTAGATCCAGCAACTAATTTTAGGATATTAATTGACACTGGGAGCACTTGATCATTTGTCAAAAAACTAATTGGAACAGAAAATTATAAGAGTAGTTTAAGAAAAGACCCTTTTGAAGTAGCCACTGCACATGGAAACACAAAGGAAAATTTTAGTTATAGAATTGCATTATTCGGCAAGTTAAGAGTAAATTTTACTTGTTTGATTTTCATCAAGATTTTGATTTATTGTTAGGATTAGATTATAAGGAATTTGCAAATTAATTTAGACTTCGTTAATAACAAATTAATCTTTAAAGGTAAAGAAATACCTATCTTTTATTTCAACACTGAATTAAAAGAAAACGTACAATTAGATAACTAATTTTAGGATATTAATTGACACTGGGAGCACTAGATCATTTGTCAAAAAACTAATTGGAACAGAAAATTATAAGAGTAGTTTAAGAAAAGACCCTTTTGAAGTAGCCACTGCACATGGAAACACAAAGGAAAATTTTAGTTATAGAATTGCATTATTCGGCAAGTTAAGAGTAAATTTTACTTGTTTGATTTTCATCAAGATTTTGATTTATTGTTAGGATTAGATTATAAGGAATTTGCAAATTAATTTAGACTTCGTTAATAACAAATTAATCTTTAAAGGTAAAGAAATACCTATCTTTTATTTCAACACTGAATTAAAAGAAAACGTACAATTAGATAAGTCACGTAAACATACGGAGCGCACATCTGTTCTTCAACGTGAAATATTATCTTTTAATATAGAAGCAAGAACAAAGAGATTTATAAAATTAAATGTATATAATATAGTAAATGGAAATGGACTACTACGCTACAGAAATATATCTGGCCTGGAAATTCCAGAGAATATAGTACATGTCAAGGATGGTATAGCATTATGTCCCATATTAAATCCCACATTAGATGATAAGAAAATAACAATAAAAGAATCTATTACATTAGAAAACTTAAGTAATTATTATTGTTTAACGAATGATGATTTAATAACCGGAAAATATAACGCCAATTTTAATATGATTACCAACCAAAACAGTTAGATTTGTCAAAAATTAGGACAGACATCTCAGTTAGAATTAGTTAGGTGTACAAATAAAATTTTAGATATAACGGATGAAGAGGAGTTAGAAGAAATTATAAATAATTATTACATTGAAAAAAATAATCACCGAGGTATTCAAGAAACCTGCGAACAAATTAAAAGAAAATATTATTGGCCTAATTTAAAAATCTCATTCAAAATTATATTAATAAATGGAAACGTGTTTAAAAACCAAATACGATATCTACCAAATACCTGAAATTACAGTCTCGGATAACGGAACTGAATTTAATATTTAGTTTAGTTAAAGAATTCATGCAAATTTATAAGATTTACATTTTTACAAGTACACAGCACCCACCATCCAATGGAATAACAGAAAGATTTCATTCTACATTAATAGAACATATTCGGTTAATAAATAATCAACCTGAATTTAAAAATCAAACTATCGAAAATAAAGTAAAATTTGCAACGTTAGCGTACAATAATAGTATTCTGTAACAAAATTAACACCGTTTGATGTTTTATATGAACACGTTAACATAAATTCACTCATAGATATAGATATTGATAGCCAAGTAGTAAACAACTTTATTAGTAATCATAGGGAGAAAACACAAAAATTGTACGAAATTATTAAAGATGTTAACCACGTGACAAAAGAAAATATCATAAATCAACGAAATACTGGAAGAGAACAATTACCTAAAATCCCAGCCGAGGTTTATGTTAGGAACATGCAAAAACAGAGCAAGACCAAAAATAAATACAACAAGGAAAAGATTACATCGATCAATGAGCGACAAAAAACCGCAAAAATTGAAGAAAAGCACCATAATACCAAAGGAAAATCCACCTGTCAAAAGTTAAGAGGCCTAGAAAAATTAAGTTAATTAATGGGAGATCCCAACCCCAAAATACTAATCCTGTTTCTAAAACCCTGTTCCAGGTCAATCCTTATTCCTCAGTGGAGTCACTTGCGGAACTGACCAAATAAAAAATATTACATTTAATCAAGGAGTAATACCAATAGATTTAGGTTTAGCTAAGTTACAATTTTCATACCGTAATTTTATACATTACTATAGTTTAAGTGAAATATTTAATCAAATAGAAAAATTTGATCGTTTATAAAAAAATGTAACAGATATTCGGTCGGTGTTAAGCCAGAGTGAACTATCTCAAATTTACCAGGTTAGGAGAAAAACGCACTTAAAGTTTGGAGGTTCAGGGTTTCTTAATAAACCTTAAAATTAATGTCCAAAATTGATTAATTTATTTTTTACACCTTTCCTAATAATTATTGCTAATTAGATTAAGAAAAAAGAAATTGTTTTAATTTTTAAAACTATTTTCTAAATCTTACGTGCCGTCACTTCTTAGTTCATTATGGTTGAATAATAACATATTTTGTGTAGTGTTACATCGCTCTGTCTGAACACATTTTAAACATTAGAAAGGATTATAAACTGGTTTTTAAAAAAGTATAAATTTTATGGTTTTGAACAATAATGATTTATTAAAATAAGAAAGTCACAATTTTATTTTTTTATGATAGTTACTTTAGGATATTTACATAATTAAATATAGGCCTACAACAATAAAAAGTCTAAAACATGGGTAATACAAAATTAATAATGATTTAAGATTCCATTTGATAACGAATGATCTATATACCTTTTCCAAAACTCATATTAACATTATAGTTGTCTATTCTTTTTTTTTCTAAACAAAATAAAATATAAAAAATTTGATGTGGTATGCAACAATAAAAAATATTTAAAAAAACATAGTATACAAAAGCAATAATGACCTAAAATTATAAAAATTAAAGCTTACAATAAAAGCAAGAAAATAAATTATAGTGATTCTAAGAACAAGCTGAAAAAACAGCTATGGCTAATAAAATACAAACACATTATAAAAAAATATAAGTCATGAATGTGAAAAAATTCAAGTATTTAACAAAATAATAAATCAAAATTAAAATACCTTAAACTGTCAATAGAATGTACCATTACAATATTGTCAATATAAAAATTCCTAACATGATTAATCCTCATTACTCTCTGGTTGGTAATCAGAGTCATCATTTGTCTGAGAGACTGTAATTCTCTCATTAAAACTATGATTAATAGGTGGCACATATTTTAGTAGGCTGATAATATCATTTCTTTTTTCTTGTGATATTTTATGTCCCTCTGGATGAAGAATTTCCATACTTACAGCGCAAATATTTGGAGGTTCACAATTTGTTTTTCCTTTTTTTTCAAGTCAAGGTGGCAGTATGGCGTTTCAGGGTTATTCGAGTACTTGTATTGTAGAATTCCAGGCTTACTTTTTTCAAGACATAACTTCCCTTATTTTTAACCAGTTGATCTTATGTTTTAGATCATCAGTTTTTCTGTTAGTTATTATTAGAACCTCAAGTGTTCTTGTTGAAAAAAAGTCTGTCATTGACATTTCATTTACTTGAAATTGTTTCTTGTTTTTTCGGCACGGTTTTACTGTGTTCAAAAATTCTCCTAAAGAATATATATAAGTTACGGTACTGATTTTACGGATCTTGTTTTCTATCTGACTGAAATCTCGATCATTCGGTAAATAGCTATGCCCACTTACACAAAATTTATGAACTACGGTATGAACTGGAAATTTCTCTTGATTTATCATGTACATCCACATTAAGACTACTTTGATGTTCCTATTTTGCCCCCCACAGGCATCAGACCATGCAATCAGTGTATCCGAATTAACATTTTCTTTGACATATTTTAAAAGACAAGATGCAATTTCTTGTGCACCTCGGGACGCAATTCCTTCATGCCATATATACATATAACCTTGTTGTGTTGCCAAATTGTTAACTCCTAAATTAAAGACACTCAACTGTCGCTTGTAGTAAGCTTCATTTGTACTCAACTTTGGTCGAGGAAACGTCTTTTGTAGATAAAAAGATATAACATGAATTTTGTTTTTCTTTCCTTCTTCGATATATTTTTCTCGAGAAGTGTTAGCACTTTCAACTAGCCGATGATGCAGCTCACGCTCTGATTTTAATTTTGCAATGACCTGTGTCATCTGATGTGATGAGGGTTTTGATTCCTCAGCATCAATCTTAATTTTAAAACCATCACAAGATTTACAAGTATCTTTTTAGGTGACTTAAATTTAAAATTAAATTTTGTATAAAATATCCTTTTATAGGTTGTTTTGCTAACACAGTTGGCTTCCCATCCAGTCTGTTCATTATGAGTTTGAAAATGCTCTTCCCTAACCCACTCTTGGTAGAGCTCATACATTTTGGTTAAATTTAAATTATTCGGGAGATATTGACAATCAGGAGTGTCATTTCTACGATATTGGCTCGTGTATCTTAGGAATGATAGAATGTGTTGTCCGACTTTTTCTAACACTTTGTCATAAATTGCATTATTAGGTCTGTACTTTCCTCTTTTATCTACAAAAGTACCAGATACACCCTTTTTTAATGCCCTATGTATTCTAGCACTACCCACTCGCAAAGTTTCCATAACCCTTTTGCTACTAGTCAGTATTTGACATGGTAACAAAAAAAAAATTGTCGAAAATGAAAGGTATACCAAAAAATACCAGTTCAGTTCGAAAACTGGCGTTTTTACATACTTTCACTAAAAATGTTGTAAAAAATTTCATATCCAAGATATTTTAATTTTTTTTTTAAACAATTCAGAAGACGTAAAACTATACTTGTTTAGGCCAACAGCCGAAAGGCTGGTTTGAACCTCTAGAGGTTTTACTAAGTAAAACGAGGAGTGAGGTGGTTTACCATTGCCTTCCTCACTGAGTGGAAAAGTACGCTTATCAGCATGCCGGGCCCTCTGAAAAGCACATATTTTCCACTCTGTAAATGACACCTTCACTTCATTCACCACAGGGTCTGGCTGTACAATGAAATTCATTACTTTCAGAGAAGATAACTCTGATTAGTGTCTTTTACACCTCTACCTCTTCTGTTCTTAAATGATTCAGTCATTTAATTGACTGACCATGTGATAAGAAACAGAACTATTTATTTTAGCCCTGCAACGAACAGATTGAGTGTAAATAATTTGACACTCCACCTGTCTGTTATGGGCAGAAAACTATACCATAGACATAAAATACAAATGCACTGGACCTTAAAACATCTTTGTTTTTTCATAAATATGCGAAAATTTTCATGAAAGCGAGAAAAAAAAGAAGTTTAAAGCACTGTAGCTTTTAAATAACAAATATTTTATCCATGGGAACCTCTCTTAATCAATTTTAAATAGTTTTTACAACAGGTGTGCAAAATTTTGCAGAGATTGTAGCATAAATAATAAAATAAATTCTGATTTTAAAAGTCAATGTCGGTTGGTGCCGTGCAACGCAGTACTAAAACATAGCTGCTGATCATTAAAAGAACTATTCTATTATTACAAATCTCCACTTACCTTACACTGTAAATAAATCCACAGGTGTATCAGATGCACATAGTTTATAAAATACACACTAACTTAACTGTAATACACACTAATATATAAACGAGAAATTATTAATACAGTTCATAAAATAAATTATTTACACACATGATTACCTTAAACTGTAAATAAATCCACAGGTGCATCAGATGCACATAGTTTATAAAATACTTACTAACTTAACTGTAATACACACTTACATATAAACAAGAAATTTAATACAGTTCATAAAATAAATTATTTACACACATGCTTGCTGTAGCAAACACCATGGCAACCCTCTCCGCACCTGATGCAAACAGTCCTTGATCTTTTCCTATTCCCTCCTCTGGTAGAACATCCCCAGCAGGTCTTCTCCTTTCTTCCTGGCAGGGTTTGGAGACCCCCTTCACCACGATGGTCACCTGCACCAAGTACACACCGAGGCACACACACCTCTTCTTTTTTCTTTAAGCCAATCCTCAGCTACAGCATCAACAAGAGACAACAAACTGGTACCGAGTCATTGCTCTTAAATTATTATTCTCATTATTTTCTTTATAAAGAATATACGCATAAGAATAATCCTTGCAAATATATTGAAAACGACTTTTCTCCAATATTTAATTGATCTCCGTTCATCTAAGTAACGTACAGCATCATGTCAAATGATTCTATACCTCCCATGTACTTATTGTAATCAGATATAATACTAGGTTTCTTTGTGGTAACTGTCCTCCCATACTTTTTACTAATTATTTTCTGGTCCCTTACTTCACCTTTAGTTGAGAGTAGTATGACTGGTTGTTTTTGAGATTTATTCTGTCTGTAAGCCAAAGCTATGATCTTGCCTTTCTTACAGTACACTTTCTGTCCAACTTCTAAATTCTGCTTTATGTTGTTAGGCAGACCTTTCCTATTTTTCCATACTGTCCCAGTCAGAAATGTTTCATTATTATATAAATAGTTTGCCAATGGTAGGCTTGTAAAAAAGTTATCCATACTTATGTGATAACCTTTTTTAAAATAATTGCAGATAGACAGCCCCCAGGGGGCACCCATTCTTATATATATGAATGCTCGTCCATGCATATACATGTGGGTGTTCGGGTGTGGCAACCCCGGGACCCCAGCTAAGAGCTAATCTTATTTCAAAACTATACACAGGTTGCTCTTACACTACACACAACAATAATACTACATCACACACACCACACTTTCTTTCAACACACACATTTACATACCCTACACACAACACATACACAAAGTTTTTTCTTACACACATTTATAATGCTGGCGAGGATGGGATGCGGGCTGGTCGTGCGTAACCCTTTCCGGATTGGAAGGTCTGGACTGTGGTTGTGCTGCTGTGAGCTTGCTCTGCCGAGGCTTTGCGCCATCCTTTAGCCCTTCCAGTCGCTTCGGTACTGTGGCAAGAAGTGGACCATGGGTAAGAGTGTCGGAGCTCTTACTGCTGCGTGCGAGCCTCTGGGACGTCGGTATCAGTGGGTCAGGCAGTACCTGACTCCCCGGCCCGGATGAAATATGTGGGAGATGGCTGCCGCCGGGAGTACTCGGCCGGGTCCTTCTTTTTACTAGGGACCTGCGGCGTGCGCGGGTCATCTCTCCGCCCGCACCCTGCTTTCACGATGACTGGAAAAGCACTAAAGATAATGTCAAATAAACAATCTTCCCTCGGATGTAAAAGACTATGGTCTAGCTTGTCTGACGATTGTGATAATAGTGGTGTATTAAGTAACACGGACAAATTTTTCGTTGTTCGTTGTGTTGCAGAAGAAGGGTCGCTATCAAAAGTTTCCCCCTTCATTATTAACAGGTCTGTGCAGTCGGTTTGTGGCTCCCCACATTCAATTAAAAAACTAAGGAATGGTACTTTGTTAATTGAAACAACGTCTGCGAAGCAAAGTAGCAGCGTTGTTAAAATTACACAAATAGGAAGTACTGCAGTCACTGTTGAACCGCATAGATCCTTCAACTCATCTCGAGGAGTAGTTTACTCTCGAGATATACATGATATGTCTGAGGCTGAGTTATTGGAGGAGCTTACCCCCCAGCGAGTGACGCAAGTCAAAAGAGTTACGCGTCGGGAAAATGGTATTGATGTCGGTACCCCGACACTTATCATAACATTTTCCACCCCACAACCTCCAGATCGTCTAAAGTTGGGTTACTTGTCTGTTCGAGTGAGACCGTATGTCCCAAACCCTCTGCGCTGTTTTCAGTGCCAGGAATACGGACATACGAAAATTAACTGCAAGAAACCTGCGGTATGCGCAAAGTGCAGTTCACCTGACCACTTAGACAGCGAATGCACTTCTGAAACAGAACTGTGTGCAAACTGTAAAGGAAGTCATTCAGCAAGGTCTCGGGAATGCCCTAAGTATAAAGAAGAACGGGAAATTCAGAAAATTTCGTCTGAACAGAAGCTTTCCTTTCCCGCTGCCCGGAGCGAGTACAGAAAACTAAATAGCATCCGAAATGCAGTCCAGCCTGACATTTCGTTTGCAGCTGCAACTAGTGTTCAGTCTCGTGTGTCTGGTGAGTGCTCGTCATGCGTAGAGTTGAAAAGTGTTGTTGAGAACCTAACTAAACAGGTTGCTTCCCTAACTTCTGCACTTAAAGCGTTATTAAGCACCAAGCAAACAGAAATTGGTTCAAAGAGCTCAGTGTCTCAAGTGTGTAACCTTTCTGCGACGCAGAGTACAAAAGCTCAGCTGTCAAGTAAGACAGCCTCTACCTCAAAGGGAAAACCCCTTTCAGTATCCAAGACGCTTCCAGCGGAAGCGTCTAAATTTTTAAAATCTCCTCCGTCTGGGTCCAAGATCCACGATATGATAGGAGATTCATCGGCCCTAGAAAAGGGCTTTATACAAGTAAAAGGGAAAAAAGGGAAGGAGAAAATTGTGTTTGAAACGTAACTCCTCCGTTGCGAAATACCCTTTAATAGTTTAATTCAATGGAATGTTCGCGGGATCCGGTCTAGGTATGAAGATATAAAGATATTGATCCGGGATAAGTGTCCGTTTGCGCTTTGCCTGCAAGAGACGATGTTACAACCTGATATCCGATTATCCTTTCGTGGATACGAAATGTTTAGGAAAGATTCACTGCATGGTGGCCCTGGTGGTGGGGTCGCTATATTACTTCACCAGTCAATGCAGGGGATAAATCTGGATATTCAGACGGATCTTCAGGCCGTAGCAATCAGGATAACTGTCCCGGTGTCGGTTTGCGTGTGTAATATTTATTTACCACCAAACACAGACATTTCATACCTTGCCATAAGAGAATTACTGGAACAGTTACCAGGTCCATATATCGTCCTAGGAGATTTCAATGGTCACCATTATTCTTGGGGCTCCTCACTGTGCAATGGTAGAGGTCACATGGTGGAGAGGGTCCGGAGTGATTTAGACTTATGTCTATTGAACGATGGATCTGAAACATTCATGTCATCCTCAACAGGATCCTGGTCGTGCTTGGACCTTACTTTCTGTAGCCCGTCCCTTGTACCACGGTTGTTGTGGAGAGTACTGCCAGACCTGTACGGAAGTGATCATCGGCCGGTGGTGGTCGAGTTTTTTGACTATCAGTCTGTCGATGACCTTCCAAAACGATGGATAGAGAAGCTTGCACGGTGGAATGAGTTTTCAAGTATGATGGAATCTGAATATGAAGATGATGATGATGCACGAAGCCTGTTGTCTTCCTTTGTGGAGAGGATGTCTGCAGCAGCTGCCCAGAGCATTCCTAAAACATCGGGTAAAGCGCGGCGGCCGCCGGTGCCTTGGTGGAATAATCGGTGTAAGGAGGCTCTTCAGGACCGCCGTAGGGCTCTGCGAATTTTTAGTCGCAGACCTACGGATGCTAACCTGAAAGCTTACCGAAGAGCTCGGGCCTGCTGTAGGCGTATCTTTCTGGAGAGTAAGAGAGAGTCGTGGAGCCGTTATGTTGCAGATATTAATAGGAGTACCCCTGTGACAACGGTGTGGAGAAGACTGCGGTCCGTTTGTGGAAGGATGTCTCCGCACCGAATTGCAGGGTTGCAAACTGACGGTTCCGTGATTACGTCACCAATCGACATTGCGAATGCAATTGGTTCTTCGTTAAGATCAGCGTCTCTCACGTCTTCATATTCAATTCAATTTCAAAATCATAAGAAAACCATTGAATCTCTTCCTTTTCATATAGCGGACACAAATGATCCTCTGAACATTCCTTTTTCAATGCCTGAACTAAGAAAAGCGCTCAAAGTTTCTCGAAATACCTCGCCTGGAGGAGATGAAATTACACTTTCGATGATAGCGCATTTACCAGACTCCGGGTTAAGGCAACTCCTACATATTTTTATTAAAATATACGCTTCTAGAAAGCTTCCAGAATCTTGGAAAGAAGCAATTGTTGTCCCGATCCTCAAACCTGGCAAAGATAAAATGTTGGCCTCCAGCTATCGCCCCATCTCTCTGACAAGTGTTGTATGTAAAGTGATGGAAAGAATGGTGAATAGTCGTCTCATGTGGTATCTGGAAAAAAATGACTTCCTCGCTCCTGAACAGAGCGGTTTTCGGAGAGGGAGGTCTTCGACAGACCACTTGGTGGCCCTTGAGACGGCTATCTGCAATGCGTTTGCATTGCGGCAGCGCCTCGTTGCCGTATTCTTTGATTTGAAAAAAGCATATGATACGGCTTGGCGACGAGGTATTCTTAATACCTTGCGGGTGTGGGGCATCGCTGGGAACATGTTGGCCTTCATTAAAGACTTTCTGGATGACCGATCATTTCGTGTAAGGGTTGGTCAGAGTTTGTCAAACAGGTTTGATTTGGAAAATGGTATACCGCAGGGGAGTGTAATTAGTTGTACCCTATTTGCGGTTGCCATTAACAATATTGTGATGATGATGATGATCATCATCATCATAAGAATAAGATCATAGTATAAGATGATGATGATGCACGAAAGCTGTTGTCTTCCTTTGTAGAGAGGATGTCTGCAGCAGCTGCCCAGAGCATTCCTAAAACATCGGGAAAAGCACGGCGTCCGCCGGTACCTTGGTGGAATGATCGTTGTAAGGAGGCTCTTCAGGACCGCCGTAGGGCCCTGCGCATTTTTAGTCGCAGACCTACGGATGCAAACCTGGAAGCGTACCGAAGAGCTCGGGCCTGCTGTAGGCGTGTCTTTCTTGAGAGTAAGAGGGAGTCGTGGAGCCGTTACGTTGGAGATATTAACAGGAGTACCCCTGTGACAACGGTATGGAGAAAACTGCGTTCGGTATGTGGAAGGACGTCTCCACATCGAATCGCAGGGTTGCAAGTTAACGGTTCTGTGATCACATCACAGTCCGACATCGCTAACGTGATTGGTTCCTTCTTTAAATCAGCTTCCCTCACGTCTTCATATTCAGTACAGTTTCAAAATTATAAGAAAACCATTGAATCTCTTCCTTTCTTTATAGCGGACTCGAATGATCCTCTAAACATTCCTTTTTCATTGCCAGAGCTTAGAAAAGCGCTCAAAGTATCTCGAAATACCTCACCTGGAGGTGATGAAATTACACTTTCGATGATAGCGCATTTACCGGATTCTGGGTTAAGGCAACTCCTACATGTTTTTAATAACATATACGCTTCTAGAAAGCTTCCAAAAACTTGGAAAGAAGCAATTGTTGTTCCGATCCTCAAACCTGGTAAAGATAAAACATTGGCCTCCAACTACCGTCCCATTTCCTTGACAAGTGTTGTTTGTAAGGTCATGGAAAGAATGGTGAACAGTCGTCTCATGTGGTATCTGGAAAAGAATGACTTCCTCGCTCCTGAACAGAGCGGTTTTCGGAGAGGGAGGTCTTCGACAGACCACTTGGTGGCCCTTGAGACGGCTGTCTGCAATGCGTTTGCATTGCGGCAGCGCCTCGTTGCCGTATTCTTTGATTTGAAAAAAGCATATGATACAGCTTGGCGACGAGGTATCCTCAATACCTTGCGGGATTGGGGCATCGCTGGAAACATGTTGGCCTTCATCAAGGACTTTCTAGATGAACGATCGTTCCGTGTAAGGGTTGGTCAGTGTCTGTCCGACAGGTTTGACTTGGAAAATGGTATACCGCATGGAAGTGTAATTAGTTGTACCCTATTTGCGGTTGCCATAAATAATATTGTGAAAAGTTGCGTATACCCTGTTAAATGTTCGTTGTTTGTTGATGATTTTGTAATATATGTTGCATCTAGAAATGTTGTCTCAGCTGAACGAGCTCTACAGCTAACTATATACCGTCTTGAAGAATGGTCACGGCAGACTGGCTTTAGTTTTTCTCCTGAGAAGACTAAATGCATTCAGTTTTGCCGAATACGGACTGATAATGTTCCAAGACTGTATTTAATGGGTCAGGATATCGAAGTTACCACTGAAATCAGGTTCTTAGGTGTTGTATTCGACAAGAGACTTACATGGGTTCCGCATATTAAAGACCTACGGGCTAGGTGCTTAAAGGTAGTTGATATTCTGCGTGTTCTTACAGGTACATGTTGGGGAGCTGATAGATCATGTATGATAAGGTTCTACAAGGCTCTAGTGCGATCACGTATAGATTATGGCGCTGTAGCCTACTCATCTGCTACTTCCACTTCTCTGAGAATGCTTGACTCAGTCCACAATTCATGTTTACGATTATCTACAGGTGCTTTTCGTTCTAGCCCTGTTATCAGCATCTTAGTTGAAAGTGGAGAAATGTCGTTACACAGACGTCGCAGCAGCTTATATTGACGTACTTTGCCAAGTTGAAAGCTAGACCTTACCATTTCTTGCATGACATCATTCTCAACAACCCCTGTCATGATTTGCATCTGATGAACGCCCGACAACCTTCACCATTCGGTGTAAGAGCGTTGGAGATATGCAACAACCTCGATATTGCGATTCCTCGTGTCTACCCTTGTAATTCTTGTTTATTTCCACCCTGGACCATCGCTCAGTTACACTTTAACTTTGAGATGTGTAAATACTCAAAGGCAGGCACAAGCTCTGTGGTGTTTAATAGCATTTTCAGTGAGTTAGTCGAAGCTATTAAACCATCTACGGTTGTATACACTGATGGATCAAAGTCGGATGTTGGAGTTGGTTGCTCGTTTGTTGCTAATGGGAGAACCTATTTGTTTGGATTACCTGCGGGAACCAGTATTTACACGGCTGAACTTTATGCAATTAGTAAAGCTCTGTCTGTAGTCTGTGTGCGTGGGCGTCGGGTGTTGGTGTGCACTGATTCACTCAGTGCCCTGCAGTCGATTAGTGATATATATTCACGCCACCTGCTAGTTTCAGATGTCCACGGCACCGTGAAGCAGCTTAACGATAGAGGAGTAAGTGTTGTTTTCTGCTGGGTTCCGGGTCATGCTGGAATCCCGGGAAATGAGGCTGCTGATTTGGCCGCTAAGGAGGCGGCTCGTCAACCGGCTTTCACACGATATCTGACCATGTCTGATTTCGTTAGTCTGGTGAAGCGGGTCATTACTGATTCCTGGCAGGTAGAATGGACTGGCTCTCATGGCAACAAGCTACGGGACATAAAACCTATTGTTAAGCCTTGGCCTACGTCACTGAGAAAGAACAGAAGGGAAGAGGTTGTCATCGCGCGACTTAGAATTGGGCACACCAGATTAACCCATGGGTATCTCATGACGTCTGGTGATGCTCCAATTTGTGGCAGGTGCGATTGTCCTTTGACAGTCAAACATGTATTGGTTGATTGCGTCTGCTACGCAGCTCTGCGTCGGCGATTCAGAATTCCCTCTGAATTAAGGAATATACTCGGTGACGAAAGCCGTATTTTGGACGCGGCTTTGAATTTTTTACGATCGATCAGTGTATACAACAGTGTCTAATGTCCTTTTAGTTGTACCCTATGGTATGTGTTTTATTTTAGCTATACGTTTATGTATTTTACGTTTATGTTATACGTCATATGTCTGTGGTTTTATTATGTGGCCCCTTTACAGCCTTTTGTGATATTTATGTCTGTGATATTTTCTTTCTTTTCTTTTCTTTTATTTTTAATGTAATTTTTTGGTTGTGATACTAGTTTTTAAGTTTTCATAAGTGTCAATATTATTTTTGTGTTTTTTTTTGTTTTAACTGTGATATTAAGTTTAAGTTTATGTATGTATGTTTCTTTGTGTTTTTTAGCGTTTTTTAGCGTTTTTGTCTTTTAGCTTGTGGTGTCTGTGATACTAGCGTATAAGATTTTAGCTTATATTTGTATTAAAAAAAAGGCGTTCTGCACTCGGGCTTTTTACACCCTTGTGCAGAACAACAGGCGATGATAACCTCGCTAAGGTTTTTCGCCTTAAAACAAAAAAAAAAAAAAAAAACCCTGTTAAATGTTCGTTGTTTGTAGATGATTTTGCGATATATGTTGCATCTAGAAATGTTGTTTCAGCTGAACGAGCCCTACAGCTTACTATATACCGTCTTGAGGAATGGTCACGGCAGACTGGCTTTAGTTTTTCTCCTGAGAAGACTAAATGCATTCAGTTTTGCCGAATACGGACTGATAATGTTCCAAGACTGTATTTAATGGGTCAGCATATCGAAGTTAGCACTGAAATCAGGTTTCTAGGTGTTATATTCGACAAAAGACTTACATGGGTTCCGCATATAAAAGACCTACGGGCTAGGTGCTTAAAGGTGGTTGATATTCTGCGTGTTCTTACAGGTACATGTTGGGGAGCTGATAGATCATGTATGATAAGGTTCTACAAGGCTCTAGTGCGATCACGTATAGATTATGGCGCTGTAGCGTACTCATCTGCTACTCCCACTTCGCTGAGAATGCTTGACACGATCTACAATTCATGTTTACGATTGTCTACAGGTGCTTTTCGTTCTAGCCCTGTTGTCAGCATCTTAGTTGAAAGTGGAGAAATGTCGTTACACAGACGTCGCCAGCAGCTTATATTGACGTACTTTGCCAAGTTGAAAGCTAGACCTTATCATTTTTTGCATGACATCATTCTCAACAACCCTTGTCATGATTTGCATCTGATGAGTGCCCGATTGCCTTCACCATTCGGTGTAAGAGCGTTGGGGATATGCAACAACCTCGGTATTGCGATTCCTCGTGTGTACCCATGTAATTCATGTCTCTTTCCACCCTGGACCATCGCTCAGTTACACATTAACTTTGAAATGTGTAAATAGGCCCTACTCAAAGGCAGACACAAGTTCTGTGGTATTTAATAGCATTTTCAGTGAGTTAGTTGAAGCTTTTAAACCATCTACGGTTGTATACACGGATGGATCAAAGTCAGATGTTGGAGTTGGTTGCTCGTTTGTTGCTAATGGGAGAACCTATTTGTTTGGATTACCTGTGGGAACCAGTGTTTACACGGCTGAACTTTACGCTATTAGTAAAGCTCTGTCTGTAGTCTGTGTGCGTGGGCGTCGGGTGTTGGTGTGCACTGATTCGCTTAGTGCCCTTCAGTCGATTACTGATTTATATTCACGCCACCCGCTAGTTGTAGATGTCCACGGCACCGTGAAGCAGCTTAACGATAGAGGAGTAAGCGTTGTTTTCTGCTGGGTTCCGGGTCATGCTGGAATCTCGGGAAATGAGGCTGCTGATTTGGCCGCTAAGGAGGCGGCACGCCAACCGGCTTTCACGCAATATCTGACTGTGTCAGATTTCGTGGGCCTAGTGAAGCGTGTCATCACTGATTCCTGGCAGGTAGAATGGACTGGCTCTCATGGCAACAAACTTCGGGAAATAAAACGTAATGTTAAGCCTTGGGATACGTCACTGAGAAAGAATAGAAGGGAAGAAGTTGTCATCGCGCGACTTAGAATTGGGCACACCAGATTAACCCATGGGTATCTCATGACGTCTGGTGATGCTCCAGTTTGTGGCAGATGCAATTGTCCTTTGTCAGTCAAACATGTATTAGTTGATTGCGTCTGCTACGCAGCTCTGCGTCGGCGATTCAAGATTCCCTCTGACATAAGGAATATACTCGGTGACGAAAGCCCTATTTTGGACGCAACTTTAAAGTTTTTACGATCCATCAGTGTTTACAACAGTGTCTGATAGTCTGGGGTGTGTTGCAATGTTTTATATGTGCTAATCTGTTCTATTTTATAGTATATATATTTATATTAGTTGTAAGTTTGTATTTATATGTCTGTGTTTTTATTATGAGGCCCCTTTACAGCCTTTTGCGACGTCATATGTCTGTGATATTATTAGTTTTTAATGTAATTTTTTAGTTGTGATATTAGTTTTTAAGATTTTAATTAAGTAAGTGTCAATGTCATTTTTGTTATTTATTGTTACTGTGATATTAAGTTTAAGTTTATGTGCGTATGTTTTTTTTTTTTTTTTTGTTTTTAGCGTTTTTTTTAGCCTATTTTGTCTGTGATACTAGATTATAAGATTTTAACTATTATATATATATATATATATATATATATATATATATATATATATATTAAAAAAGGCGTTCTGCACTCGGGTTTTTTACACCCATGTGTAGAACAACAGGCGATGATAACCTCGCTAAGGTTTTTCGCCTCAAAAAAAAAAAAAAAAAATGCAGATAGACAGTAGCTTTAAGAGTACAGTATAAGCTGAGCCATTCTCTTTTATGTCTTTCTTGTCTTCAATTGAATTAGCACCTTTTTAGCAAAAGAAGGACATACAGTATTTAGACACAGAATCACAGAGCACCCACAATTTAATTCCCCATCTGTGGTGATGCTTTTGGGGTAGGTATTGCAATAATTGTGTGTGGCTCTTCGTTACAAACTCACGTTTAAGCTTTCATCAACAGATAACTGCTCATGAGCAGTGTAATAGTATAGTATTTAAATAGATTATTACAGTGATCTATTAATGGCTGAAATTTTGAGCATGGGTCATATCCGGGTTCATTACTTTTTGGAAACTTGCTGTTGTCCACAATATGAAAAAACGAAAGTATAGCTTCAAATCTGGTTCTTGGAAACATCTTTCCAAACCAAGGGGTGCTTTGTGAATCATTACTACTCCAGTATGCTTTTATGGTTGGTTTTTTATTCAGACCCATATTCAGCAAAACAACTATAAATGCTTTTATAGTTGTTTTAATTTAATTTAATTTCAATTTAATTCCCCATCTGTGGTGATGCTTTTGGGGCACAATAATTGTGTGTGGCTCTTCGTTACAATTAAGCTTTCATCAACAGATAACTGCTCATGAGCAGTGTAATAGTATAGTATTTAAATAGATTATTACAGTGATCTATTAATGGCTGAAATTTTGAGCATGGGTCATATCCGGGTTCATTACTTTTTGGAAACTTGCTGTTGTCCACAATATGAAAAAACGAAAGTATAGCTTCAAATCTGGTTCTTGGAAACATCTTTCCAAACCAAGGGGTGCTTTGTGAATCATTACTACTCCAGTATGCTTTTATTTCATCTATGGTAACTGGAAACCAAGAGCTCATGGGATTGTTTGGAGAAAGGTTATGTCTCCTGGGAGCAATCTTACTTTCAGCATACTTGTTTGTTTCTGTTACAAAAGTATTTAACAGAGTACTTGTAAAAAATAAATTAAAATAAGCAATAGGCAACGAACCAGCGGGAGGACAGTGTTTAGGTCCTGGATTTTCTAAAAATATAAAATTATGGTCTATTTGTGGGCAGTTTTCTTCAGATACTGTAACCCAGTTTTCATCATTATCCTCATCAACACTTGCTTCGTCACTACTAATTACCTGTCTATTCCTTACTGCAGGGATAGTTGGAATACCACTATGTAGTACAGGCCCAGGCATAACCTCCAAATCACTTTCATCGCTAGATTCATTCAGAGGAGGGATAATATCTTGAATTATCGAAGTTGACTGCTGATCAGGAAGGAATGTTGGGTCTTCATCAGTGTCATCACAATAATCTGATGAAGAAAAATCACTACCGAAATCAGACGGTTCAATGTCTATCAAGCGATCAATTTCACTCGATCCGAGTTCTTCGCGATCCATATTTTAATTACTAATACTATTTTTACAATAACAAACTACACTTTTCAATAAAAAAACTAAATTAAGTAAAATAAAACTAAGTTACGTTGTTTACAAAGTACGAGAGCGACTACAAACAAAGAACGGCACTAGTAAATAAACACAAAAACAGCTGTGATGTTACGCCAGGTTAGCACACATAACCTCTGAAAGAAAATTACTTTATACAAAATTAAAAAAATAAATTCTTAATTATTTGTTTTATTATTGAGTAGTAGCAACATTATCCTTAATTAAAACTTTCTGATGACTTTAAAAATAGTTTAAAGCCTTGAATATCACGAAGGCTCCAGTATCTTGGGAATGATAGAATGTGTTGTCCGACGTTTTCTAACACTTTGTCAGAAATTGCATTATTAGGTCTGTATTTTCCTCTTTTATCTACAAAAGTACCAGATACACCCTTTTTTAATGCCCTATGTATTCTAGCACTATCCACTCGCAAAGTTTCCATAAACATATTTTTACAGACTATGACATTTTCAGACCCTGCTTGCAAATAATATTCTCGTGATTGTCCCCTTCGACTAGCAAGTGAATTTTCTCGTCTTTTCCTTACACGCTTAATTGGTATGACCTTAATAGAATTGCATAATATGGCTGTTTGAGTTTCCCAGTTGCCGTTATTATAAAATGACTCAAAATTTTATTGGCGTTGGTCTAAACTAAGTTTAGCACACCCATAGAGACAATTGCAGTCAAAGTTCTCTATTTTTCTTTTCTATTTATATTTCCACTAGAATTAACGTAGGTTTTACCTGAATTCCGCTGAGTTTTACGTATATTTATTTTCCATTTTGCTGGTTCAGCACGTCGCCGTTTTTTTGGTCTTTCATGAGGTCCATAGACATTGTCAGAAGAATCTGAAACAAGAAAAATATATTTTATCAGTGAAATTTATCAATAAAAACTAATTCAAATATAAAATTTTTGAAGTATACTGCATTAGTAAAAATTACAAACACTTTAAAACTAAGGAATTAGAAAATTAAGAAAAAAATGCATTTTAGAAAGCAAGTATAGTAAAATCTCCCAGAGTGAACTATGTGTTGATAAGCAAAGATTTTATCCAGTAAGAGTACACTTAGCCACTCCATTAGTTGAATATCATTTAACTGTGTAACTATGTATCAGCTAATATTGCATAACCTTATACTCAATCAATAGAGACTGGATTACTGAAGTTAGAATTTATAAATGTTTCTATTAGTTAAAACAAATAATGTCCAATACAGGCAGTCCTCGACTTTCGTACGATACGTATTGCCGCCTACGATTCAACCTTCGTACATGTGGGTTCGGACTTTCGTACAGTGGGAAAAAAATAGGGTGATTTCTTCCCGCGTTGTCCGAAGGTCATTCGCTCCCCACCTCTTGCAAACAGCCCTTACTGAGCGACAGTGTGTGTTTGTAAACTGTTAAGGGAGGTCGTGTTGTCAGTGACATCTGCAGTTAATGCTACGCAGCGCTGTTTAATTTATTTTTAAATTAACACGTTTTGTTTAATTTTCTACTAATATAAAATAACACAAAAGAGTGTAGTGTTGTGGTAAACAAAATAAAATGAGTGGTAAACGAAAGAATACCGATCCTATAACAAATTTGAAAAATCGTAGGCATAAAATGAACACAATGGAGTCGAAACTCGAAATCATCAATCGTGCTGAAAAAGGTGAATCTTTTGCTTCGATTGCCCGTTCACTCGATTTGAGTCGGTCTATTTCATTTTGTAATAAAGTTTTCACTTCATCGGTTGTGTGGCCACGAAATGCATCTAGCACTAACATACCACGACGTTTCATTAAAGTTCCTGGTCGACGATTCCGTACACTTTTTAACCAGTCTATCATCAGTTCATTGGTCATCCAACCTATCTCACTGCAGCGGAAAATTACACCCTGTGGTAAGTTTTTTTCGGCATTGTTTTTCTGCGTAGTATAACGTAAGGTGGAAGCTTACTTCCATCAGCTAAGACTGCAAGCATTACAGTTACGCGAAGCTTTTCATTACCAAATGACTTTACAGTTATGGACTTGGCTCCTTTTTTTCAACTGTCAAATTTGTAGTCATGTCGAAATAAACAGGCGTTTCGTCAGCATTTCCAATCTGACTTAGTAAATGATTGTATTGCTTTCGTAGACCAATAATGAAACGCTGATATTCGATGAGCTTCTCTTCAAAATTAGTAGGCAGTTTTTGAGCAATTGATGTTCGACGTCTCAATGTGAACCCGTTTCGTCGCATCATTCTTCTCATCCAGCCGAAACTTGCCTTCAAGTCTTGGATATTTATTAATTCTCCAGATATTTCCAATGCTTTCATTTGTAAAATGTGTCGCGTTACAGGAAGCCCTTGCTGTCTTAGAGAAGTCACGTACTGACAGACCCTTTTGTCTACTTCTGTAAAACGACCAACTTTTGGTCCAGTGAAAGCCTTCCTTGCAGGATTAGCATTTAGGAGTTGTTTATTTTTTGTCCAATGCCGAACTCATGATTCATCCACGCTATATTTTCTTCCGGCTTCTCTGTTAGATGTCTTTTCCGCGTAGTTAATTACTATTAATTTTAAATTAGCATCGTAAATCCTGCGCTGATTTTTGGGTACCTATTTGTATAGATGAAGTACCCGTAACCTCTACATCACTCATGGCGAAGTATAGGTAAATAAAAAGAACTTAACAAAAAAACAAATGATCGGATAAACAAAATTAAGTAAAAAGAAAACTGCTTCCAAATTTTATACTGTAACACATTTGCAGAGTAGAAAATATGTGTTTTTCAGAGGGCCTGGCATGCTGATAAGCGTACTTTTCCACTCTGTGAGGAAGGCAATGGTAAACCACCTCACTCCTCGTTTAACTTAGTAAAACCTCTACAGGTTCATCAAACCAGCCTTTTGGCTGATGACCTAAACAACAATGCTGTATTCAGTGCCATCAAAATAAAACTGAACAAATAAAAAATATTACTTTTAATCAAGGAGTAATAGAGGTAAGGGTGTAAATGTGGAAGGAAACATACTTTCTTTTTGTCATGTAATATTTTTGTTTTAATCAGAAAAATGGAAACCAAACACAGATATACTCAATATGAATGTTTTCAAGTGAAAACACCCACTATAAGCTGGAATAAACACAAACAAAAAAATACAAAAATAAAAAAGTGAAAAAAGTACATTTTTTGGTATGGCCTAAAAGTGCTGGTAATGTGGAAACATGTTAAAATACAATAAAAATATCGGTAAATTAATTATGAACACTTTAAAAGTCAATTATGTTAATTAGTTACAGTCAAAAGAAGGTTCTATATCCGTTTATTTACAAAAATCGCATACATAGTGCTCAGATTCACACCCGCTGCACTCATTGTGGGCCCACAAACCACACATAATACATTTGATCCACAGTTCACCTTTGGAGTCATTGGAAAAACATCCATCACAAAAAATGCACACTGCATCCTTTTCATAGGGGCAAGTTACACCAACTGAGATTTCTAGATTAGATTCTCCGGAAGAAACACTAACAGATTCGTTCTCCGAGTCGTCCTTGCAAAATTCAATTTTTCGTTTGAAGAGTTCGTTAGAGTTATTTTTTTTCTTTGGAGGAAGTTGTTAACCCTTACGATTTCCTGGATTAGGTTTTGTTTTTTTAACAGTAGCATTTGCAGCTTCAAACTCAAGTTGTCGTTTGTATGGAGACGATGTTAGTACTGCAGCAACACTTCCTTTTCTTCCTCTATTCGATTGCTTCCGTTTCAGGTGAGGAATAGGCAAAATGTCTCTCGGAGAAACGGACGAGGGTTTTTGAATCATTGGGGCCCGTTTAGATTGAGCTCTTGAACAGCTTGCACTTTTCAAATCTATCTCACTAGGTGGAGCCAGTTCTTCAACAAGAGCAGGTTCCGCTTGAGCCTTTTGAAGAGTCCCCTCTACTTCTTCGTTGACCGGCACAGAGCTTGCAAGAATATCTTCATATTGAGTTTGTGGTACAGGCACAATCTCATCATCAGGAATAGCGTTTTGAGCTGCAGCGAGGAAGTCAACGTCGGTGAACACATTTTTGTCACACGGAAAAATACCTGTGACTAAAAATCCTTTTGCAGCAATTGAAGCGGTTTGGCATTGCATGTATGCCTTTCCAAACAATTCTGCGATGTCGTACGGACTGAGTGGTCGATTGCTGTGCCTGAGCCATTGTCGTACACACTCGCTGTAATGAGTCTTCAATGCACCAAAGAAAGTTTTATCCAGTGGTTGGAGTTTATGGGACGTGTGAGGTGGAAAGCTGATCATTGTGACATGATTTGCTCTAGCCATGTCTATTACATCAATATTTTTAGCGTGTGTGGTGTGGCCATCAAGTACAAGTAGCACTGGATTATCCTTGCTCGGATTTGTAGTTTTTACAAAATTACTAAACCATTCCGTGAATAAAGACGTCTGTATCCATCCAGAAGGGTGGCATCTCCCTATTGCACCTGGGGGAGCTCCCTTCATCAGAAGATCAGACATATTTTTGCGAGGAAAAATCATAAGAGGAGGAATGAATGTACCCGCCGCACTCATACAGCACACAACTGTTACCAGTGATCCTTTTTCTGCGGACGTCATGGCCCCAACTTGACGCTTCCCTTTCAGGCCAACAACTTTTGGTATTTTTGACTGAACCACAGTTAGGCCGGACTCATCAACATTAAATACACGGTCTGCAGGGTACTTATGTTTGTTATATTCTGCCTCCAACATGTCAAAGAACTTATGAACAGCAGTTTTGTTAAAACCATTGGCTCTGGTGTATGACGTTCCAATTGGTTTATGAATTGTCAGTTTGTTTTCGTGACGTCTAATGAAAAGATCAAACCAAGCTCGACCAGCTGCTTTATTTTTTCCAAAAGGGTGCTTGATATTGTTCTTGAGGCATAATTGGTAGGCCATTATTTTAACATCTTCTCTTGTCAGTCCATAAAAACGGTTGTCCATCTCAACTAGGTACTCTACTAACTCATTTTCCATATGTGGGGGAAGAACAGGTTTACGCCCCAAAGGAACTGCAACACATTCTTCTGGAGTTTTTTCACTGTTGACAAAGCGTTGTAACGATGTTTGAGGTACTTTGTAATGCTTGACTGCTGTACGTAATCCAAACTTTTTATTTCTCACGTCAATGATGGCTTGAATCATGTTTTCTGAAGTCCATTGCCTTAAAACATTCCTAGGCCCTCTTGTAATATTTTTTCTTGGCATCCTGAAACAATGAACATAGCAAATTCAGAAACAATTCCGACAGCTGGTAATGTGGAAACACAATATTGTGTTTCCACATTACCAGCAATGAATGTTTCCACATTACCCGCATCGCCATGTTGGATTCTAACCTCCCTGTATCGAAACCCCACTTTCATGTTTAAATTCGCCAACTTCAGAGTTATAAACCACAAACTATCTACTATTCAGTGATATTGTCTTTGCTAGATTAACCAATCATATTAAGTAGAAAAAGCGTGACAAATCTTACCTTGCTGAAGTTTACGAAAATGAGAAAGCACAATAAACAAACTTTTCACATAACATTGCAACAAGAACTGAATGGCAGCTCAACAGCGCTCTCTGTACTAACTATAGAACTAGTTCAGACGGTTTCCACCAGGTTTCAGCACTAATCAAGAGCGCTAGTAAGCGTTTCCACATTACCAGCTGTTTCCACATTTACACCCTTACCTCTACCAATAGGTTTAGGTTTAGCTAAATCGTGGCAAAATAGTGGTAAATTTTGTGACAATATTACCAAAATTAAATATTTGTTAAAATCAAACTCAGTAGATAGCAAAACAAAAGTTTTAGGTTTAAGCAAATACTGTAAAAATAGAATTAAGTCAAAATATCTATGTTCATCAGAAAATTTAGTGAACGACGATTTAACTCTTTAGCCAGTAAGTTATTTCATGATATGTGTACCCCAGATAGTGAGTTTTTTAGATGTTTCAAAAAATTCAAATGAGAGTTTTTCCTTGATTATTTTATTAGAAATTAATGTTTTTATACTTTTTTTTGCAATAATATACATATAATAAAAACAAACCATAATAATACATTACAAAAGTATGCACATCATATGATGTGAAAATGTTAAAAATTATCTAAAATAATACTGTATAACAGTGTAAATTAAAAACAGATAAAAAACACACTAATATATACAATGTAACAATAATAATATACTCAAAAATGTTTTTTTATGTGGTAATTTTGAAAGCATGGATGCACACAAAGTGGAACGTTGCATTCCTCATACATATATGATGTTACTTTTCTTGTTTGTGGTGCTATTGTAGTCCATTTGCAAACGTAGCATCCTCGTTGCCCTTTAATTCTTTTTGATGAGCCAGGTATGGGTTTTGGAAAATGGCGAGCTACTAATTGCAGTGGTGCAGTTGTATCTTTTAGTGGTCTCCCTCCTGATGATGTGGATCTTACTTCACAATACTTTTTAAGTATTTGTCCAACAAGATTAAGTCTAAATTTGTAAAATGGAATGTTTTTCTTTGTTTTAGATTTGAATAAAATATGTGAATTGAAAACACAAATATCTAGTAAATGAAATAACAGTTTCTTATACCATTTGTTAGATTTTCTGGCACTATCAGTAAATGACAATTGCATGTCACATTTATCTACTAGTCCCATGTTTTTATTATAATCTATGACTGATAATGGTTTCAGTATTGGTTCATTTGTTTTTCTGTTAATTTTTCCTGAATCTATCAACTTATTTTTATGTATGGTTGATAACATCATAACAGGCCTCTTATCATACCATTGTTCACACAGAATTACACGGGTGTTTTGTGCATGATAATCATACTGCTGCATTTTTGTTGGAAACGACGGTAGATTTTTTCTATTAGACTTTACTGTTCCACAAGCACCTGTTTGATTATTGTGCAAAAATTGAAATAATGTTGGGCTAGAATACCAGTTATCAATAAAAACACTGTGGCCTTTGCCCAAATGTGGTGCTAAGAATGTAGACACAACAGACCCAGAAAAGCCTAAATCATTTTCATTTTCAATCATGGTTTGTTTACCTGTATAAATTATAAAATCTAAAACAAATCCAGTGAGGCAGTCGCACATAATAAATAGTTTCACACCGAAGCGGTGACGCTTGCTTGGTATAAATTGTCTAATAGTTAATCGCCCTTTCCATAACAATAAACTCTCGTCGATACAAATATTTTGAAACGGTTTAAATGTATGAGAAACTTTTGCTTCAAAGTCATGATAATAATAAGAATTTTGTACAATCTATCGCCAGCAGTTTGAGATCGATTATCAGCAAAGTGTAAAAATCTCAGCAACAAAATAAATGTATCTTGGGACATAATTTTGCTAAATATTGGTGTCTCAATAAGTTTATTAGTGCTCCAGTAAACATAAATGTTATTTTTTTTAACATGAGGCATCAACACAGTAACCCCTAAAAATGTGTAAATTTCTGGGGTATTAGTGTCACTCCATTTGTGAACTTTTGATTTCGGTTTCAGGGGTGTCAATGATTTGTAATACTGAACATATTTATTAGTCTCCTCGGCAATGTGACTCAATAAATCACTGTCAATGAAAATTTCAAAACAGTCTAATTCATTTGAATCTGTAATCACATCGATATCTCAACAAAATCCAGATTCACTATCATTGAATTCGAAGAGAAAAGGTTTGAAATTATTTGACATAAACCAATCATAATCATAACCTGCACCCTTTTCACTATTTCGTTGTGCTTCTGTAACTTGTTCAATCACATTTTCATTGTCAAGTTAAATCAAAGAAACTAAACAAAGAAGTTAAACTAAATCAAAGACTTCGTCAGTAATAGTCTCATGGTTAGTTGGTTCTTCAGATTCACTTTCACTCGCGATTTCAACTTCACTTTCAATATTTGTGAAATATTCAAATATTTCACTGTCAGAAAAAATGTCTTAGGCATTCTGAATAAACTACAAAACAACGCAGTACAAGGTGGCGGCTCTGGTGTAACTATAAAAATAACCTAAAACTACCTTCAATAACAAAAAGTACACACAGCATATCGTGGCTATCATGCCAAAAGTCACTAACTGCACTTTTTCACTAACTGAGAAATATGAAGTTAAAGATTTAAACGGTTGTGAAAAATCAGACATTTTTTAAAATTGAGATTTTTTTTTTGTTGTACACATTGTGTTTCGATTCTTCCAATTTCATCTTATATTAATCCTTTTATTGTTAATAAATTTGAAGTTTTTACAAGTACTGGTATTCTTATTTAGTCTGTTTTCTTTACTCCCAGATATCTCTTAACCCTTAGTTAGGTATGTCGATAATTTTAACATAACTAAGTATGTGGGGTGTTCAGAACACCCCATTGTAAACTTCAAAGTTTCCGTCAAATTTTCGTTTTATATAACTTTTTATATATTATCTTGTCTTTTTAGTGTTTACTAAAACATACTGCAAGTTAGTTTTATTTGTTAGTTTTAAAAAAAATATATTTAACAACTGCTTTTATTTAATATCAAAAAATTATTACTTTCAATTATAAATGTACTTATTACTTATTCAAATTTCATTACTTATTCTAGTTTTGTCTATTTAATTTTTACTATTAATTTACTCCTAAGAAATTGTTTTGCAAAATTTTTAAAGAACATCACTTATTTGTAAAATTATATTGGCCTATATAGTTTAAAATTACAAAAAAAGTTTGAAAATTCATTTTTGTTACTAATCACTTTCACTTGAACTTGGTTCATTTCCTTTCTCACAAGAAGAACATATTTGTTTCATGTGGTTTAAGCACATGAATTTTTCACATTTGTAACAAAAATATTTTGTTTTTTTATCTTCCTTTCGTGGGCAAATTGTGCATCTTCCAGACTTTCTATTTGATGTAGCGGTCACTGGATCTGGTGTGTCAATTTTCACAAACTTTGCTGCTGCTTGTCTGATTTCTCTAGGCAAGTGACGTTTTACAGCTCTATTAGCTATTTCGTTCTCCACTAAAGATCTTCCCAAATGTCTTAAAAACAAACGTCTTGGCAAATTGTCTCCTGTATTGCGAATATTTGTATCATAAATTACTTGACAATTTATTCCGGCAATATCAAGCATACGGAAAAAAATTACTAAGGGCCATCTTTTACATCTTCTTGCTACTGTGTATGTCGCACACATTTTGTCGACAGTGTCTACACCTCCTTTTGTCAAATTATAAAAATTAATGATTTCTGGTTTTTTCTTATTACTTTGTTTGTCAATTTCATCTGATTCTGGATGCATAGTAGAAATCATCAAAACATTCTTACCTCTTTTTGGAATGTATGACAAGGTTGTCAGCTGGTCTTTGTAAGCAAATATAGTACTATTTACCAATCTTTTTGATATATTTGTCAGCTCTATTGGAAGATGTGGTTTATTTTTGCGGAGTGTACCAACCAGTGTGAGTCTTTTTTGTAAGAGCTCTTCAGCAAGTGGGATGCTGGAAAACCAGTTGTCTACAGTTATGTTGCGACCGGTTTTAGTTATTGGTTCAACTAGTCTATGAACAACATCTTTTGCAGAATTTGATATTTTGTACGGCCCATCAGGTTGTGTACCAGCATATATTTCCATAGACTGCACATACCATGTTCTGGCGTCACACATTGTGAATATTTTTAACCCGTACTTGTCGGGCTTACTTCCTATGTATTGCCGAAACACACATTTACCTCTGAACGGTGCCAACTGTTCATCGATCGTTACATATTCTGACACTGTATATGCTTTCTGACAGTTTTCCACAAATGACATAAAAATTTTGCGAACGGGAGCAAGTCGATCAATTTTCCTTCTCTGATTTCGATCATTTACGTCATCGAATCTCAGGCATCTTAAAAGAAATAAAAACCGGTCAAGTGACATTATCAAATGGAAAATGTCATTGTACTTCCATAAATCGATTAAGTTTTCCTTCCCGCCACGAAAGGAACCGGCCAAAATGAGAATACCTATAGTCGCTTGAATTTCAACATCGTTAGTATCTCTAGGCACACTTTTGTTTGTATAATTGTCTCGAATTTTTACAATGTATATATTTGTGTATGTAGTAATTGATTTTATTATTTCATCATCAAATAATAATTTAAAACATTCTAATGGTGTTTTTGCATTCTTGGAATACAATTTAGTCCCAGGTAAATGCAAGACAATATTTTGAATTCTGGTTCGAACATTTTTCGGTTTAGAAATTTTTCGCCATTTTGTTATTTTGTCCTTACCAATCATAAAGTTTTCATTTGGAACAGGTTCTTCATCATCACAACTGTCAGATTGCTCAGTATCGCTTCTATGTTCAATAACCTCATCAGGAACCTCTTCTTCATCTTCATCTGATTCATCTGGTATTTCTGGATCAATCAATGATTCCTCATCTTCAACTTCCAAAAACAACTTTTGTAACTTTTCTACTTGCCCCACATATGCCATTGTAACAGTACAATATTATAGTGAACACACAATTCATAAACAAAATGAAGGTAGCACAAACTTATTAAAAAATTACACTTTTTTAGAGTATAATACTACTTACGGAATCACGTATGTGGGGTGTTGACGGCACCCCAATATAAAAAAGTACTGTAAAGCAAAATATAAAACTACAAACTCGCACAACAACAACTGTAATACAAACAAAACACTTAGACAGTAAGGTACCTTGAAGGTCAACATTGCAGCCAATTCACGAAACAAAATTTCCCTTCTAAATTTGTACTGGGGTGTTGTCAGCACCCCACGTACCTAATTAAGGGTTAACTACGCTGTTTTTTCTTATTTCGAAGATAATTATGCCTTCGCGGAAGAGGTCATGCTTGACCAAGCAAGCATTGACAAGACGTGCAAAAATTATAAAATTAAACAGGGCTAACGAGAGCCAGGAAGGTACTACATCAAAGCTAAAAACAGATCGAGGGAGGCTTATTAATACTCGCCAAATTGAACCTCTAGAACAACGTGAACAATTACTGGTATCTCAACGAGTCCACCAGGCTTCTTTCCGTAAAAATGAGTGCTCTGAAGCAGGTTCCAGTCGCCTGAAGGCTGACAGGGAGAGACACTCACAACCATGTTAGGCCGAGTCTGTTGAAGAACATGACCTACAATTAGCGTCTCAACAGGTCCGTCAAGCTTCTATTCGCAAAAGTCAGTGCTCTTAATCCCGTTTAATCGTCTTGAGGCTGACACGGAAAGACACTCGTAATTTCGCGAGGCCGAGTCGGTTGATGAACATAAGCTACGGTTAGCGTCTCAACAGGTCATTGAGTCAATATGAATACATTGATATATATTATCATATCTCAATAATGGCTAATTTACATTCACTAAAGTAATCATTATTGTTGGACATAAAAATTAATTATGCTTCTGAAAATAATGAAGCGCTGCGTATCTTGATTTACACCAAGATCTCGCTTTTATTTTACGTCCAACTATTTTTTTTTCATTTACAATAATGTTAAAATTGAAAGGAGGTACGATTAGATAACAACGCATGATTAAAGAATATCAGACCTGTCAGGGATCGAATTCGGTACACCAACAGACCGTCCAAAACAACAAGCAAACCGTTCAAAGAACGGGCATTTTAGCTAGCATTTACCAATATTTTCAGAAGAATATTAACATAAAAAATAAACAGTATGTACAATAAACACAGGCCTACGCGTCGTAAAACCCGTATTCATACAGTCAGTTACTTACCTACTTATTCCACCAGTACCTTATACACCTTTTCTCGGTCACACTGTAAAAAATGAATCAGTCGTCTTTTAGTGGTCACTATCGTGGTGTTTCTATTGTAATTTACCTTTAATTTATTATGAAAATTATTAAGCGCTGCTTATCTTAATTTAAAAACACCAAGATTTCGCTTTTATTTTACGTTTAACTATTTTTTTTCATAAATAATAATGCTGACGTTCAAAGGAAGTAGATAACAATGAGTAGTTAAAGAATATCAGACCTGACAGGGATCGAACTCGGTACCTCAAATGACCGTCCACGGCACGAAGGAAACCGTTCGAAGAACGGGTACTTTAGCTAGTAAATAAATAAAATAATGAATTTTACTTACCCATTTTGACGAAAAGAGTTATTTTAACTATGTAATTTTGACTGCAAAGTCGACGAGATCACAGAATAGTACTTGGAGATACGTGTTCTTCACACTAATACCACACACAAAATGGACGCCGAGGTTTTCATTTTGTCCAACAGGTCGCAGCACAGTGTGAAATATTAAGATTTAACCGTTTTAAAAGCTGCGGTACGAGGTTTTCATTCTTAGCCATCGAGATTTAAGATTTTGTACAGATTGATGTCCCAATGCTCGGTACTTCCAACTAAACAAAAACTAAAGATATATAAGTCTCTTCTATGGCCAATTTGGATATACGTCAGTCAAATTTATGGATGTGCTAAACCGTCAGTGATAGCTCGGATTCAGAGGTTTCAGTCTAAAACATTATGGATCTTGGTCAACGCACCTTCTGACGTTTCAAAGACGATTAAGGAGAAAGTGAAGCAGGGATCTCCTGTTTTAGTAGAACCAGTTTTATGATATTGATAATCAATCAATGGATGAAATCAGTAAGAGAAGAGGTAACTATATAACCGGTCGGAGATCTGTCAGTGGATGGTGCTCTCCATGCACGTCACTCCATGTCATTTCATCCATTCTCACTCACCATCTGAATGTTTATTTTGTAACAGTTGTGAATCATTAATAAAGTAAAAAAAAATGGTTTCTGATGAGAAATTTATATATTTTTTTTGTAGGATGAGAATGATGATAGTGACCTAGATCCAACATTTGAACCCGTAGACATTGAAAGTGATTCTGATGATTTTTGTATTTTGCCACCTACCAAGCTACAAGCTCTTTCAGTCAGTGAGAATGTGGAGACTACTTCTGTGGTTGATTAAATATCTGCTGAAGATAGTGTACAACAATCTTCAGTCAATGAGAATACAGAGCCCTTGTTTACAACTGCTGGAATATCTGTTGAAGGTGAGTAGCAATGTTTGTTAACATTATTGTTTTGTATGAAGAAATCAATTTAATTGTATGAACAAAAAATTTTATTTGCTTCCGATGTGGATTATTGCAGAAATGACTGACCGTGATTCCAAGAAACGCTCAAGGTGGCAGTCTGCGAATCCAGAAAATTGGTCCAAGAACGTTTCTAAAAGAAGACGCAGTGAATGCTTGTCATATGTAACTAAGTTGGACTGCAACCGGCCAAGTCTCCGCAAGTAATTGACTGTAGTAAATGTCGGTTCAAATGCAACAGTTTATTTACTGAAGAGGACCGTATAGCTTTATGCAAAGACTACTGGTTGCTTGATTATAAACGTAAAAAGGATTTTATCCTTAGCAATGTATTTGAAAAGGAACCTGATAAAATGAAGACTAAACCAATCACCAACAAAAATCGAAAGTGTTCGCGAACATATTTTTTTTTTAAACTGAAGAAAAAGT
Source organism: Catonia carolina (assembly GCA_035578175.1). NCBI lineage: Eukaryota > Metazoa > Arthropoda > Insecta > Hemiptera > Achilidae > Catonia > Catonia carolina. The sequence continues at coordinate 320,113,517 of JAQMRL010000001.1, read as the reverse complement.
CAGAGTTTGTCAAAAATCTTTTTTGAAAACTCTTTGTATAAGTGATGGACCAGTAATTCATGCTTTCCAAAACATTAATAGAAGTGGGGTTTTTGGATTAGAAGATTTAAGAGAGAGGGAAGCAAGCACCAGTAAACCGTACTTCGGACATTAATGTACAAAGGGTAAAAAGCCATATTCAGAAATTTCCAGTCATGGAATCACACTATTGCCGGAAGTCAACAGCTCGACTGTACCTGGATGCGAAATCAATATCAAAAATGTACGAACTGTATAGTGAAGAGTGCAAACAATCGTCCATTGAGCCAGTGTCTGCTATAACTTACAGAAGAATATTTTGTAAAAATTTAAAATTTTAAATTACGCCTTCTTTAAGCCCAAGAAGGACCAATGCCTTACCTGCTCAAATTATGACCTAGCTAAAGGAGATTCAAAACTAAAGTTAGAGGAAGCATACTTAAAACACCGAGAACGAGCTAAAAAGGCAAATAAAGAAAAGAATGTAGATAAGGACCGTTGTAGTACAGATGAAACGTTTCTGTCAGCAACATTTGACCTACAGAGTGTCTTGCAGATACCAAGCACTGAGACATCACAAATGTACTACCTCCGTAAAATCAATGTTTATAATTTTTGTATTTATGAATCACGAACTCCTAATGATGGTTATTGTTTTGTCATCAATAGCATCAAATTATGAAGACATACGATCAGAGTTGGACATCTTCGACCTGAATGGGAGAATCTGCGACTATCGGGATAGATGGAGACAACACTTGGAACGGATGCCAGAGGAGCGGATACCTCAACAAATACAGCGTTACACCCCAACAGGAAGAAGAAGAGTAGGCAGACCTCAAGCAAGATGGATTTAATAATCTTAGATATAGATTAAATGACTTTATTTACATTATGTGTTTGTTTAACTTTGTACTATTTAATTGTGAGTTCGGAACAGGCAATAGCCTAATCCTGGAAAGTAAGATGATGATGATGATGAATCACGAACTCCTAATGATGGTTATTATTTTGTGTGGTCGGAATTGAACGGCAAACGTGGTAGCACAGAAATTGGAAGTGCTCTTCTTAGCCGGATAAGTCTTCTGCCAGAAAAAATAAAGCACAACTCTTTACTCAGACACTTGTGGTGGACAGAACCGGAACCAGCATATTGCTGCTCTATTTTTGTTCATCGTACAGAATACACATGTTGATGTGTTAGAACATAAGTTTTTGGAGTCTGGGCACTCCTACATGGAGGTAGACTCCATGCACAGTGCCATTGAGAATGCACAGAAAAACATTCCTGTGTATTCTATGGTGGATTGGATGAACATTTTTCGATTCGCAAGATCATCTAGAAAGAATAAAAAAGTGAAACCATACAAAGTTCAGGAGCTACTATTTTCAGACATGGTAGATTTAACAAAACTGTCAACAACAGTAATAAAAAATAGAAGTAAAGATGAATTGGGAGCAACTGTGTCGTGGCTAAAAATTAAGGGTTTAAAGTACGAGAAAGTTTGATAACGTTTTGAGAGCTCGATTGTGGGATGTGATGCTCAAGAAAGGATATCCCAAGCACCTTGTGGCGGCGATTGTGGGTGGGTACATACACCAATACTGATATAATAGTTATGTTCGGTAATAATGAAAAAACAGAAAAAATAAAAATAAATAAAGGCGTGAGACAAGGTTGTCCAATGTCTCCGACTCTTTTTAATATTTATACAGACGAGATTCTAAATATTTGGAATCAAAACGTTGACTCAGGCATTCAACTTTGCAGCAATGTATTCTTGAACTCTCTACTTTATGCTGACGATACTGTAATTATTTTCAACTCTGAAGACAAACTACAATATGCACTTTTCAAGCTGAATAAAATTGGTTTAGATTTTGGCATGAAGATCTCACCTCATAAATCCAAGGTTATGGCATTCAGAGGAAAGTGGCCAATTAGATGCAAAATTGTGCTGGATGATCAGGCTCTGGACCAAGTAAGAGACTTTAGTTACTTGGGATGCCGTATCTCATTTGTTGAAGAGGATGATGTGAATGAGAAGCTGGCTAAATTCAGCGCCGTTTGTGGTTCTATAAGAAGAGCTATAGGGAGGAAAACACGGCAGGATACCCAACTAAAATTTTATAGAACAATGGCAATACCATTGATAGCCTAAAATTTTATAGAACAATGGCAATACCATTGATAGCCTATGGAAGCGAAGTATGGGTACCAAATAGAAGAACTGAGTCTCGAATGCAAGCAGCTGAGATGAGATTTATGCGAGCAATCAACGGCTACTCTAGGTTAGATCATATAAGAAATGAAAATATAAGAGCGGACCTGAGAGTGGAACCTTTGCTAGAAACTCTGAAAAGGTACAGGAGAAACTGGTCCAGTCATTTACTCCGCATGCCAAGAGATAGGCTTCCCATACTAGCATGGGAGTATCAACCCGGTGGAAGGCGAGACGTTGAAAGACCACGAAAGAAATGGATGCCGGAACAGGCCAACAGAGCCTAATCCTTGAAGGACGATGATGATGATGAAGTACGAGAAAAATTTACCTTTTACGATTCAGTATCGCTATGACTACGTTTCACCGTACTCAAAAATATTTGTTAATGAGCAAAGAAGACGGCCTATACCAATGCTTTCATTCCCTACACAATTAGAAAAGGCTTACTCAAAACTTCTACCTATTTCAAAGGAAAAGAAACGTGATCTGGAGCAGATGTGCCGTACTGGTATAATGAGCTTCACAGCTGGTATTTTGATTTACCCGTTAATACAACTCTAAAAAATAGGTTACCAGAGCCAGCTGCAAGTGAAAATGAAAGTAAATAAATTAATTTGATCACTAGAAATGATGCGGGCCATGAAACCATGCCTTAAGTCGCTGAGCATTATTTTGCAAGGGAGCCGATAATAGTGAAATAGGTCAAAAATCTCGATATTTAGAATCTTACGCTATCTGTTAGTAGAACCTTTTAACTACTAATAAACAAACCAACATGGTTGCTAATGAATGCATTTTATAACAAAGAGAAATGCTACGAAAAAAGTACTGCGCAGTTTTGAAACCATGCCATAAGTCGGCAATGTTATATTCCCATTGCGAATATAACATTGGTTGCATGGTTTCGTCATTATCATTAAAGTTGAAATAAAATATAAATTTTATCATCTTACGTTTAATTTAAATATTTTTACCGGACTAAATGAATATTTAATGTTTTATTATAAGCTTTTTCTAATAAGATTCTATTTTAATAATATTTTTACAAAACAATATATCTTTAGCATGTTGGTAGTAACTGATTCGTGAAATTTTGTTTTAAAGTGTGATTGTTTATTGTATAACGTTGATTATTGTTTCGCTGTAGTAGTGTCCCAGTATTTCCAGAAAAAAAATTAAACAAACTGTTTTCAGATCCGGCCACTCCAAAATTCTTTATTTAAATTTCGTTATATAAATATTTTAAAACTTTGTTAAAATTTTTAAAATCGTTAAAAATGATTAAAACTTTTAAAATGTTTTAAATTCTTAAAAACTTAAAACACACCAATCTTCTGAAATTATGTTTTTCCTTTTAACAATCTTATTTCTAAATTGCAAAATATTTCAATATTTTTGTTGCTTTAAAAATCGTAAATACGTTTCCACTCTTTTTTAAAGGATTAAAAAAGAATGGAAAGAAACCAACAATCCTTTTTTGTATGATTAAAAAAGGAATGTTCTTTTTTATCTTATTTAAATGTTTTGAAATTATTTCATGTCTTTTTATCTTCTCACATCTGTCGGTAGTAAATCATCTGTTGTTTATTTACGTTATGTTTACGTTACGTATGAAAGTATTCAGTTTGTTTTGTGTGTGTACGTATGTTTAAATGTAGTTGTGTTTAAAAATGTGTACTTACATTACAATCTTCCCCCCCCCCTGGGGTAAATACAAAAGTAACAGGATAAGGGGTGGGTGCTTAAATAGTAAAAATGAAAAAGGTGAGCAGATCGCAGTTGTCGGCCTGAGTTGGGTTTGTTTTTTACTTTCATCCGGGGCCCCATTCATAACACATCCATACAGCATGCAAACATCAGATACAATGTTTTATCTTTGTAATTTTTTGTATCACCACCATCTCAAGCTCGAGTGTCGCGACATGTATCACCTAAAACATTAATCGTAGCGAATTACGTAACCTTTTTAAGGTTAGAAATGTGTTCTTTTGTTATTTCTCCGCCAATAGTCTTACGAAGTAAAGCTGTAACTGGTGTAGAGAAACCTATGATATCAAATGGTTCCGACCATCGGTATGCCATTTTCGCACAAATATTTTTCCGTTTCGAACTTACGGGATGAGTTTTAAGTAAAACTTTATCTCCCACCGAAAACGGATTTGGATGACGTGTAGCATTATATCTACGTGCCATATCATGATGAAATTTAATCAGTTTTCTCCTAATGTCACACATCATGTTGCTTGAACGAACAGGATTCCTATGAAGGATATCTTGTATATTCCATGATTTATCTAATGGTGTTTGGGCTGTAAACGTATGTAAATATATCAAACGGACATACACCATGTGCGGTATGGTGAGCCATATTAAAAGCTAATTGGAACCAAAATAAAGATTTATCCCAGGTTGTTTGGGCAGTTGCATGGTACGCGATAAGAATAGATCGAAGATTTCTGTTTAATCGTTCAGCGTGAGATGGTTGTGGGTGGTAAGGAGAGAGAGTTGTTCTTTTAATGCCTAAATTAAAACAAAAGTTCTTAAAAATTACCGAATTAAATGTTTTGGCATTATCCGTGACAATTAACCTCGGAATGGAGTAGTTTTGAAAGATACGTTTCAATTCTTCTATAATAGAGGATGTATTAGTGTTTTTTAATGGAGCTAACCAAGTAAATTTTGAAAAACTGTCTACTACCACTAGAATATATTTGTATCCTTGGTTGGTTTTTGGGAGACTACCGATCGTATCAATAAACAATGTATCAAATGGTGTTGTTGGAACTCTAGAACTGAGATTCCCCCATTTGTAATTCATTCCAGGTTTGCTGCGTTGACAGGTTGTACAAGCATTGACCTTTAAAGGAATTTCCTTATACACATCTGGCCAATAAAAGTGCCTTGTTATTTTATGTATAGTTTTGTCGATACCTAAATGTCCGCCTATTTCTGAATGATGAAAATATTTAAATACTAAATCTTTTAAAGAATTGGGGAGAACAATTTTAGTCGGATTATGGTTTTTCTCTTTTAGACATAGAACTCCATTGGATAAACAAAATTTATTATTCATTTGTTGTTTTTGTTTAAGGATAAAGTTATCCTGTTCTTGATGTTGTCTTATATCAGTAAAAGATAGGGGGAACTGCGATAATAAAGCATTGATATACGATATCTCTTTTGCTGTGTCGTCATTATTTGAATCGTACATCCTCGATAATGCATCAGCAACATTATTATCAGAACCACGAATGTGATTAATTTTAAATCTAAAGACAGATAAGCGGAGTAACCACCTAGCTAATCTACCCAACTGTTTTGGTCTGGAAAGAAGCCAGGCTAAAGCTTGATTATCAGTTTCCAGAAGAAATTCACGATGTATTAGATAGGTTCTAAAATGATCTGTTGCAAAAACAACCGCAAGACATTCGCGTTCATATGTAGAAAATTTTCTTTCTGCTTCTGTCAATGTCTTAGAAGCATATGCTATGGGTTTTCGAGACCCTTCTTGTTCTTGAAGTAATACAGCCCCTAGACCTGTATCTGACGCATCTGTTTGTAAAATAAATTGTTTAGAAAAGTCGGGTATGGAGAGAACTGGAGGATTAGCAATTGCTTGTTTAAGATCTTCAAACGCGGTTCTTTGTGAGTTTCCCCAAATAAATTGAGTATTTTTACGTCTTAATTTATTTAGGGGTTCAATTCTGTCAGCATAATTTTTAATAAATTTAGAAAAATAATTAATCATACCACAATACCGATGTACTTGTTTCACTGACGTAGGTTCCGGATACTCCAAAATTTTTTGTGTCCTAGTTGAATCTATAGAGACCCCTTTGTATGACAATGTGTGTCCAAGAAATGGTATCTCATTTACAGCAAATGTTACCTTATCAGGGTTGACGGTAATACCAGCTTTTCTTAGGATCGACAATACTATTTTAATATGTTTTAAGTGTTCTGTAAAATTTTTGGAATATATTAAAATATCATCCATGTAATTAAATACAAATTTATATTTGATATTTTTGAATATTTTATTCATGAGACGTGTTAGAACTTGTGCTCCAGTTGATAAACCAAAAGGCAATCTTTCATACTCATATAATCCATCCGGAGTACAAAATGCGGTGATTTGACGGGATCTCTCTGTTAAGGGTATTTGATGGTACGCTTGTGCCAAATCTAAGGTACTGAACCATCGTGCATTAGAAAACCATTGAAAAGCGTGATTTATATTGGGTAAGGGTTGCGCTTCTGAGTCAATTATTAAGTTGACTGAGCGATAATCTACGACTAAACGACTTGTACCATTTGGTTTTGGAATCAAAAATGCTGGGGATGAATAAGGTGAAACACTTTCTTTAATTACTTTGTCTTTTAATAATTTATCAATTTGTTGTTTCATTTGAAATGTTTTTATTGGATTTAGGGGGTAGGGTCTAGATTTTATAATTTCATTATTTTTAAGTTTAATATCATATTTTAATTCATGTGTACAACCTAATTTAGTAGTGAGTACATCCGGAAATTCGTTACATAAATTATTTATTTTATGTTTAATGTACTCAGATTGTTCTATATTGTTAATTTGATCTGGAGATATATTTGTTAAATAAAATTTTTGATTTTTCAGCCACGCAAAGGTTATTACAGATCTTGTGGCATTAAATATTGCACGTGTTTTTTGTAAAAAATGCATGCCAAGTATTATTCCATGTTGTATTTTTGTTAATACCTTGAAATTTATTTTCCAGGATATTTTTTGTAGGTTAATTTTAATCCAGACCTGTTTATTAATTTCTAGAGGAAACTTATCAGCTGTGAGACAAATTGCATTAATTTTTTCTTCTTTTATGACTGCGTTCTTATTTTTCAAAAGTTTGTACATTTTTTGGTTGATAATGTTGTGTGTAGAACCAGAATCAATAAGGGCATACATCATTTTTGATCTTTATTTTTAAACCTTTCAAGGTATAGTTATTATTTAACCCTGATTCTCCTATCTTTAAATGTTTACCCATTTTATGTTTACAAATACGTACCATATGACTATGTTGCGCGTATTTGCAGGCATTTAGTTTTTTGGAACGTGGTTATTGTTTTCTGTTGCCAAAGCCTACAATTTCTTTTAATGTGACCTACTTTATTACAATAAAAGCATTTTAATATTGTGTTTGATATTTGTGATCTGATGTTATTGGATGCTGTATTTTGTAATGTGTTTTGTTTACCTTGAGCAAGCATTGTGTTATTTATAGAGTTTAGTGCGCCTGTATCATTCATTTTTGATGAACTCATATCATTAAGAGTTCTGGCATAAACCCTCTCATACACATAAGCATCTAACTTATTAAAATCTTTTAAATTGTTGGGTTTGCCAATGATACCTATATGATTGGCATATATCTCGTTTAAACCTGTTAGAATTATATTAATTAACTCACCCTCGGTTAAATTTAATCTCAGTACCTCATGATTCTCTAAAATTTCCTTCATATATTCTGCAAGAGTTTCCGATTGTGACTGATTTCTGTATAACAATTTTAATTTTAATATTTCTTTCATTTTTGGTGTAATTAATTTATTAACTAAATTTTGATGAAACTGATCAAAATTATGATTATTTCTAATAGAATTTTCGAAAATTTGTTCTGTAAAACCAGTCATAAACGGAGTTAACAAAACTAAAGGTAAATTAACTGCATAACGTTTCTGTATTTGTTTTATAATTTTAATATTTCTCACTAATGTATCAATATCCCTTCCATCAGTAATAGTTAATTGCTTTAACTCTTGTTCAATTGGATTTGCGATTTTTGTCCAATTGAAATTTAATTCTCGTTGAAAACATAAAGGATTGTTATTATCTGCTGCATCTGGTATACAAATGCCAGGAATTTCATTTTGAGGAATGGGGTTTAATATCTCTGGATAAGGTGCAAGATTAATTTGGTCACAATTTGGAATTTCTTGCCTTTGATCGGGCAAAACATTATCCTGTAAACCTGCCCTTTCAAAATTTAAATTTTGTTCGCGGTTAAGTCTAACTTCAAAATTATGCAACTCATTTGCTTTCCAAACCTCAAACCTTTCTTTTAAATTTTGAAAACCAACTAATTTATCTGGTTTGTTTGGCAAGATAAATGTCAATATTATGTTAAGTCTATCGTCAAAAATTTTTGCATTATATGTTTCTAATTCGTTCAAGTTTTCAACATTTCTCAACTTTGCAAAATAATTTTGACAGTCCGTCAGTTGCTTTTCAAAATCAAATCTATGTAATGTCGTTAGGTCAATTTGTCGCCCGTTCTCTAAAAGTTTTTGTAGTCTTAGTCTTTTTTGCCTTAAATTTCCTGTCGTCGTACTCCGTCTTATTCTGAGTTGAAAGTTAATGTTAGTATCGTCTAATTTACAAGTTTCAAGAATTTGTCTCTCCATATTGTTTGTTTTGTTTATGTATTTTGATAAGGTATGTATATAAAACAGATGACTTACCCGTCAGAGTCTATGTACCTGATCAGATGTGAAAATTTGTTTTTGGATTTAAAAAAAATAAATTTTAGAAAAATGGTTGTTATTTTTTAATTTATCTGTTTATCTTCTTGCGGTCCAATTATATGGCTAGATGGAATTTTATTATCTTGGTTTTATACAAATATCCTGATGTGCTGCGATGATCTTGGTTTATCGTGATATATCCTGGTGTACTGCGATGATCTTGATTTATTGCGATATATACTGGTATTATTATCTATTCGTCCTGGTATTATTATTTATCTCTCCTGGTATTATTATTTATTATCTTGATATTATTATTTATATCCTGGTCACGGCACCATTTTTGTCCCAGTATTTCCAGAAAAAAAAATTAAACAAACTGTTTTCAGATCCGGCCACTCCAAAATTCTTTATTTAAATTTCGTTATATAAATATTTGAAAACTTTGTTAAAATTTTTAAAATCGTTAAAAATGATTAAAACTTTTAAAATGTTTTAAATTCTTAAAAACTTAAAACACACCAATCTTCTGAAATTATGTTTTTCCTTTTAACAATCTTATTTCTAAATTGCAAAATATTTCAATATTTTTGTTGCTTTAAAAATCGTAAATACGTTTCCACTCTTTTTTAAAGGATTAAAAAAAATGGAATGAAACCAACAATCCTTTTTTGTATGATTAAAAAAAAGGAATGTTCTTTTTTATCTTATTTAAATGTTTTGAAATTATTTCATGTCCTTTTTATCTTCTCACATCTGTCGGTAGTAAATCATCTGTTGTTTATTTACGTTATGTTTACGTTACGTATGAAAGTATTCAGTTTGTTTTGTGTGTGTACGTATGTTTAAATGTAGTTGTGTTTAAAAATGTGTACTTACATTACAATCGTTTGTATTTAATGTTTTACTTAAAATGGAAGAGGATAAATTAGAAAAGTGTGTATTAGACATTTTAAATACATGTCCGTTGGGAGATTGTTTAAACGATGAATTGAGGCTGTAGCTGCAATAAGGGCCCATATGCCAAAATCACAATTTGAGATAATTAGGTTCAAAGTTTTCACAATATTGCATAAAAAAATGGTGATGTACTATAAGTTAACTCTTATCACGATCACAAATTATTGGTATTTCCTGAAAATGTTAGTATACATCTTTTAAATATTATTATATGTTAAGATTTGTAAATACTTAAAAACTAGAAGGATGTCATGGGCCCTTTTTTCGGAGAACACATTCAACCCAGTTCTACAGAAGAAGGGCCTATGAATTTGTATTTGACACAGTTAATTAGGTGTTAAAGAAAACAAAATTTTACATGAAGAAAAAAGTGTTTTTATTATCTTTAAAATATACAAGCCAGTAAAATTAATATTTGATAAAAATTTAAACAATTTTATTCCAAATTTAAATAAAAAAACTTATTACACATTTTTTTAAAATCACAACGAAGTCTCAAGTGAAAATAGCACACAAAAATAAAAACAAATGATACCAAAATTATAGTATAGTAAAATAAAAGAGAAATATTATGATTAGCTGAAATATTTTTTAGTATTCTTTTTCCTGGCTGTTGATATGTTAATCCATAGCATCTTCCTCCAAGTCCATATCAGTTTCTTCATCTTCATTCAGCAGGTTTTCTCTTATATCACTACCCTTAAATAATTCCTCGTAAAATGCTCTGCTCTCCTCTTTTAGAAAAGGAAATAAATCTCTTATGTCTTTCATTTTAGATGGTTTTAGAGGGACACTAGAAACTGGCTCGAGAGTAATTTCTTTCGGACTTGTTTTTAAATACTGAAAGGGGTGGTAAATTTCGTTATAAGTTTTAGAAACTAATAAAGTTCCGCAAGATTTATATTTAAGTATTGAATACTGTTGAATTTCAAAAACATTATCTTTAGATACAGGAGTCTTTCGAAAATACTGAAGAAGGGCTTTCTTTGTCCCAGTCAAAAATAAGTGATGGATCACTGAATAGTTTAAATGGAGAAGGTTTTTGACGACAATAAACAATATTTTCAAGATTTGAATAAAATAGCTTTCTTGTTTTGTGAATGGGTTATTTTTTTGTGTCATTAATTCATAATTTCATAGCCAGTAACTTCCGTAAGTGACAACTTATTCTGTCTTTGCAGTCTTTAACAATTAGTTATTGTCTGGAAAAACTCGGTAAGTACCAAACACATTTTTTTAATTAAAAAATTAAATAAAACAAGAAAATGTTGTGATTATTAGTGATTACCTGTTAGTAAAAGTATGTAAGAAATGAACAATGCATTAAACATCATGTTTATACACATACCTGATGAATGCTAAACAACAAGTTTACAGAAAAATAATTTCAAGTGATGTTTTTTCCCACCAGGTTGGTCTAGAGGTAAAGTCGTCGCCAAAATCATCTGTTTAACAGCTGATTTTCGGAGACGAAGGTTCCTGGTTCAAATCCTAGTAAAGTTAGTTACTTTTATACGGATTTGAATACTAGACAGTGGTTACCGGTGTACTTTGATGGTTGGGGTTCAATTAACCATACTCTCTCAGGAATGGTCGGCCTGGGTCTGTACAAGACTACACCTCATTTACACGTCATACATATCATCCTCATCTCAATGGGTCATGGGGTGCTTATTGTTCTGAATTGAACAGATTGCAACGTACACAAATTAGGAGGAAGAAAAATGATGTTTCCTCTAAAACATGATTTTGTTAGTTACCAACTTTTTGCAGTAACCCCACGATAAAATGTTCTTTCAATCTCACACATTTTTAAAAATTAATTTTGGAAATTAACTCTTCTATTTAAAATTTTTCTTTGGAGATTGTTGATTTTGATCCTCACGTACGGAAATTGTTTGTTTTGATCCAGAAACAACAGGAGATTGTGTGTTTTGATCGTAACTTCAGGTGTTAACAGTATAAAACCAGTTTTAAAATATTAATATTAATTTTATTTCAAAACAAATTACATTTTTTTTACAAACAAAGAAGAGAATTTAATACTTTAATTATTAACACTTAATTAATTTTTATTTTACATCATTTTCTTTTAAATAAGAAGTTTTTCAGCTTCTTCTACATGTTCAGTACAATATTCATTGATTTCCATATTTTCATCCTCAGCAATATTTTTTGGAAGTCTGTAAGGAATTACATTGCAGTAATACTTTAAATTAGGGTGATTGCGCCAGTCATCTCCAAAATGTTTTACTACAAGATTTCCCACATCTCTTAGTTTTAAATCACCCACTGCCACTTTTCCTGGTGCAATTAAATCCGGATTTATCATATCTAATTTAATTCCTCTTTTTAAAACACTTTTCTCTATACAAAAATCACTTTTATAAAACTGTTCCCCTCTAAACAAGAAATCCGGTCTTCCCTCGGTTAACAAAAAATCTTTTGCTGGACGAAAATTTGAAATGCCACTGACCGGGTGTTTTGAGGTACTTCTGTGCTTCTGTTCGCCAATCGTATACATGACAGTCTGTACCCAGTTTGAATACAGAGGCCGCTTTTGAAAAAATGTCTATATATTCTTTTGGATTAACAATAGTCTTGTGTTTTCTTACGTCCCTTTTGATGATACCAAACACCCGGTCAGGGGGTATATATGAATGTCCAACAACTGGAGAATCTATTTCTATGTGTTGTATATTTAATGGAGCAAGTAACAACCAACGCATGCACATTGCAATAAGTATCCTGTTTTTATTTTGGCCGCCGCAACCATCGGCGACCAATCTTACTGCTGTTTTATTTGTCAGGTCAGCACTTGTTAAGCAGTGAAACACTGCAGATGCAATAATGTTGGAATCTTTATGAAATTGATCCTCTGTCCAGTAATATGTAAAAACATTCTGGTGATTCAGTTGAGATTTGGAATGGCCTTGTACAATAGTAAAGTTATGCATGTACAGTTGTCTGCTATAATATACAGACTGATCGGGTAACTTCGGAAGCACCTGATTCTTCTGGCAATCAAAGCTGATGATAAATAATTTCTCATCTTCATCTTTTAACAGGTTATAAAATGACTTCGCTCGAAGATTATGAACTCTTTTGAGAGCCATAAGTTTCACTCTCTCTTCATTGTTCTTAACTAGTTTCAATTTTTCTGTAATCTCCAGGCATTTGGAACAGACATCCATTCTTGGACAGTTAAACCCCAGATTAAATTTTCTATTAAATACATTCCGGAATAGCAATGGTTTTACCTTTTTGTCTTCTGGTTTATCGTTATTGTACAATTTTGTTAATTTTTTAATATTCAGTTCTGGACTTAAATATTGTCTGACAGTTTTGCCTCTACAGTAATGCGATTCTATGCATTTCAATGATGAAATGAATTTTATTATATTAGCTCTATGTTGTTTGTTTTTGAAACTTTTCCTATCACCACCTCTATTCTCTTTTGGGCTCTTTCCAGTTTTTAGGAAGTTATTTGTCACACTTTTGAGTCTACTACCAGTAATTCTTAATGCATTTAAAAATATTTTCTGGCATACTGGAATCATGAATTTTTTAGTCGTTCGCATAAAAGTTTTTGTTGTAAATTGCTTACCTTGGTGCTGTAAATTTTTAGGTCTGAGCCTTTTCACTGGAATACTTGAAGTGAATTTCAATATAAATCCGTCTTGTGATAATTTATTTTTTGAACTATAGAATGCATCATGAAATTTTACAATATCATCTTCACAAAGTTTCATGTATTGAAAAGCTCCTACCATATGTTTACATTTAGGAAACTCAGATGGCATTTTAGACTGGAATCTGTAACAAAAAAAGAAACAAATTTTATTAATAAAAATAATAATAGGAAAAACTCACAGTCGATCATGTAAAATAAAACAGACGGTATTACAAAAACAAAACAATCTGAAAACCTAACCTCTAAAGTAACTGGACAAACATGTATTGAACATTTTACTATTGCATAATAACTTTTCAGTTTAAACGTAAATTAATATAGAAACATGTAATTTGAAAAACGCAAAACAAAACAGGCTTGTTTAAAAATTTCACATGTAGCAAAGAAAAGCCATTGCTATTACATTTTTTAGACCAACTTCAAACAGCAATTTTTTGACCTACAATATTAACTTTATACACACTGATTTTCCAAACTAATACAAGTAAATTAGTACTTACTTGTTTTGTTTAATTGAATTTCTTTTCCACTTTTCTGGTTGCTGAATTCTTTTTCTCGCTTTTGTTGGCGTCACAACTTTTGGTGAAAATTCCATTATAACCGTAACTTTAAAAAAATATATAAATAGAAACTACAAAATAATATGTTAAATAACTAAATCTACCAATATGTTATTAAGAAAATTAAAAAAAAAACAGTAAATGCTGTATTATAAACTATTACAACTATTTATATTAGGCACGCGTTCATCCGACTACATCAACATAACCTCACATTCGAGCACAACGGAGATTGTTGGTTTTGATTGTATCGATCTAAAGGAGATTGTGTCTTTTGATCCTAACTACAAAGTTTATGGGCAAATTTTAATGGGATTTTGTGTGTGTTGATTTGAACTGATTATTCCATTGAATAAAGCGCAAAAAATTCTTTTCAACACAAGTGCTAACTCTAAATCGAAAAAAGTGGAGATTGTTTGTTTTGATCCTACACCACTTATATAAGAAAAAGGCGTTCTGCACTCGGGCTTGTTACACCCTAGTGTAGAACAACAGGCGATGATAACCTTATTAACGTTTTTCGCCTAAAAAAACAAAGTCTTAAGGCTATAAGTAATTACTTATAAGAAAAAGAGATTATTCACTAACTTTTAAGAAAATTTTTATCTGAATCAGTAATTTCTTTTCTTAATAAGGTATTACTGATAAGTATTTAGTTTAGATTATTCACATCACCCATCGTCTTATTGTTAGTGATTCTCTTATTACGACTACTATACTTTACCTTTAATATACTTGTACCTTATCCTACCTTTAATATACTTAAATATTAACTTACCTACCTATATTACTTACCTTTAATATACTTGTACCTTATCCTCTTAATTGCAAAAAATAAGCCGTCTGTATGAAAAACATTAATTATATCACTAAAACTCGCATAATATGTTTGTTTGTTTGAACTAATAAGTGTATCACGCTTAATATAATACTGTGCAGTATAATGGGTCATAAAAATTTATGGAGACAACAGAAAGAAACGATCTACGTTTTTCTCAATCAGAGGATAGTAGACCTATATGTAGTACCCACAAGTGGACACAGTATACGTGCGCTGGATGTTGCGGACACGCGGCCGTAATTTCCCTTCTCACTATCACGGAACTAGCAATGTTGGGTGAACAGAAGGGAAGAAGTTGTCATCGCGCGACTTAGAATTGGGCACACCAGATTAACCCATGGGTATCTCATGACGTCTGGTGATGCTCCAGTTTGTGGCAGGTGCGATTGTCCTTTGACAGTCAAACATGTATTGGTTGATTGCGTCTGCTACGCAGCTCTGCGTCGGCGATTCAAGATTCCCTCTGAATTAAGGAATATACTCGGTGACGAAAGCCCTATTTTGGACGCGGCTTTGAAATTTTTACGATCGATCAGTGTATACAACAGTGTCTAATATATGTCCTATTACTTTTAATTACCCTATAGTATGTATGTATTTTATATTAGTTATAAGTTTACATTCATATGTCTGTGTTCTTATTTTGTGGCCCCTTTACAGCCTTTTGCGACCTTTTATGTCTGTGATATTTTCTTTTTTTTTAATTTAATTTTTTAATTTTTTGGTTGTAAAAAGTTTTTAAGTTTTTAATTACATAAGTGTCAATGTCATTTTTGTGTTTTTAGCGTTTTTTAGCTTGTGATGTCTGTGATACTAGCTTATAAGATTTTAGCTATTATATATATATATATATATATATATATATATATATATATATATAAAAAGGCGTTCTGCACTCGGGCTTTTTACACCCTTGTGCAGAACAACAGACGATGATAACCTCGCTGAGGTTTTTCGCCTAAAAAAAAAAAGCAATGTTGGGTAGACTGACAGCGAGTTTATGTAGAACCCCCTATAAAGCCGCGGTCACACTAGGCTGTTTAGCAGCCGCTGGTAAATACCGCCATCAGCCAGCGGATCTGTAGGGTTCACATTATAAGTAAATAGCCGCTAGTACAGTTGCTGTTGATGAATTGAAAACATTGTGTGTGTGCGTGCAACATGTCATCTATTGGTATGAGTCGTGAAGTTTTGAGACGTGTATTAAATGTTGGAGTTAGAGAGTTGTGTGAACAGATGTTGAACGGAAGAAAAGGCGATGGTGGGTTAGATCTTGGATATTAAGAAGAAACGATCTGGGGGCATCAGCAAGACTTTTTAAGGAACTAGAATTAGAAGATCCATCATCTTATGCGAACATTTTAAGAATGTTAGTTCCTAAACTTACAGAGTTATTGGAGTTAGTAACACCGCTGATTCAGTAAAAGGTACCAAATTCCGTGAGGCGATTCCAAGTAAAACAAAACTAGAAATTACTTTACGGTATCTAGCAACTGGAGATAGTTTCAAAATTATAAAAAAAAATTCTGACAAAAAAAATCGATTAAGAAAAAACCTAGAAGAAAAATAATTCAAAAAACTTATAGAACCAAAAAAACAAATGACTTTTTTACTTTCTTTTTTTTCTTGAAGGTTTTGTTTATGATTTTTCTTTTTATTTTAGTTCTCAAGTCTTTGGCCTACCTGTTTAGAGTTCCTCATAACCCAATTTCAGTGTTCGTTCCAGAAGTGTTGAGCGACATTTATGAGGTTTTACAACAATTGGTGCAACAATTGTCAGCACGGGATTATTTAACACAACGAACATCTTGTGAAGAAGACATGCTTGCAACCATACCCCGTGACGCAATGGTGTTCTTTTCTGATGAGGCACATTTTCACCTCAAAGGGTGTGTAAACAAACAAAACATGCGGTACTGAAGCGAAACAACCCCAGACAAGTTCACCAGAGACCTCTGCATTCGGACTGCGTCACTGTGTGTGGTGCGCCTTATCACGAGTAGGCATCATTGGCTCTTAATTTATTCAGGCAACTGTGAATTCCGAACGTTACTTAACTATGCTGCTCTCGAGGCAATGCAATTAGAGGATACATGGTTTCAACAACATGGAGCCACTGCACGCACAGTAAGAGTTACCATGAATTTTTTGAGGCAAACGTTTCCTGAACGGCTTATCTCTCTGAGGGGTGATCTGAACTGGCCGGCACACTCTCACCAGACTTAGCCCCATGCGATTTTTTCCTTTGGGGTTACCTGAAGTTTATCTAAGGTGTATTGCAACCGTCTCAACACCCTGAAAGACCTAAGGAACAATATTGACGCTGAGATGGCCAGAATACCAGTCGACATGCTTGAAAGAGTGCACGAGAACTTCAGAAAACGGATGCAGCAGTGTGTGGATAGCGAAGGTCAACATTTGCTAGATACAATATTTAAAACCAAGTAATTTGTAAATTCCATTACTGTTTACAATAAGTAAAATATAAAATAAAGTTTTTAAAAGTTCATTATTTTTTTTTATTTCACTCCAAAATTAGCAAATACCGCGCTCCACCCTATATGATAAGATTTTTATTGTCAATCAATAAAGTGTAAAAATGATTTGAAAACATCATGTCTTAACATTTTCACTTACAGACCAATGTAATACAAGCTGAATATTAAAAGCCCTTCTTCTAGAGAACTTGCAAATTACACTTCCAAATGTTCTCTCCAAAAAGGGCCAATGACATTGATCCAGATCTAATATTATTTTAAATTTAGTATACTATTGTAGACGAACTTAATATGTATAATATTTGTTAATAAGACTATAAGAAACTAACCCAGACACAAGGTGATATGTGTACTTGGAACTACTACTTTATACTACTGGTGTGAAATGTTTGATTGGATTTTACTGAAAACATGATTTTGGAGCTCGCTTTTCTTCTAGCTACCTCCTCAATTTTGCTTGCTTCAATCACTTCTAATTAAATCAACGATGAAAGGTTGATGTCAAATAAAACACTGACGTGCAATCAAATGGAAATATGTTTATTCCTTAGTTAGTAAAATACTTATCAGATTACACATGATATATTTATGAATAATGGTCATTATTCTTAATTTAACTGTAACTGAGTTATATTTTGGCCTTTTGCTTTTTCATTGAAAGCAAAAGGCCTTACCTAATAACATTTGAGGGGCGAAGAACAAAAACCAGGTAAGTGACTTACAAAGATTTCTGGAAAATGGACTTCAAAGTTGAAATAGTAATAAATAATTCTAGAGTCAATTTTCCAACAAACTAAACATTTCTTAATAATAGGTGTTCATGTTCAGTCATAAAAGTAATAAATAACCCATTAATAAGTTGCAAAATTCATTAATATCATAAAAATAAAAATACGTACCTGGTTTACGTCAACTTATGTTTAAGTTTATGTTTATGTTTAGTTTTTAGGTAAGTGACTAAAAACATTTTTTTATATCATTAATGTTTATTATTAATATAATACAAAGTTTAAATCTTTATTATTAATGTGTAATATATACAAAGTTTCTTGTAAATCTAAATAAAATGACTGAAATTAAATTCTTAATCTAATAATAATACAAAATCTAAAACTAACGGGTGATTCAAAAAGAGCGCCGGTTTTTAAACGGCTGGTAAATTTTTGCTTATCGGTTGGCAACATTGTTAGACCT
This sequence comes from Catonia carolina, assembly GCA_035578175.1. Lineage (NCBI taxonomy): Eukaryota > Metazoa > Arthropoda > Insecta > Hemiptera > Achilidae > Catonia > Catonia carolina. The sequence continues at coordinate 320,095,026 of JAQMRL010000001.1, read as the reverse complement.
CATTTCTATTTCGGAGAACATTCCGATTGACGATTCAGTTGTAGTTTCTCTTGTTCGCAGTGTAGTACTCTCGCAGTCTGTGTCTAACCATGGAGAAGTTTACTATTGCACAACGAGTGTTAATCGTCAAAACATTTTACCAGAATGGAGAGAGTTATGCGGCTACTGTCAGGCGACTTCGCGGTACTCTAGGACGTAATGAAGCACCGAATGAATCAACAGTTCGCAGGCTCATGAAAAAGTTTTTTGAGACGGGTTCAACAGTCGACCTTAAAAGTTCTGGACGTCGTCGTTCTGGTCGAACTGAGCAGAACGTTGCGTTGGTTCGTGACAGTGTGGCTGTTAGCCCAGCAAAATCAATACGTCGCCGTTCTCAACAATTGGGTTTACGATGTTCTTCTGTACGGAGAATTCTTCGGTACGATCTCCAATATCACCCGTATAAAATTCAGTTGCTGCACGAGAAACAATGTTGTTGCTCCGTGAACGGTTCCAGGATCGCATCATTTCTCGTAATTCCGACCATCAATGGCCACCAAGGTCGTGTGACTTGACGCCTTGTGACTTTCATCTTTGGGGTCATCTGAAGTCATTGGTGTATGCCAATAAACCCCGAAACATCAATAACTTGAAGGAGGAAATTCGACGGGTTATCGGGCAAATGGAAGTCGAAACTTGTCGTGCAGTAATATCCAATTTCATGGACAGAGTTGATGCGTGCCAGCGCAGTAGAGGAGGACACATGCATGACATCATTTTTCATACATGAAATCGGAAGGTAAGATGAACTTGTTGATGTATTTATTTTCAGTTTTTCAATAAAATAAATCTCTTAATTTGATATATCAAAACCGGCGCTCTTTTTGAATCACCCTATATTAAAATATAAGAAAAATGATTACCTGAGAAAAATGTCTCGTTATAAAAAAATATTACCATTGTAATATTTTACATTTTCTTGTAACCTAAAATAAAATGATTGAAAATAATACTTAATTTAGGCCTAATAATAATACTAAAACAATTTTTATGAAAAATGATAAACTGAGAAGGATCGCTTACACTAGTTACATAACAAAAATAGAAAAGAATATTACCAGTTTTTAGTCATTTACTGTCACTAGAAAGTTCACTAGTTTCACTGTCTGGTTGTAATCTCTGTTGTATTGATTGATGTACATGGGGTCTCTGTGGCTCGTCATGAGGATGGTTATGGAAAAATGTGTGATGTACTGGTGGAATTAATGATTTCAGTTCTTGCAAGTTTTTGTACTTGGCATGTTTTATTTTTACACCTTCTGGATGAAGTTGCGGAAGAGTTACTGTTCGTGGCCTATCTATATTACGTTTTGAGTAGTCAACACTATGGAAAGGTAAATCTTCATTTAAACTTTCTTTAAAAAGTATGGTTAGTGGTTTTTAATTTTCAACCCTTATCCATCTTATGTTACGCCATAATATCTTATTACCCTCATCGTCTTTGTTAACACTTCTTGTTACATTATTCATTGCTGAAATTGAAAAGAAATTACCTTTTTTCATTTCGTTAACCGTAAATCTCTTAGAAGTTTTTTTTACAATATCAATCCAATCTTGTGTTACATAAACACAGTAGTAGCGTTTCTTTTCTTTTTCTATGCGACCAAAATCTTGGTCACACTCCATACAGGTATGCCCTGTTTCAAGGAATTTGTGGTCAACAACCTCCATATTCACTTTCTCTGATAACATACATCCAGTATTTTAGAATATTTTTGTTCCGGTTTTGACCACCGCAACAGTCATTATATGCAATTACATTTTTAACACCATTTAATTCTTCGCTGTATTTTTTTAAGCAGGAACCGATTTCTTGTGAACCCTTTGATGCTACGTGTTCACTCCACATGTACATATAAGAATCTCCAGTTTTAAGATCATGAATATCTAGGTTGTAAGTCCATAAAGCTCTAAGGTAATAAACTTTATTACTGGTAAGAAGGTGTTGGCAACGTTTTTTTTGGACGTCAAAAGTAAAAAGTGCGACATCCTCCCTGCTTAATGCATACTTCTTGTCATTCTGTTTTTGTTCTACAGCTAGCTGCGCTTTTCTGTGATGAATTTCTTGTTCAAGTTTGGTCTTAAGTTATGTCACAATAGTTAATATATAAATATCTAGTAGTAATTATAAGGCCAGTAAACATGTTATTGTTATTATTTAAATAATGCTTTCAGCTATTTGTGTATTTGTGAAATCTAAATTATTTATATTTTTGTAAACAACTTTTGCATCTTTATAAACAACTGTTTAATATAAATTGAACCATTCTATCATCAGAATCAGACGTAAACTTGTAACTATGTAAACAGGTGTTTTAAGTATTCTGTATTAATGTATACATTTGTATTGGGTTAACAGCCCGAAAATAAATATTTTTAAAAACTTCTCCGATGAATTGTTTTATTTAATTTTAGACAAGAGTGTTTCATCAGTCTCATTTTTTAATTTAATCGCAAAAGTATCGCATATGTTGCAAGTGTCTGTATTTTTTTTTTTTTTTTTGGTTTAACGTCCGACTGTTTTGCAAATTGCTGCTAATGCAGACGGTGAAGGATGAAATTAATTTTTTGTAACGTATGAAAAAATGCCATGCCCGAGTGGGATTCGAACCCAAGACCGCGTGATGAGAGGCGAGCACGTTACCAACATCGCCAACGCGGCCGGCAGTGTCTGTATGTGGTCGGTGAAAACTTAAATTGAAGCAAGTATTAAAACATTACGGTAACACCACTCTTTTACATTTTCTGTACACCAGTCACTATACCTTGTACATCAAAGAAATCGAAAGATCCGATGACAGGTATTGTTTGTTTGGGTTACGTCGCCTAC